>JARQOD010000020.1:0-159382 GCA_033576555.1 Oophaga sylvatica
ACTAGTGACGTCACGGCTGACACCCGGCACTAGTGACGTCACGGCTGACACCCGGCACTAGTGACGTCACGGCTGACACCCGGCAATAGTTACGTCACAGGCTGACACCCGGCAATAGTTACGTCGCAGCTGACACCCAGCAATAGTGACGTCGCAGCTGACACCGGCAATAGTGACGTCGCAGCTGACACTCGGCACTAGTGACGTCGACGGCTGACACCCGGCATAGTTGGACGTCACGGCTGACACCCGGTAGTTGGGACGTCGCAGCTGAACATCCGGACGTGGCGACGTCGCGGCTGACACCCGGCACTAGTGACGTCGCGGCTGACACCCGGCACTAGTGACGTCGCAGGCTGACACCCGGCACTAGTGACGTCGCAGCTGACACCCGGCACTAGTGACGTCGCAGCTGACACCCGGCACTAGTGATGTCGCAGCTGACACCCGGCACTAGTGACGTCGCGGCTGACACCCGCACTAGTGACGTCGCGGCTGACACCCGGCGCTAGTGACGTCACGGCTGACACTCGGCACTAGTGACGTCACCGCTGACACCCGGTGAGTGGTGACGTCGTGGCTGACTAACTGGAGAGTGGTGACATCACGGAGTCACATGGTATAAGGGCTCATACCTGACGTGTGATAACCAGTAACACATCGGATCGTGCCGGGCCCTGTGTCTTTCGGGGGCCGCACAGATGAACCATGATTTCACTGACTGCACCTGTGTGTGAGATGAATCGCGGTGCGAACGGTTTCCTCTAGAAATTGGATCAGGCTCCCCCGATCAGGTCTATGGGTGCGAGGGATAAAAAAAGGCAGCACAAAGCCGCAGAGCGGTCTGATTGTTCCGGATACATTGTAAATCAGAAACTAAATGATTGATGGCAGCAGAGTAAAAAGCAACAAGCGAGAAAATCATCGCACCACTGTGAAACGCTGAACGTGTGCACCCGCCCTAATGGGGCGACAAGCTGATGGCTGCACCTTATACCCCTCTATTATTACAGGGGTGAGCTGTGGCCGAGAAGCCTCATTCTCATCAGATAACGCTCTGCACAGACGCTCCTGCCTGCGGGGGCGGGTGGTCAGGACACATCCTCAGGGCGAGCAGGACTTTCCTGTACAACCTCGGGCTGCGGCTCCACTGCTTATTAGGTCCCTTTCACACGTCAGTGGCTCCGGTGCGTGTGATGACAGTTTTCTCACGACACTGACACACGTAGACCCATTCAAATGAATTTGTCTATGCACATGTCAGTGTGTTTTCATGGACCGTGTGTCCGTCTGCAAAACACGCAGACATGTCCGTTTTCACACAGACACACGGACCGCAAAACATGGTGCACACGGAGAACAGTGCACACTGTCCTCTGTGTGCACGGACGGCCGACGGGGACGAAGCGGCTACTGTAAGCTCTGCTCCCCGGCGTCTGGAGCTGAAGCCGGCTGCCATTCTCCCTGCTCTGCAGTACGCTCATCCTCCTCTGCTCGCAGGGAGAATGACAGCCGGCTTCAGCACCAGCCGTCGGAGGACAGCGGCTTACAGTAGCCGCTTCTTCCCCGGCGGCTGTCCGTGTGGTACTGATGTGGCACACGGTTGCCACACTTGTGCCGCACGTAGTACACACACGGTCACTGATATCTCTGGTACGTTTTTTTCCGGTACTGGAAATATTAGGACGTGTGAAACCGGCCTTACATAACGTTCCCGAGAACACGTCCTACATCCAAGTGTGAGGTTGTGTTCTCTGTTATCAGCCCAATCCGAGACAGGTATGCCCCTGCATTCTGTGCTGGGTCTTATGGCCGTTGTGGTTCCTCCGGGCGATGTGATAATGTGGAAAAACGGCTCACACAGTGCGGAGGCAGTGCAGGTTGTGAGTCACGTCTTCCATAATCCATCCACCCGAAATGCTAGAAAGATGGCGCAAAGGGACTGCACAGTACCACTCCTCCTGTATATATACACACTGCACCGTACCGCTCCTACTGTATATATACACTGCACAGTACCACTCCTCCTGTATATATACACACTGCACCGTACCGCTCCTACTGTATATATACACTGCACGGTACCACTCCTCCTGTATATATACACTGCACAGTACCACTCCTCCTGTATATATACACTGCACAGTACCACTCCTCCTGTATATATACACTGCACCGTACCGCTCCTACTGTATATATACACTGCACCGTACCACTCCTCCTGTATATATACACTGCACAGTACCACTCCTCCTGTATATATACACATGCACGTACCGCTCCTACTGTATATATACACTGCACAGTACCACTCCTCCTGTATATATACACACTGCACCGTACCGCTCCTACTGTATATATACACTGCACGGTACCACTCCTCCTGTATATATACACTGCACAGTACCACTCCTCCTGTATATATACACACTGCACAGTACCGCTCCTACTGTATATATACACTGCACAGTACCACTCCTCCTGTATATATACACTGCACAGTACCACTCCTCCTGTATATATACACTGCACAGTACCACTCCTCCTGTATATATACACACTGCACCGTACCACTCCTCTGTATATATACACCTGCACGTACCACTCCTCCTGTATATATACACTGCACAGTACCACTCCTCCTGTATATATACACACTGCACCGTACCACTCCTCTGTATATATACACTGCACGTACCACTCCTCCTGTATATATATACACTGCACAGTACCACTCCTCCTGTATATATACACTGCACGTACCACTCCTCCTGTATATATAACACTGCACCGTACCGCTCCTACTGTATATATACACTGCACAGTACCACTCCTCCTGTATATATACACTGCACAGTACCACTCCTCCTGTATATATACACTGCACCGTACCACTCCTCCTGTATATATACACTGCACGTACCACTCCTCCTGTATATATACACTGCACGTACCACTCCTCTGTATATATACACCTGCACGTACCACTCCTCCTGTATATATACACTGCACGTACCACTCCTCTGTATATATATGACACACCTGCACACCAGTACCACTCCTCCTGTATATATACACTGCACAGTACCACTCCTCCTGTATATATACACACTGCACCGTACCGCTCCTACTGTATATATACACTGCACGGTACCACTCCTCCTGTATATATACACACTGCACCGTACCACTCTCCTGTATATATACACTGCACGGTACCACTCCTCCTGTATTATACACTGCCACGTAACCACTCCTCCTGTATATATACACACTGCACCGTACCACTCCTCCTGTATATATACAACTGCACGTACCACTCCTCCTGTATATATACACTGCACCGTACCACTCCTCCTGTATATATACACTGCACAGTACCACTCCTCCTGTATTATACACTGCACAGTACCACTCCTCCTGTATATATACACTGCACAGTACCACTCCTCCTGTATATATACACTGCACAGTACCACTCCTCCTGTATATATACACTGCACAGTACCACTCCTCCTGTTACTATACACTGCACAGTACCACTCCTCCTGTATTATACACTGCACAGTACCACTCCTCCTGTATTTACACTGCACAGTACCACTCCTCCTGTATATATACACTGCACATACCACTCCTCCTGTATTACACTGCACGTCACCCTCCTGTATATAACATGCACGACCCCTGTTACACTGCACTACCATCCTGTATTGACTGCACGTACACTCTCCTAGTATATATACACTGCACAGTACCACTCCTCCTGTATATATACACTGCACAGTACCACTCCTCCTGTATATATACACTGCACAGTACCACTCCTCCTGTTACAACACTGCACAGTACCACTCCTCCTGTATATATACACACTGCACGTACCGCTCCTCTGTACACACTGCACAGTACCACTCCTCCTGTATATATACACATTGCACCGTACCCTCCTCCTGTAATACACTGCACAGTACACTCCTCTCTACTGTACACACTGCACCGTACCACCCTCCTGTATATATACACGCCTGCACAGTACCACTACCTCCTGTATATATACACTGCACAGTACCACTCCTCCTGTATATATACACTGCACAGTACCACTCCTTCCTGTATATATACACTGCACAGTACCACTCCTTCTGTATATATAAACTGCACAGTACCACTCCTCCTGTATATATACACTGCACAGTACCCCTCCTCCTGTATATATACACTGCACAGTACCACACTCCTCCTGTATATATACACTGCACAGTACAGCTCCTCCTGTATATATACACTGCACAGTACCACTCCTCCTGTATATATACACTGCACAGTACCACTCCTCCTGTATATATACACTGCACAGTACAGCTCCTCCTGTATATATACACTGCACAGTACCACTCCTCCTGTATATATACACTGCACAGTACCACTCCTCCTGTCCTGTGTGTGTGTATAATATATATATATATATATATAATATATAATTATATATAAATTATTGTGACATTTCCAGGGGATATAGCTCTAGGATCGCTGTCTGGGTAGACAGAATGGCACGAAAACAGTTCATTCAGACAGCAGTTCTGGTGTAAAACTGGCCGCAACCAGCTTTATTAAAGTCCACAGCAAACAGATAAAAATAAAGCATAAACAGAAAACCTAGGCTTGTCTAGCCACTAATTACACATAGATCGATTTCCCTGTTTATCCGGGTCCAGACTCTACCAGTCTGTGCCCAAAACAACACATATGATATATGTAACCAGTATGGAGTTTCACAGAGTCTCCTCCTTGTGTCTGAAGGCCCCTTCAGCGTCCAGACTTGAGAGAGATCCACTCCTATTCAGCCGCTATTCGCACGGATTCTCACTGAGACTACTCCTGTGGCCGGGGTACTTCCTGCACCCAGACTGAGATAGCTCACACTCCTGGAGACTGCTTCTTGTGCCGTGGACTAACCTATCCTGTTGTCCGGACACTAAGCCAGCTCCCACTCCTGGAGACTGCTTCTTGTGCCGGGACACCTTCCTGTGTCCAGACTAAGCCAGCTCCCTGATTGTGTTTGCAGACACCTACTTCTGGTCTCCTAATTAACACCTGAGTAGTTTCAGGCCTGAGCTGCAAGTGTGTAATGAATGTAAGGTGTAGTGACCTTTCTCTACCACTAGGTTTACAAAGCCACACATTTCCCTTATACCTAGGTGAAATGTACACCCCATTCAACACATATTCCTTCACTGTCTCACATATCCCCTCCCTCTTCTCCAGACCGGAGGGCTGGTCATCCAGACCGGAGGGCTGGTCAACAATCCAACAGAGACAGTGAACTCTGGACCAGTCATGGCCCTCATCAGCTTCATCTTCACCACTGTCATAGCCAACATCAGCTTTCTCTTCATCTGAAGCATCCGCACTACCCTGTACCCTCCCAGGCCTATACTCTCTGCGGGCCTCGGGTATCCTGCACGGTTTCATCTTGACCTTAGGGCCGGGCTCAGTTTCGATATAGTGCCTGGCCAGAGAAGTACGACCCGGCACATCAGAACACTTCTGCTGACTCTTCCTCAGAAATTCACGTACCTCCTGTGCTACCATGCCTTCCTCATTTGCACTGGTTGCTTTATGGTCATCAGATGATTCACTATCACTATCTGACCCTCTTCTCTCAGCCACATCTGGCTCACCGTCAGGGTTATACAATTCATTTTCATTCATATCCTGCCCACTGTCAGGGTTATACAATTCATTTTCATTCACATCCTGATCTGGAACCTTAGTTAACATGTCATCCAAAAAATTAACTTCACCATCTGGTCCCTCAAGTATGTGACTATGTGACAACCCCAGCACTATACTTCTATATAGCTCAGGTACTAGGAGCTGACTCACGACCTCTCCCTGGACTTCAGTGTCCCTATACAATAGGCTATTGTCCATGGCAGCATGAGGAAACCTCTCCTCAGAGCCAGGCTCCTGGGAAACCTCATTTAGAACAATCATATTTTCCTGTGCCGTCCTAAGAGTGGGGTCTCGCCACTGCTCACTCTCAAAATTGTCACAGGACACAGGCAAGTCAGGGACACTCGGTTCCCGAGAACCACGATCCTCGTCTCCCAACATCACCTGCAAAGGAATTTCATCACTATCACAGTCATCATTATTATCAACATCAGTATCATGACTATGATCAGTATCATCATCACTATCATGATCATCATCATTATCAGCATCAGCATCATTATCATGGTCATCATTATCATCATCATCACACAAGTTTAACGGCCCACTAACATTGTGTTCCGCCCCTCGGGACTGCGCACCCTCAGTAGGAGCTTCATCACACTGTCCATCAGAAACATTTTCCCCCAGAGATCCTTAGACTGGGGAAAGTCATTACCCAATATGACGGTTGCACCAGGTTCTTCACTACCCCCACTTCACATGAAACCTCCCCGAGTTTAGGGACCAAGTCCACGGCAGTCTCTGGGTAGACTTTGGTGTCTCCATGGATGCACACCACACTCAGGTGCTTATCAGGGATGAAGTCCCTATCAATCAGGCTGTCACATACGGAAGTCACTGGACTCTCTGAGTCCAAGAGGGCCTGTGCTGGGCAGTCATTTACAACCACCGGGGACACCTGTGGTCCAGTCTCTTCGGCTGAGGTGGACACACACACAGGTTCTGCGCAGGGAGAGAGGGATCTGCCAACATCACAACACATAGGCTCCCCCTCTATTGGACAGTTGGCTGCAATTTCACGACATCTCCAACACTGTCCACCACAATCACCCTCCCATATGTCCCCTCGGGCCTGAACCCGCTTATCAGCATACCCCATGTCCCCAACAGCTGGAACGCTCTTACCGGGAGAGTTCGGCGTCCGGGAACTCTGAAGTGACGACCTCTCAGACGGCTGTACCTCAGGAGGACATGCTCGGGTGTAGCGGTTCACTATCACCTTTCCAACTCCATAATCAGGTTTGCTGACTGCAGACTCCCAACTGTATCTCCAGTCATGAACTCCCCTGGCACGGGCTGTCACCGTAACACCCAGCCGGGTACGAATCTCCGCTTTCAGCTTGGCATAGTCTTGGCTGTCCTGCTGGCTCAGGTCAGTATAGGCCACCTGGGGCACTCCAATCAGATAGGGTGCGACCATCATGGCCCATTCAGATAGGGGCAGATTCTCCTTCTCTGCCAGTCCCTCAAACTTAGTAAGATATTCCTCCACATCATCACGAGGTGTCATCTTTTTCAGGGACCGTCTTACCGCCTTCTTTACAGCGGACAAGGCAGGTGCCTTCACAACATTACTCTGGGACGAGGTGCTGAGAGCTGCAATCTGCTCCAACACCCGGTTATTCTCCTGCTGCTGCTGCAGGATTTGCTGCTGGTGCTGCTGCATGCACTGCTGGTGCTGCAGGCGCTGCTGCTCCATGCTCCGCTGGGCCTGCTGCATGCACTGCTGGTGCTGCAGGCGCTGCTGCTCCATGGTCCGCTGGGCCTGGACCAGGTACTCAACGAGCCCCTCCATATTGCCGGACTTATCTGTCTCAACCACGGCAGTCTTATGTTGCACAATAACTTGCGCCATTTGTTCAAACAGCGCCTCCATGCTGTCATCCATGCTGTCAGACTTCTCTGTCTCAACAACGGCAGTCTTCACTCAAGACATACACACTCTACAGTCTTTTCCATAGAAAAATTCAGCTCTGCTGTGCAGACACCTTTTTTTTTTTTTTCTTTGCAAAGTCTATTAGGGCTCCTGTCTCTTTAAGACTGCTCCAAACAGACGTTTCTGCTGACACACTTTTTTTTTTTCTCTCTGCTGCAATTTCAACAGACTTCACCTTTATTGCTGTCTCTAAGCCACTGTGCTGCATGCACACTCCAGCACTAACTGTATCAGCCACTGCGCTGCCCCAGCATTCTCCGCCAGTTGTGACATTTCCAGGGGATATAGCTCTAGGATCGCTGTCTGGGTAGACAGAATGGCACGAAAACAGTTCATTCAGACAGCAGTTCTGGTGTAAAACTGGCCGCAACCAGCTTTATTAAAGTCCACAGCAAACAGATAAAAATAAAGCATAAACAGAAAACCTAGGCTTGTCTAGCCACTAATTACACATAGATCGATTTCCCTGTTTATCCGGGTCCAGACTCTACCAGTCTGTGCCCAAAACAACACATATGATATATGTTACCAGTATGGAGTTTCACAGATACTCCTCCTTGTATCTGAAGGCCCCTTCAGCGTCCAGACTTGGAGAGATCCACTCCTATTCAGCCGCTATTCGCACGGATTCTCACTGAGACTACTCCTGTGGCCGGGGTACTTCCTGCACCCAGACTGAGATAGCTCACACTCCTGGAGACTGCTTCTTGTGCCGGGACACCTTCCTGTGTCCAGACTAAGCCAGCTCCACTCCTGGAGACTGCTTCTTGTGCCGGGACACCTTCCTGTGTCCAGACTAAGCCAGCTCCCACTCCTGGAGACTGCTTCTTGTGCCGGGACACCTTCCTGTGTCCAGACTAAGCCAGCTCCCTGATTGTGTTTGCAGACACCTACTTCTGGTCTCCTAATTAACACCTGAGTAGTTTCAGGCCTGAGCTGCAAGTGTGTAATGAATGTAAGGTGTAGTGACCTTTCTCTACCACTAGGTTTACAAAGCCACACATTTCCCTTATACCTAGGTGAAATGTACACCCCATTCAACACATATTCCTTCACTGTCTCACAATATATATATATATATATATATATATATAACTGCACAGTACCACTCCTCCTGTATACATACACTGCACAGTACCACTCCTCCTGTATATATACACTGCACAGTACCACTCCTCCTGTATATATACACTGCACAGTACCCTCCTCCTGTATATATACACTGCACAGTACCACTCCTCCTGTATGTATACACTGCACAGTACCACTCCTCCTGTATGTATACACTGCACAGTACCACTCCTCCTGTATGTATACACTGCACAGTACCGCTCCTCCTGTATATATACACTGCACAGTACCGCTCCTCCTGTATATATACGCTGCACAGTACCACTCCTCCTGTGTGTGTGTATATATTCAGTGCCTTGCGAAAGTATTCAGCCCCCTGGAACTTTTCAACCTTTTCCCACATATCATGCGTCAACCATAAAGATACCAGATGTAAATTTTTGGTGAAGAATCAATAAGTGGGACACAATTGTGAAGTTGAACGAAATTTCTTGGTTATTTTAAATTTTTGTGGAAGTACAGAAACTGAAAAGTGAGGCGTGCAATATTATCCGGCCCCTTTACTTTCAGTGCAGCAAACTCACTCCAGAAGTTCATTGTGGATCTCTGAATGATCCAATGTTGTCCTAAATGACTAATGATACAAATAATCCACCTGTGTGTAATCAAGTCTCCGTATAAATGCACCTGCTCTGTGATAGTCTCAGGGTTCTGTTTGAAGCACAGAAAGCATCACAAAGACCAAGGAACACAACAGGCAGGTCCGTGATACTGTTGTGGAGAGGTTTAAAGCCGGATTTGGATACAAAATGATTTTCAAAACTTTAAACATCCCAAGGAGCACTGTGCCAGTGATCATATTGAAATGGAAGGAGTATCATACCACTGCAAATCTACCAAGACCCGGCCGTTTCTCTAAACTTTCATCTCAAACAAGGCGAAGACTGATCAGAGATGCAGCCAAGAGGCCCATGATCACTCTGGATGAACTGCAGAGATCTACAGCTGAGGTGGGACAGTCTGTCCATAGGACAACAATCAGTCGTACACTGCACAAATCTGGCCTTTATGGAAGAGTGGCAAGAAGAAAGCCATTTCTCAAAGATATCCATAAAAAGTGTTGTTTAAAGTTTGCAACAAGCCACCTGGGAGACACCAAACATGTGGAAGAAGGTGCTCTGGTCAGATGAAACCAAAATCAAACTTTTTGGCAACAATGCCAAACGATATGTTTGGTGTAAAGGCAACACAGCTCATCACCCTGAACACACCATCCCCACTGTCAAACATGGTGGTGGCAGCATCATGGTTTGGGCCTGCTTTTCTTCAGCAGGGACAGGGAAGATGGTTAAAATTGATGGGAAGATGGATGGAGCCAAATACAGGACCATTCTTGAAGAAAACCTGTCTGCAAAAGACCTGAGACTGGGACGGAGATTTGTCTTCCGACAAGACAATGATCCCAAACATAAAGCAAAATCTACAATGGAATGGTCACAAATAAACGTATCCAGGTGTTAGAATGGCCAAGTCACAGTCCAGACCTGAATCCAACCGAGAATCTGTGGAAAGAGCAGAAAACTGCTGTTCACAAACGATCTCCATCCAACCTCACTGAGCTCCAGCTGTTTACCAAGGGAGAATGTGCGAGAATTTCAGTCTCTCGATGTACAAAACTGATAGAGACATACCCCAAGCGACTGCAGCTGTAATCACAGCAAAAGGGGGCGCAACAAAGAATTAAGTTACAGGGGCCGAATAATATTGCACGCCCCACTTTTCAGATTTTGTATTTCCACAAAAATTTAAAATAACCAATAAATTTCGTTTAACTTCACAATTGTGTCCCACTTGTTGATTCTTCACCAAAAATTTACATTTGGTATCTTATGTTTGAAGCATGATATGTGGGAAAAAGTTGAAAAGTTCCAGGGGGGCGAATACTTTCGCGAGGCACTTTATATATACACTGCACAGTACCGCTCCTCCTGTCTATATACGCTGCACAGTACCACTCCTCCTGTGTGTGTGTATATGTGTGTGTGTGTGTGTGTGTGTATGTATATATATATATATATATATATATATATATATAATATATATATATATACATACGCTGCACAATCTATACGCTGCACAGTACCACTCCTCCTGTGTGTGTGTGTGTGTGTATATATATATATAATATATATTGTGAGACAGTGAAGGAATATGTGTCGAATGGGTGTACATTTCACCTAGGTACGGTGCTGTATGGTATAAGGGAAATGTGTGGCTTTGTAAACCTAGTGGTAGAGAAAGGTCACTACACCTTACATTCAGCACACACTTGCAGCTCAGGCCTGAAACCATTCAGCTGTTAATTAGGAGACCAGAAGTAGGTGTCTGCAAACACAGTCAGAGAGCTCGCTTAGTCTGGACAGGGAGTCCAGGCACAAGAAGCAGTCTCCAGGAGTTTGAGCTATCTCAGTCTGGGTGCTCGATGTACCCCGGACACAGGAGTAGTCTCAGTGAGAATCCGTGCGAATAGCGGCTGAATAGGAGTGGAGCTCTCTCAAGTCTGGACGTTGGATGGGCCTTCAGACACAAGGAGGAGACTCTGTGAACCTCCATGCTGGTAAATGCTGGTAAATGCTGAACATATGTGTTGTTTTGGCCCCGGCTGTTAGAGTCGGGACCCGGATAGATAGGGAAATCTATCTAAGTGTAATTAGTGGCTAGACAAGCCTAGGTCTTCTGTTTATGATTTTGTTTTATGTCTTTTTTGCTGTGGACTTTAATAAAACTGGTTGCGGCCAGTTTTTTACCAGAACTGCTGTCTCTGAATGAACTGTTTCTATGCCATTCTGTCTACCCGACGGCGATCCCAGAGCTATATCCCCTGAAAAGCTTACAATTGGCGGAGAATGCTGGGGCAGCACAGTGGCTGATGCAATTGGTGCTGGAATGTGCGTGCAGCACAGTGGCTTAGAGACAGCAATAAAGGTGAAGTCTGTTGAAATAGCAGCAGAAAAAAAAAAAAAGTGTGTCAAGAGAAACGTCTGATTGGAGCAGTCTTAAAGAGACAGTAGCCCTAATAGAGTTGCAAAAGAAAAAAAAAAGAAAAAAGTGTGTCTGCACAGCAAAGCTGAACTTGTTGTGGAAAAGACTGTGGAGTGTGCAGCAGCAAAGGAGAAACGTCTATTGGAGCAGTCTTAAAGAGACAGTGGCCCTAATAGAGTTTGCAGAGGAAAAAAAAAAAAAAGTGTCTGCACAGCAGAGCTGAATTTTTCTGTGGAAAAGACTGTGGAGTGTGTATGTCTTGTGTGAAGACTGCCGTTGTTGAGACAGAGAAGTCTGACAGCATGGAGGCGCTGTTTGAACAAATGGCGCAAGTTAATGTGCAACATAAGGCATGGTTCCACGTCCGGAACCATAGCGCTTTTGACGGAACGGAAATTCCGCTCCGTCTAAGCCCCGCCCCTTTCTGACGCGCGATCTTTCCGGAGGTGTTCAGGACACCTCCGGAACACCTCCGGAAAGAGCGCAGGGCTACATAGCCCTGTGTAATATTCTGTTGCGGCGACGCAACCGTCGCCGCAATACGCGAGGACATGCTGCGTCTGAAAAGACGCGCCGCATGTCCGTTTACGCAGGTTTGCCACCTGCGTATTGTTACGCATAGTGGAGACGGGATTTCTTGAAATCCCCTCCACTATGCTGTAACATCTGGACGCTGCGTGTTTGGCGCTGCGCCAGCGCACAGCGCCAAACACGCAGCGTTTCCTGACCGTGGAAACTCACCCTAAGACTGCTGTGGTTGAGACAGATAAGTCCGGCAGTATGGAGGAGCTCGTTGAGTACCTGGTACAGGCCCAGCAGAGCATGCGGCTGCGGTGCCAGCAACAGCAGCAGGAGAATAACCGGGTGTTGGAGCAGATTGCAGCTCTCAGCACCTCGTCCCAGAGTAATGTTGTGAAGGCACCTGGGTTGTCCGCTGTAAAGAGGGCGGTAAGACGGTCCCTGAAAAAGATGACACCTCGTGATGATGTGGAGGTATATCTCACTAGGTTTGAGAGACTGGCAGAGAAGGAGAATCTGCCCCTATCTGAATGGGCCATGATGGTCGCACCCTATCTGATTGGAGAACCCCAAAGGGCCTATGCTGACCTGAGCGAGCAGGACAGCCAAGACTATGCCAAGCTGAAAACGGAGATTTTTACCCGGCCGGGTGTTACGGTGACAGCCCGTGCCAGGGGAGTTCATGACTGGAGATGCAGTTGGGAGTCTGCAGTCAGCAAACCTGATTATGGAGTTGAAAAGGTGATAGTGAACCGCTACACCCAAGCACGTCCTCCTGAGGTACAGCCAGAGGTCGGACAAGGAGACCACCAGGACGCCAATCGTCTGGTCAGCCTGATGAAGAAGGCCTTCGCCAGCAAAGACTGTCTCCGTGACCAGCCGTCTGAGAGGTCGTCACTTCAGAGTTCCCGGACGCTGAACTCTCGCGGTAAGAGCGTTCCAGCTGTTGGGTACATGGGGTATGCTGATAAGCGGGTTCAGGCCCGAGGGGACATATGGGTGGGAGAGTGTGATGGACAGTGTTGGAGATGTCGTGAAATTGCAGCCAACTGTCCAATAGAGGGGGAGCCTATGTGTTGTGATGTTGGCGGATCCCTCTCTCCCTGCGCAGAGCCTGTGTGTGTGTCCACCTCAGCCGAAGAGACTGGACCACAGGTGTCCCCGGTGGTTGTAAATGACTGCCCAGCACAGGCCCTCTTGGACTCAGAGAGTCCAGTGACTTCCGTATGTGACAGCCTGATTGATAGGGACTTCATCCCTGATAAGCACCTGAGTATGGTGTACATCCATGGAGACACCAAAGTCTACCCAGAGACTGCCGTGGACTTGGTCCCTAAACTCGGGGAGGTTTCATATGAAGTGGGGGTAGTGAAGAACCTGGTGCACCCCGTCATATTGGGTAATGACTTTCCCCGATCTAAGGATCTCTGGGGGAAAAATGTTTCTGATGGACAGTGTGATGAAGCTCCTACTGAGGGTGCGCAGTCTCGAGGGGCGGAACACAATGCTAGTGGGCCGTTAAACTTATGTGATAATGATGATGATGATGATGATGATAGATGATCATGATGATCATGATAATGATGATGACCATGATAATGATGCTGATGCTGATAATGATAATGATGATGATCATGATAGTGATGATGATACTGATCATAATCATGATAATGATATTGATAATAATGATGACTGTGATAGTGATGAAATTCCTTTGCAGGTGATGTTGGGAGACGAGGATGGTGGTTCTCGGGAACTGAGTGTCCCTTACTTACCTGTGTCCTGTGACAATTTTGAGAGGGAGCAGTGGCGAGACCCCTCTCTTGAAACGGCCCAGGAAAATATAGATGTTCTAAATGAGGTTTCCCAGGAGCCTGGCTCTGAGGAGAGGTTTCCTCATGCTGCCATGGACAATAGCCTATTGTATAGGGACACTGAAATCCAGGGAGAGGTCGTGAGTCAGCTCCTAGTACCTGAGCTATATAGAAGTATAGTGCTGGGGTTGTCACATAGTCACATACTTGAGGGACCAGATGGTGAAGTTAATGTTGTGGATGACATGTTAACTAAGGTTCCAGATCAGGATGTGAATGAGAATGAATTGTATACTCCTGAAAGTGAGCAGGATGAGAATGAGAATGAATTGTGTAACCCTGACAGTGACCCGGATGTGGCTGAGAAAAAGGGGTCAGACAGGGATAGTGGGAGTGATAGGGAATCATCTGATGACAATAAAACAACCAGTGCAAATGAGGAAGGCATGGTAACAGAGGAGGTTGAGAGTCCTGAGAAGAAAGCTGATGCTGACCTTACAGCCAGACAGAAGATGGCATCTGAAGATGTTTTACAGTTGGCCGTTCCCTGGCGAAGACTAAGGTGAAAGGAGGAGAGCTGAGCTTAAAGGCAGGACTCTGAAACTGAACACAGCACAAGTGGATGCTGTTGAAGATGAGAAGTTGTCGGTGTGTGGTGTGGATCTGCATCATGCCAGGGACTCTGAAGGTGATGCTGCAGAGGTGGAAAAAGCCATAGAAATGGTGGTCACCAAGCCAGGTGCCTCATCAGAAGCTGAGGTCTCAAGTGAGGCTGTGAGGAACAAGACTGAAGAAGCGGCCGAAGTAGTAAAAGACGTCCAACAGCTACAGGAGAAGATGCGTCTCCATGAGGTCTCCACCAAAGACATGAAGACTGATATTGTTGCATTATGCGAGCAGCTGCAACAGTGTAAACTGGATGTGTTATCTCTTCGCCGGGAACGTGAGCGGTGCCAGCAGTTGCTACAGAGAGTACGAAGTGACAGGGAAAGTGTATACGTACCTTGCAAGATCAAGGAAAAATGGTTGCACAGGTACCAGAGGAATTAATTACTTCTCAGAAAAAATTTCAAACTGTGATGAAGGAGCTTTATGAGAACCATGAGCACCTTCTTGAGAAGGACAATGAAGTAAAAGGAAGGATACAGGGAGTCTCTTCGTTGCGAGAGCAAATGCCGCAACTACACGAGGAGGTGAAAGCAGAAAAGATGATGAGCCTTGACTTGTTAGAAGATGTGGATCTCCTGGAGAAAGAAGTAAGAGCTCTGCGTCTTATGCAAAGTGAGCCTGTACAAGAAGAGGATGAATTATGTGTACTGCAAAGGAAGAACGATCAGCTCCTTCTACAGTGCCAATCATTTGAACAGTGTAGCTTGAAATGGTCAAAGACCATGGTAGAGGAGCTTAAGGTCTGTGAAATAGAATTCATGAATCAACTGATATTTAAGAAAGTAGATGTGCTAAAGAAAGTTCAGGGGGAATTAGAGAAAGGTGCAAAACCCCCTTTACCTCCTGGGATAGTTGGTGACACAGGGTCAGTGCACCAAGGACAGGAGGTACGAGAGGTTCTGAGAAAGAATCAGCAGAGGTGTTCTGACGTGCCTGGTCGTACTTCTCTGGTGAGGCACTATACCGAGACTGAGGCTGGAACTAAGGTCAAGCTGAAACCGTGCAGGTCACCTGAGGCCCGCAGAGAGCATAGGCCCGGGAGGGTACAGGGTAGTGGGATGGCTCAGGTGAAGATACAGATGACAGTAGTGAAGATGAAGCTGATGAAGGCCATGACTGGTCCAGAGTTCGCTGTCTCTTTTGGATTGTTGACCAGCCCTCCGGTCTGGATGACCAGCCCTCCGGTCTGGAGAAGAGGGAGGGGATATGTGAGACAGTGAAGGAATATGTGTCGAATGGGGTGTACATTTCACCTAGGTACGGTGCTGTATGGTATAAGGGAAATGTGTGGCTTTGTAAACCTAGTGGTAGAGAAATGTCACTACACCTTACATTCAGCACACACTTGCAGCTCAGGCCTGAAACTATTCAGCTGTTAATTAGGAGACCAGAAGTAGGTGTCTGCAAACACAGTCAGAGAGCTCGCTTAGTCTGGACAGGGAGTCCAGGCACAAGAAGCAGTCTCCAGGAGTTTGAGCTATCTCAGTCTGGGTGCTCGATGTACCCCGGACACAGGAGTAGTCTCAGTGAGAATCCGTGCGAATAGCGGCTGAATAGGAGTGGAGCTCTCTCAAGTCTGGACGTTGGATGGGCCTTCAGACACAAGGAGGAGACTCTGTGAACCTCCATGCTGGTAAATGCTGAACATATGTGTTGTTTTGGCCCCAGCTGTTAGAGTCGGGACCCGGATAGATAGGGAAATCTATCTAAGTGTAATTAGTGGCTAGACAAGCCTAGGTCTTCTGTTTATGATTTTGTTTTATGTCTTGTTTGCTGTGGACTTTAATAAAACTGGTTGCGGCCAGTTTTTACCAGAACTGCTGTCTCTGAATGAACTGTTTCTATGCCATTCTGTCTACCCGGATGGCGATCCCAGAGCTATATCCCCTGAAAAGCTTACAATATATATATATTGTAGCCTTCCGGGGGGTTTAGCTCTAGGATCGCTGTCTGGGTAGACAGAATGGCACGGAAACAGTTCATTCAGACAGCAGTTTGGTGAAAACTGGCCGCAACCAGTTTTATTAAAGTCCACAGCACACAGATAAAAACAAAGCATAAACAAAAGACCTGGGCTTGTCTAGCCTCTAATTACACTTAGATAGATGGCCCTCTCTATCGGGACCCAGACTCTACCAGTCTGTGCCCAAAACAACACATATGATATATGTTACCAGTATGGAGTTTCACAGACACTCCTCCTTGTGTCTGAAGGCACCTTTGAGAGAGATCCACTCCTATTCAGCCGCTATTCACACGGACCCGCACCGAGACCACTCCTGTGTCCGGGTCCTTCCTGCACCCAGACTGAGATAGCTCACACTCCTCTGGAGACTGCTTCCTTGTGCCAGGACACCTCCCTGTGTCCGGGCTAAAGACAGCTCCCACACTCTTGGAGACACCTTCTGTGCCTGGACCCCTTGTCCAGACTGAATGAGCTCTCTGACTGTGCTCCCAAGCACCTACTTCTGGCTTCCTAATCAACACCTGAGTGGATTCAGGTCTGAGCTGCAAGCGTGTACTGAATGGCAGGTGTAGTGACCTTTCTTTACCACCAGGTTTACAAAGCCACACATTTCGCTCATACCAGTCAGCAAGGTACTTAGGTGAAATATACACCTCATTCACCACATATTCCTTCACTGTCTCACATATCCCCTCCCTCTTCTCCAGACCGGAGGGCTGGTCATCCAGACCGGAGGGCTGGTCAACAATCCAACAGAGACAGTGAACTCTGGACCAGTCATGGCCCTCATCAGCTTCATCCTCACCACTGTCATAGCCAACATCAGTTTTCTCTTCATCTGAAGCATCCGCACTACCCTGTACCCTCCCAGGCCTATACTCTCTGCGGGCCTCGGTATCCTGCACGGTTTCATCTTGACTTTAGTGCCAGCCTCAGTCTCGGTATAGTGGCTCACCAGATAAGTACGACCAGGCACGTCAGAACAGCTCTGCTGATTCTTCCTCAGAAACTTTCGTACCTCCTGTTTTTGGGGCACTGACCCTGTGTCACCAACTGTCACAGGAGGTATAGGGTTTTCTCTAATTCCCCCTGAACTTTCTTTAGCACATCTACTTTATTAAATATCAGTTGATTCATAAATTCTACCTCACAGAACCCAAGCGCCTCTGTCATGGTCTCTGACCATTCCGAGCCACACTGTTCAAACGATTGGCACTGTAGAGGGAGCTGATCGTTTTTCTTGATCGGTACACATAATTTATCCTCTTCTGGTACAGGCTCACTTTGCATAAGACTCAGAGCTCTTACTTCTTTCTCCAGGAGATCCTCATGGCTACGCATCTTCTCCTGTAGTTGTTGGACGTCCTTTACGTCTTCGGCCCTTTCTTCAGGCTCTTCTGGTAGGACATGCTCAGAAGCCCTACCATCAGTCTTCTTTTCCACCACGTTCTGCATCCCATCTGAGCTCCCGTGTATCTGCAGCGGCAACAGAGCGACACATCGCCCCTCCCACTCACTGGGACGTGGTTCAAGTGTAGACTCCATGAAAATGCGCCTGAGCTCACCAAGGCCAACCCGAGGTCTCAAAATCTCATCTTGGGATTTATCCAGATCCTTTGGGTCGCTCGGGAACTCCGATGGCGCACCGGGCGCCGAACTTCCGGCCCGAGCTTCGCGAGTCGCAGCCACGGATCCGGACAGTACACCGTCCACGCCGCTGTCTCCAGCAGAAACATATTCCGGGGCAGAGTCATTCCCCACATCTTCAGTCTTGTTCCTCACAGCTTCACTTGAGACATCAGCCTCTGGTGAGGCACCTGGCCTGGTGTCCACCACTTCCATGGCTTTCTCCACCTCTGCAGCATCACCTTCCGAGTCCTTGGCCTGATGCAGATCCACACCATACATTGATAACTTCTCATTTTCAACAGCATCCACTTGTGCTGTGTTCAGTTTCAGAGTCCTGTCTTTCACCTTAGTCTTCGCCAGGGAACCGGCCAACGGTACAACATCTTCAGATGCCATCCTCCGTCCGACTGCAAGGTCAGCCTCAGCCTTCCTCTCAGGACTCTCAATCTCCTCTGCTACCATGCCTTCCTCACTTGCACTGGTTGCTTTATTGTCATCAGATGACTCACTATCACCACCACTATCCCTGTCTGACCCCCTTTTCTCAGCCACATCTGGCTCACTTCCAGGGTTAGACACTTCATTTTCATTCACATCCGGCTCACTGTCAGGGTTATACAATTCATTCTCATTCACATCTTGATCTGGAACCTTAGTTAACATGTCATCCACAACATTAACTTCACCATCTGGTCCCTGGTTTCCCTCAGGTGGTCCCTCAAGTATGTGACTATGTGATAACCCCAGCACTATACTTCCATATAGCTCAGATACCAGGAGCTGACTTACGACCTCTCCCTGGACTTCAGTGTCCCTATACAATAGGTTATTGTTCATGGCAGCATGAGGAAACCTCTCCTCAGAGCCAGGCTCTTGGGGAACCTCATTCAGAACAATTACATTTTCCTGTGCCGTTTTAAGAGTGGGGTCTCGCACCGGCTCACTCCCAAAATTGTCACAGGAGCCAGGCAGGTCAGGGACACTCGGTTCCCGAGAACCACCATCCTCGTCTCCCAACATCACCTGCAAAGAAATGTCATCTTTATCACGGTCATCATCAGTATCATCACTATTATGATTAGCATTATCATCATTATCAATATCAGCATCCTCATCATGGTCATCATCATTATCATGATCATCATTATCATTATCAATATTATCATGGTCATCATCATTATCACATAAGTTTAACGGCCCACTAGCATTGTGTTCCGCCCCTCGGGACTGCGCACCCTCAGAGGAGCTCATCACACTGTCCATCAGAAACATTTTTCCCCCAGAGATCCTTAGACCGGGGAAAGTCATTACCCAATATAACGGGGTGCACCAGGGTCTTCACTACCCCCACTTCATATGAAACCTCCCCGAGTTTGGGGACCAAGTCCACGGCAGTCTCTGGGTAGACTTTGGTGTCTTCATGGATGTACACCACACTCAGGTGCTTATCAGGGATGAAGTCCCTATCACTCAGGCTGTCACATACGGAAGTCACTGGACTCTCTGAGTCCAAGAGGGCCTGTGCTGGGCAGTCACTTACAACCACCGGGGACCCCTGTGGTCCAGTCTCTTCGGCTGAGGTGGACACACACACAGGCTCTGCGCAGGGAGAGAGGGATCTGCCAACATCACAACACATAGGCTCCCCCTCTATTGGACAGTTGGCTGCAATTTCACGCCAGCTCCAACACTGTCCATCACACTCTCCCACCCACATGTCCCCTCGGGCCTGAACCCGCTTATCAGCATACCCCATGTCCCCAACAGCTGGAACGCTCTTACCGCGAGAGTTCAGCGTCCGGGAACTCCGAAGTGACGACCTCTCAGACGGCTGTACCTCAGGAGGACGTGCTTGGGTGTAGCGGTCCACTATCACCTTTTCAACTCCATAATCAGGCCTGCTGACTGCAGACTCCCAACTGTATCTCCAGTCACGAACTCCCCTGGCACGGGCTGTCACCGTAACACCCAGCGGGTAAGAATCGCCGCTTTCAACTTGGCATAGTCTTCGCTGTCCTGCTTGCTCAGGTCAGCCCAGACTTTTTGGGTTCCCCAATCAGATAGGGTACGACCGCCATGGCCCATTCAGATAGTGGCAGATTCTCCTTCTCTGCCAGTCTCTCAAACCTAGTAAGATATACCTCCACATCATCACGAGGTGTCATTTTTCTCAAGGACCGTCTTACCGCCTTCTTTATAGCGGACAACACCGGTGCCTTCACAACATTACTTCGGGACGCGGCACCGAAATCCTTTTTTGGTGCTGTCATCTGCTCAACAAATAACCGGTTATTCTCCTGCTGCTGCAGGAATTGCTGCTGGGCCTGCTGCATGCGCTGCTGGTGCTGCAGGCGCTGCTGCTCCATGCTCTGCTGCATGCTCCGCTGGGCCTGCACCAGGTACTCAATGAGCTCCTCCATACTGCCGGACTCATCTGTCTCAATCACAGCAGTCTTATGTTGCACATTAACTTGCGCCATTTGTTCAAACAGCGCCTCCATGCTGTCATCCATGCTGTCAGACTTCTCTGTCTTCACAACTGTAGTCTTCACTCAAGACATACACACTACACAGCTTTTTTTCCACAGAAAAATTCAGCCTTGCTGTGCAAATACTTTTTTTTTTTTTTTTTTCCTTTGCAAAGTCTATTAAGGCTACTGTCTCTTTAAGACTGCTCCACAAACTTTTCTTTTGCTGCTGCACATTCCACAGTCATTTTCACAACAAGTTCAGCTTTGCTGTGCATACATTTTCTCTCTGCAGACCCTATCAGGGCCACTGTCTCTCCAAGACTGCTCCAAACAGACGTTTCTGCTGACACACACTTTTTTTTTTTTTCTCTGTTGCTATTTCAATAGACTTCACCTTTAATGCTGTCTCTCGCCACTGTGCTGCATGCACACTCCAGCACTAACTGTATCAGGCCCTGCGCTGCCCGCATTCTCCACCAATTGTAGCCTTCCGGGGGGTTTAGCTCTAGGATCGCTGTCTGGGTAGACAGAATGGCACGGAAACAGTTCATTCAGACAGCAGTTTGGTGAAAACTGGCCGCAACCAGTTTTATTAAAGTCCACAGCACACAGATAAAAACAAAGCATAAACAAAAGACCTGGGCTTGTCTAGCCTCTAATTACACTTAGATAGATGGCCCTCTCTATCCGGGACCCAGACTCTACCAGTCTGTGCCCAAAACAACACATATGATATATGTTACCAGTATGGAGTTTCACAGACACTCCTCCTTGTGTCTGAAGGCACCTTTGAGAGAGATCCACTCCTATTCAGCCGCTATTCACACGGACCCGCACCGAGACCACTCCTGTGTCCGGGGTACTTCCTGCACCCAGACTGAGATAGCTCACACTCTTAGAGACTGCTTCCTTGTGCCAGGACACCTCCCTGTGTCCGGGCTAAAGACAGCTCCCACACTCTTGGAGACACCTTCTGTGCCTGGACCCCTTGTCCAGACTGAATGAGCTCTCTGACTGTGCTCCCAAGCACCTACTTCTGGCTTCCTAATCAACACCTGAGTGGATTCAGGTCTGAGCTGCAAGCGTGTACTGAATGGCAGGTGTAGTGACCTTTCTTTACCACCAGGTTTACAAAGCCACACATTTCGCTCATACCAGTCAGCAAGGTACTTAGGTGAAATATACACCTCATTCACCACATATTCCTTCACTGTCTCACAATATATATACGCTGCACAATCTATACGCTGCACAGTACCACTCCTCCTGTGTATGTATGTGTATATATATATATATATATATATATATATACTGCACAATATATACACTGCACAGTACCACTCCTCCTGTCTATATACGCTGCACAGTACCACTCCTCCTTTGTGTGTATATTGTGTGTGTGTGGTTGTATATATATATATATATATATTATATATATATAATATACGCTGCACAATCTATACGCTGCACAGTACCACTCCTCCTGTCTATATACGCTGCACAGTACCACTCCTCCTGTCTATATACGCTGCACAGTACCACTCCTCCTGTGTGTGTGTATATGTATATATATACGCTGCACAATCTATACGCTGCACAGTACCACTCCTCCTGTGGGTGTAATTCTGAGTCTCTCTGGGGTGAGACGTCCTTATATGCAGGTTTGTAGCTGCTCTCTCATGTTACTACAGTCCTTGACATCAGAATTCAGATTGCAGCTGTAACACGGGACAAGATGCATTAGCAGAATTGTGAGTGCAGCTCTGGCTGCTCTTAGGATGTGTGCGTTCATGTGGAGGTGTGGGCCGTGTCTCTTGCCGCCAGTCGTACTCCAGCAGTGGGTGCGGTGCGCTGTATTACACGAGGCCATGTGTGAATATTAATTACGAGACGAGTTACTACATATTGATTACAGCAGGAGGACGGAGACGCGATCCTCCGAGCCAGGATATACAGGATCTCCCAGAAGTTAGTACACCCCATGATATTTTAGTACATATTTTATTCTGCCTTTTCCTGGGACAACACCGAGATCTGACTGTGATCCAATGTAGTCGGTGTGCGGCTCGTGTAACAGTGTTGTCTCCTCACAGCCGTTAAACCGCTGGCAACTAAAATGAGTACACCCCTCAGTGAAAATGGCCAGATTGTTCCCAGTGTGAATGTTTTGTGCAGCCACCATTTTTTTTTTCTACCTTATCTCTCTTGGGCATGGAGGTCACTTGAGCGTCACCGGTGACCCCTGGAATCCTCCTCCATGATGACATCACAGAGCTGGTGGATGTTGGAGACCTTGTGCTCCTCCACCTTCCATTTGAGGAGGCCCCACAGATGCTCCGTAGGACTCAGGTCTGGAGACACGCTTGGCCGCTCCACCACCTTTACCATCAGTTTCTTTACAAGGCAGGGGTCGTCTTGGAGGTGTTTGGGGTCAGTATCATGTTGGAATACTGCCCTGTGGTCCAGTTTCCAGAGGAGGGGACCATGCTCTGTGTCAGTATACCACAGGACATGTTGGCATTCATGGTTTCTGCAATGACTTGTACCCCCCCACAGCCGACCGCACTTATACAGCCACAAACACTCCACCACCATGCCTGACTGTAGGCAGGACACACTTGTCTTTGTGCTCATCACCTGTTGTCGCCACACGCTGGACACCATCTGAACCTAATAAGTTTCTCTTGGTCTCATCAGAGCACAGGACGCGGCTCCAATAATCCATGTCCTTAGTCGGGAGGTCTTCAGTGTTTGCTGCTTTCTTGTGCATCATCTTTAGCTTCCTTCTGGGACGACAGTCATGCAAACCAACATGATGCACTGGACGGTCTGAGCACTGACAGGCGGACCCCCCACCCCTGTGTATGGTCTGAGCACTGACAGGCGGCCCCCCCACCCCTGTGTATGGTCTGAGCACTGACAGGCGGACCCCCCACCCCTGTGTATGGTCTGAGCACTGACAGGCGGACCCCCACCCACGCCTGTGTATGGTTCAAGCACTGACAGGCGGACCCCCCCACCCCTGTGTATGATCTGAGCACTGACAGGTGGGTCTCCCTTACCCCTGTGTATGGTCTGAGCACTGACAGACGGACCACCCACCCCACCCCTGTGTATGATCTGAGCACTGACAGGTGGGCCCCCCTACCCCTGTGTATGGTCTGAGCACTGAGAGGCGGACCCCCCACCCCTGTGTATGATCTGAGCGCTGACAGGCGGACCCCCCACCCCTGTGTATGATCTGAGCGCTGACAGGCGGACCCCCCACCCCCTGTGTATGATCTGAGCGCTGACAGGCGGACCCCCCACCCCCTGTGTATGGTCTGAGCACTGACAGGCGGAGCCCCCACCCCTGTGTATGATCTGAGCGCTGACAGGCGGACCCCCCACCCCTGTGTATGATCTGAGCACTGACAGGGGCCCCCCTACCCCTGTGTATGGTCTGAGCACTGACAGGCGGACCCCCCACCCCTGTGTATGATCTGAGCGCTGACAGGCGGACCCCCCACCCCTGTGTATGATCTGAGCGCTGACAGGCGGACCCCCCACCCCCTGTGTATGATCTGAGCGCTGACAGGCGGACCCCCCACCCCCTGTGTATGGTCTGAGCACTGACAGGCGGAGCCCCCCACCCCTGTGTATGATCTGAGTACTGACAGGCGGACCCCCCCACCCTGTGTATGGTCTGAACACTGACAGGCGGACCCCCTCCACTCCTGTGTATGATCTGAGCACTGACAGGTGGACCCCCCCACCTATGTGTATGATCTGAGCACTGACAGGCGGACCCCCACCCTGTGTATAGTCTGAGCTCTGACAAGCGGACCCCCCCCACCCTGTGTATGGTCTGAACACTGACAGGTCCACCCCCCCACCTATGTGTATGATCTGAGCACTGACAGACGGACCCCCACCCCTGTGTATGGTCTGAACACTGACAGGCGGACCCCCCTCCACCCCTGTGTATGATCTGAGCACTGACAGGCAGACCCTCCCCACCCCTGTGTATGGTCTGAGCACTGACAGGTGGATCCCCCACCCCTGTGTATGGTCTGAGCACTGACAGGTGGATCCCCCACCCCTGTGTATGGTCTGAGCACTGACAGGTGGACCCCCCACCCCTGTGTATGGTCTGAGCACTGACAGGTGGACCCCCACCCCTGTGTATGGTCTGAACACTGACAGGTGGACCCCCCACCCCTGTGTATGGTCTGAGCACTGACAGGTGGATCCCCCACCCCTGTGTATGGTCTGAGCACTGACAGGTGGACCCCCCACCCCTGTGTATGGTCTGAGCACTGACAGGGGACCCCCCACCCCTGTGTATGGTCTGAGCACTGACAGGTGGACCCCCCACCCCTGTGTATGGTCTGAGCACTGACAGGTGGACCCCCCACCCCTGTGTATGGTGTGAGCACTGACAGGTGGACCCCCCACCCCTGTGTATGGTCTGAGCACTGACAGGTCGGACCCCCCACCCCTGTGTATGGTCTGAACACTGACAGGTGGACCCCCACCCCTGTGTATGGTCTGAAGCACTGACAGGTGGACCCCCCACCCCTGTGTATGGTCTGAACACTGACAGGCGGACCCCACCACCCCTGTGTATGGTCTGAACACTGACAGGTGGACCCCCCACCCTGTGTATGGTCTGAGCACTGACAGGTGGACCCCCACCCCTGTGTATGGTCTGAACACTGACAGGTGGACCCCCCACCCCTGTGTATGGTCTGAGCACTGACAGGTGGACCCCCCACCCCTGTGTATGGTCTGACACTGACAGGGGACCCCCCACCTCTGTGTATGGTCTGACACTGACAGGCGGACCCCCACCCCTGTGTATGGTCTGAGCACTGACAGGTGGACCCCCACCCCTGTGTATGGTCTGAACACTGACAGGTGGACCCCCACCCCTGTGTATGGTCTGAGCACTGACAGGTGGACCCCCCACCTCTGTGTATGGTCTGAACACTGACAGGTGGACCCCCCACCCCTGTGTATGGTCTGAGCACTGACAGGTTGACCCCCCACCCTGTGTATGGTCTGAACACTGACAGGGGACCCCCCACCCCTGTGTATGGTCTAAACACTGACAGGTGACCCCCCACCCCTGTGTATGGTCTGAGCACTGACAGGTGGACCCCCCACCTCTGTGTATGGTCTGAGCACTGACAGGTGGACCCCCCACCCCTGTGTATGGTCTGAGCACTGACAGGTGGACCCCCCACCCTGTGTATGGTCTGAACACTGACAGGTGGACCCCCCACCCCTGTGTATGGTCTGAGCACTGACAGGTGGACACCCCACCTCTGTGTATGGTCTGAGCACTGACAGGTGGACCCCCCACCCCTGTGTATGGTCTGAACACTGACAGGTGGACCCCCACCCCTGTGTATGGTCTGAGCACTGACAGGTGGACCCCCACCCCTGTGTATGGTCTGAGCACTGACAGGTGGACCCCCCACCTCTGTGTATGGTCTGAGCACTGACAGGTGGACCCCCACCCCTGTGTATGGTCTGAGCACTGACAGGTGGACCCCCCACCCCTGTGTATGGTCTGAACACTGACAGGTGGACCCCCACCCCTGTGTATGGTCTGAGCACTGACAGGTGGACCCCCACCCCTGTGTATGGTCTGAGCACTGACAGGTGGACCCCCACCCTGTGTATGGTCTGAGCACTGACAGGTGGACCCCCACCCCTGTGTATGGTCTGACACTGACAGGTGGACCCCCACCCCTGTGTATGGTCTGAGCACTGACAGGTGGACTCCCCACCCCTGTGTATGGTCTGAACACTGACAGGTGGACCCCCACCCCTGTGTATAGTCTGAGCACTGACAGGTGGACCCCCACCCCTGTGTATGGTCTGAGCACTGACAGGTGGACCCCCACCCCTGTGTATGGTCTGAGCACTGACAGGTGGACCCCCCCACCCCTGTGTATGGTCTGAGCACTGAAAGGTGGACCCCCCACCCCTGTGTATGGTCTGAACACTGACAGGTGGACCCCCCACCCCTGTGTATGGTCTGAGCACTGACAGGTGGATCCCCCACCCCTGTGTATGGTCTGAGCACTGACAGGTGGACCCCCACCCCTGTGTATGGTCTGAGCACTGACAGGTGGACCCCCCACCCCTGTGTATGGTCTGAGCACTGAAAGGTGGACCCCCCACCCCTGTGACCTCTGCAGCTCTCACACATCTATTCTGAGCAGACGACCTCTGGAGATGACACTCAGCGTGTACACTCACCTTCTGTGGTCGTCCATGGTGAGGCCGGTCCTGAGTGGACCCTGTCTTACACTGTGGTCTTGGACCCGTGTGCAGTCAGTGTCGGCGGTCTTCTTCTAGCCTTGGCCATCTTCATGTAGAACAAGTCTTCCTCCGGATCCTCAGATCTTCACCATCAGGAGCCATGATGACCCCAGTGACTGGTGTGAGAAGACCCCAAATGTTCCGACCCTGCCCCCCATTCACACCTGACACCTGGTGGCACAAATGAGTCACATGACACAGGGGAGCGGTGGGCTTATCGGGCACAATCTGGCCACTTTCACTTAGGGGTGTTCTCACTTTTGTAGCCAGTGGTTTAGACATTGATTAACACTGTTACATGAGCCGCACAATGACGAAAGTGTATCAGATCTGCAGGAAGAGAGGATGGAACAATGGCGGGGGGTGTACTCACTTCTGTGATCTACTGTAGATGGAGTAATGGCGGGGGTGTACTCACTTCTGTGATCTGCTGTAGATGGAACAATGGGGGGGGTGTACTCACTTCTGTGATCTACTGTAGATGTGATAATGGCTGGGGTGTACTCACTTCTGTGATTTACTGTAGATGTGATAATGGTGGGGGTGTACTCACTTCTGTGATCTACTGTAGATGGAGTAATGGCAGGGGTGTACTCACTTCTGTGATCTACTGTAGATGTGATAATGGCGGGGGGTGTACTCACTTCTGTGATCTACTGTAGATGTGATAATGGTGAGGGTGTACTCACTTCTGTGATCTACTGTAGATGGAGTAATGGCGGGGGTGTACTCACTTCTGTGATCTACTGTAGATGTGATAATGGTGGGGGTGTACTCACTTCTGTGATCTACTGTAGATGGAGTAATGGCGGGGGTGTACTCACTTCTGTGATCTGCTGTAGATGGAGTAATGGCGGGGGTGTACTCACTTCTGTGATCTACTGTAGATGGAGTAATGGCGGGGGTGTACTCACTTCTGTGATCTACTGTAGATGGAGTAATGGCGGGGGTGTACTCACTTCTGTGATCTGCTGTAGATGGAGTAATGGCGGGGGTGTACTCACTTCTGTGATCTGCTGTAGATGGAGTAATGGCGGGGGTGTACTCACTTCTGTGATCTACTGTAGATGGAGTAATGGCGGGGGTGTACTCACTTCTGTGATCTGCTGTAGATGGAGTAATGGGGGGGGTGTACTCACTTCTGTGATCTACTGTAGATGGAACAATGGCGGGGGGTGTACTCACTTCTGTGATCTACTGTAGATGGAACAATGGCGGGGGGTGTACTCACTTCTGTGATCTACTGTAGATGGAGTAATGGCGGGGGTGTACTCACTTCTGTGATCTACTGTAGATGGAACAATGGCGGGGGGTGTACTCACTTCTGTGATCTACTGTAGATGGAACAATGGCGGGGGGTGTACTCACTTCTGTGATCTGCTGTAGATGGAACAATGGGGGGGTGTACTCACTTCTGTGATCTACTGTAGATGTGATAATGGCGGGGTGTACTCACTTCTGTGATGTACTGTAGATGTGATAATGGCGGGGGTGTACTCACTTCTGTGATCTGCTGTAGATGGAGTAATGGCGGGGGTGTACTCACTTCTGTGATCTACTGTAGATGGAGTAATGGCGGGGGTGTACTCACTTCTGTGATCTGCTGTAGATGGAGTAATGGCAGGGGTGTACTCACTTCTGTGATCTGCTGTAGATGGAGTAATGGCAGGGGTGTACTCACTTCTGTGATCTGCTGTAGATGGAGTAATGGCAGGGGTGTACTCACTTCTGTGATCTGCTGTAGATGTGATAATGGCGGGGGTGTACTCACTTCTGTGATCTGCTGTAGATGGAGTGATGGCGGGGGTGTACTCACTTCTGTGATCTGCTGTAGATAGAGTAATGGCGGGGGTGTACTCACTTCTGTGATCTGCTGTAGATGGAGTAATGGCGGGGGTGTACTCACTTCTGTGATCTGCTGTAGATGGAGTAATGGCGGGGTGTACTCACTTCTGTGATCTCTGTAGATGGAGTAATGGCGGGGGTGTACTCACTTCTGTGATCTACTGTAGATGGAGTAATGGCGGGGGTGTACTCACTTCTGTGATCTGCTGTAGATGGAAAAATGGCGGGGGTGTACTCACTTCTGTGATCTACTGTAGATGGAGTAATGGCGGGGGTGTACTCACTTCTGTGATCTACTGTAGATGGAAAATGGCGGGGGTGTACTCACTTCTGTGATCTACTGTAGATGGAACAATGGCGGGGGGTGTACTCACTTCTGTGATCTGCTGTAGATGGAACTAATGGCGGGGGTGTACTCACTTCTGTGATCTACTGTAGATGGAATAATGGCGGGGGTGTACTCACTTCTGTGATCTACTGTAGATGGATAATGGCGGGGGTGTACTCACTTCTGTGATCTGCTGTAGATGGATAAATGGGGGGGTGTACTCACTTCTGTGATCTCTGTAGATGGAGTAATGGCAGGGGTGTACTCACTTCTGTGATCTGCTGTAGATGGATAATGGCGGGGTGTACTCACTTCTGTGATCTGCTGTAGATGGAGTAATGGCGGGGTGTACTCACTTCTGTGATCTGCTGTAGATGGAGTAATGGCAGGGGGTGACTCACTTCTGTGATCTGCTGTAGATGGAGTAATGGCGGGGTGTACTCACTTCTGTGATCTGCTGTAGATGTGATAATGGCGGGGTGTACTCACTTCTGTGATCTGCTGTAGATGGAGTAATGGCAGGGGTGTACTCACTTCTGTGATCTACTGTAGATGGAGTAATGGCGGGGGTGTACTCACTTCTGTGATCTGCTGTAGATGGAGTAATGGCGGGGGTGTACTCACTTCTGTGATCTGCTGTAGATGGAGTAATGGCGGGGTGTACTCACTTCTGTGATCTACTGTAGATGGAGTAATGGCGGGGTGTACTCACTTCTGTGATCTGCTGTAGATGGAGTAATGGCAGGGGTGTACTCACTTCTGTGATCTGCTGTAGATGGAGTAGATGGCAGGGGTGTACTCACTTCTGTGATCTGCTGTAGATAGAGTAATGGCGGGGGTGTACTCACTTCTGTGATCTGCTGTAGATGGAGTAATGGCGGGGGTGCACTCACTTCTGTGATCTGCTGTAGATGGAGTGAATGGTGGGGGTGTACTCACTTCTGTGATCTGCTGTAGATGAGTAATGGCGGGGGTGTACTCACTTCTGTGATCTGCTGTAGATGGAGTAATGGCGGGGGTGTACTCACTTCTGTGATCTGCTGTAGATGGAGTAATGGTGGGGTGTACTCACTTCTGTGATCTGCTGTAGATGGAGTAATCGGTTACTACTCTGTGACATCGTCTTAACTAGTCACCTCAGGCTGAGTCGTTATCTTCTGTTACATCGTGTAGATGCAGTAACTGCCAGGTGCACTCACTATTAGTACTCTGCTGTACTGTCACCGAGTACTTAATTCTGCTGTTACATGTGTCTTATCCTCCAGTCACCCAGAGCTGCATCGATATTCTGCTGTTACATCATGTCTTATCCTCCAGTCACCCCCCAGAGCTGCACTCACTATTCTGCTGTACATCATGTCTTATCCTCCAGTCACCGCCAGAGCTGCACTCACTTGTCTGCTGGTTACATTGGTCTTATCCTCCAGTCATCCCAGAGCTGAGTCACTATTCTGCTGTACATCATGTCTTATCCTCCAGTCACCGCCAGAGCTGCACTCATTATTCAGCTGTTACATCATGTCTTATCCTCCAGTCACCCCCAGAGCTGCACTCACTATTCTGCTGGTACATCATGTCTTATCCTCCAGTCACCGCCAGAGCTGCACTCACTGCTCTGCTGGTACATCATGTCTTATCCTCCAGTCACCTCCAGAGCTGGAGTCACTATTCTGCTGTTACATTGTATCTTATACTCCAGTCACCCCCAGAGCTGCACTAATTATTCTGCTGTTACATCATGTCCTATCCTCCAGTCAGTTGCACAGTTTGAGTTTAGCTGTGAGGTCACATGACTGGTGAGCTGCAGCTTTGGCAGTGAGTGGAGCGGTGTCTGTGCCTCGGTGTGGTGTATCTGGATCGTCAGACACAATAGTAGGGGAGCGCGGGTGTCAGCGGCGGTTCTCTCGCCCTCCCGGCCGCGCCCGACCTCATCCTGAATCACCACGTTTGTTCCCGGTGTTTACCCGCACACCGCAATAACAAATTACAGCCAGATCTGCTGCCAAGGCCACCACCACAGAGGTGTCGTAACCCATAGCAACCAAGTGGCGCTCCAGTAAAGTCTGTGGTGATCTGTAGAAGAACGCTGCCACAGCCTGTGGTGTCGCTGGTGTCACACCCGACGGTGACATCATCGACTGCACGGAACAGTGATGTCATCAGCCGAGTGATGTAATGTAATAACAACGGTCGCCCCCCTCCCCACCCACAATAGTCTCGATACCAGGGACGCTGCCCCCCCCCGCCACAATGGTCCCGATACTGTCCCCCCACAATGGCCCCGATGCCAGGGACGCCGCCCACCCCCCCAATGCTCAGGTCTCGGATGACTCCAGCGGACCTCGGTTCTGACCGCTTTCTCTTTCTCTCTCTCGCAGGTCTTCACATTCTGTGTCTCCGCAGCGCACGGACACCTGAACTGAGGCCGGGGGATCCCGCCTGATACAGGTAATTTGCTGATGACCGGTGCACACAGCTGAGGCTTTGTTACAATGTATCAGTACTGGCAAGACATTTGTTTTGCTGCTGTAAGTACACTGATACAATCCAATTCCTTATAATAACAAAGTTATAAGATAAGACACACTAACCAATCACCAGCAATAGGAGCACCGGTATGATACAGTCGTATGAATATTACAGTGACTGCCAGAAGGATGCAGCTCTAATACAGCATGAACTCGGTCAGTATGTATGTACACAGTGACGCACAGCAAATAGAGTGCAGCTCTGAGTATATAAGATTAATCAGGATCAGTAAATATGTACACATGAATGCACCAGCAGAATAGTGAGTGCAGCTCTGGAGTATAATACAGGAGTAACTCAGGATCAGTAATGAAATGTATGTACACAGTGACTGCACCAGCAGAATAGTGAGCGCAGCTCTGGAGTATAATACAGGATGTAACTCAGGATCAGTATGTAATGTATGTACACAGTGACTGCACAAGCAGAATAGTGAGTGCAGCTCTGGAGTGTAATACAGGATGTAACTCAGGATCTATGTAATGTATGTACACAGTGACTGCACCAGCAGAATAGTGAGTGCAGCTCTGCAGTATAATACAGGATGTAACTCAGGATCAGTAATGTAATGTATGTACACAGTGACTGCACCAGCAGAATAGTGAGCGCAGCTCTGGAGTATAATACAGGATGTAACTCAGGATCAGTATTGTAATGTATGTACACAGTGACTGCACAGCAGAATAGTGAGTGCAGCTCTGAGTGATAATACAGGATGTAACTCAGGATCAGTAATGTAATGTATGTACACAGTGACTGCACCAGCAGAATAGTGAGTGCAGCTCTGAGTATAATACAGGATGTAACTCAGGATCAGTATTGTAATGTATGTACACAGTGACTGCACCAGCAGAATAGTGAGTGCAGCTCTGGAGTATAATGCAGGATGTAACTCAGGATCAGTAATGTAATGTATGTATGAGTCGCACGCACCAAGTGGTGTGGGTACCAGGGTTATGGGGTACTCGGCACCGAGCCCATGGAAGTCTATGGGAGATGTCACTGGCAGCAGAGCTCGGTCCGTGGCCCTGGGCGCTCATACAATGGGGGAATATTTACAGGGGATTTTAGAATAATAGTTTGTGACGCCACCTGTGGTTTCTGATCTGATTGACCAGCGCTGCAGGGTAATTCTTTGAGGGGATGTTATGGCAGCTAGATGTTAAGTCCCCCACAGGTGGGACTGGTCCCTCAAAGTCTATGGTGATGCAGGGTGCAGATAAGAAGTCAGTCACACACAATGCAGTCTCTTTCCATACCTTTACTTGTAGATGTTGCAGGTATGTCCCGGGAAGCTGGTCAGGTTGGAGAATGCACATTCAGGAAATTGTTGAGCAGGTTAGAGGCCTCCTTTCTCCTTAAAGTGTATGTGAGTACAAACTTGCATAAAGTCAAGTGCAACTCTTTCTGTAGCAACTATGCCCGGCCAACATTGTGGTGGAGCCTTCTATGTCTCTGATTATCAGATGTTGAGAGAACTAAGTCCTTACTTTTGTCGTGCACTTGACTCAAAGTCCCTGTTCTCCCTGACTCCGGTTACGTATCAGCGCTTAGGGCTACCTTCTGCGACTTGAAGTCCAGCAAGGCCTCCGGTTTTCTTATTACTAGACGTGAAGTACTAGCAATGCTTCGGACCCCGGTGTCCGGTTTAACTGAGTGAGGGTGATTTGTCCCCTTAGTCACTCTTACTTCTCCACTCGCCCTTCGCCCTGCTCTCGCACTTAACATAAGCACGTGTAGCAATGGTATAAAGGTCAGCTTTCCTTCAGTGCTCACTGACCTGTTCTCAGTTGACTCGTTGGTATAACTGCTGTAATCCCCTTCCTTCTTTCCTTCACAGATCTCTGTCCAGAGCAGCTCACAGGACGCTTCGTCAGACTGTATTTACGCTGTAGCTCTGAGAGTCACCTTCCACTTTCTTAGGAACACAGGCAGCTTGTTCTGAGTAACAGCTTCAGATTGTAGTTCTGACTAGGCTAGAGTAAGTCCGTCTACTCGTACCAGCCTCCACGTCTGTATAATGAACTATCTAATGAGCTCCTTCAGGAATCAGTCTTCACTCCTCTCCCTCCAAGACTGAACTCTCCTCTCCTTCCGTCTGTCTCTGACTGAAACAGAAACTAAACTGCACTGAACAGAATGTGCTCACTCCTCTCCTCCTGCACAGACTGACTGGACTAACTTTGCTACGTCACACTACTTAAATAGTCTGAAATGCCTCTAGTGGCAATGCTGAGAAGTGTGCGTAAATGAATATCAGGCTTCACAGTTACCTTCTTGTGCATTTTCCAGGAGACATGTGTGCCTTGCGCAGCTGGGCCACACATCCCCCCCCTAGTTAAACTCAGCACTCCCGGGCTGAAATAGAAAAGAAAACATTTTTGTTTTGCATATAACATCAACATAATAACTCATCCCTTGCGGGAGGTGAGGACTCTTTAACGTTACAATTTGTACATAGGTCAGTAGAAAATTATCAAAATACTTTTCAATAAATACATAGTATAAGACAAGATTCTTGTGGAGGACCCGCACCAAAAACCTCCCACGTGGGTCCTGGGTGGGCTGCAGGACTTTATTGCTGCAGACCTCACTCTAGGCCACACCATACGGGTTTTTCTTCAGAGGTAGATATGGCTTTGTGTAAAACCAAGATGGGGCACCGAAGTGCGAACTATTTACAATAAAGTTTTTGGGCTGGCAAAGTCCACAGCCACGCAGTCCTTTGCATGATAAAACACTTTTCAAGTAAAATCACATTTCAATCAACTTTTACCCAGCCGAGTATTCTACTTTAAATAAGCAAACATACTATGTAAACATTTATCAATAGTAAAGTGCAAATTTTTCTTCAATAAAACTTCTTCAACTTTATACATGTTCAGGTGCAGTAAACCCCAGTCTGGGTCCTACTGTTTTTCATCTTTCTTGCTTACAACAATTACTTTTTCTACTCCTGGGGCCAGAAGTATACGATGCCCTTGGGAACCCATTACAAGAAGATCATGTCCTGCAATGTACGTTTGTGTAGCGACATCTTTTGGTTGATCCTTGGACCCAACGGGTGCATCCTCAGAGTAGAACGCAGGTTGCGTTGTAGTAGATGCCGCAGTATACAATACAGGTTGCGATGCAGAATGGGTCGCGATTTGCGTTGCGGGTGCACGGCCTGGTGCGGACGCCAAAGATGACGCTGCTGGGGCTTGCGACACTGCAGCTCGGTTTACTTCACTGGCGTCGGGGACGGGGTCGCTGACACGGGTGACGTTTAAGGCGTACCACCCTTTTAGCCCCCAGTGCCGCGTGTAGCTGACAATGTCCCCGTTCACAAGATCCCTCCCAGGGTGCCCGATAGGTAAGTGGGACTCCACATCTCTCCGACTCACAAAGATCTGTTGGTACAGGCCCGGTTCATGTATGAAGCCCCAGCCTTTGCGGAGTTGGAATTCCCTAACGGCCCCCTGGCGCCGCGGTTCCCGAAGCGTACCTTTGTTCTTCCGGACGGTCTCCTTGTCGGCGAGGAACTTTTTATGGTACCGCTGCTGCTGCGCCTCTCTCTGCTCCTATTGGCGTTGCTTATCCTGATCACTGCGTCGCTGCTCATTTTCCACTTTTACAGCATAGGTGACGTCATCCAGATACTGCATCGCGTCCCAATCGATTTCTGGCAATGATGGCTGGGACCCCTCCGGCGTTCCTACCGGGGAACTGTAATCTGCTGCGGCCTCCTGGCCTGGCTGGCACTCTGGAACAGGCAGGACCTCCTCAGCCCCCTTCTCTTCCACCGCTCCATCGGTGGGGTCAGGTACAGCTTTTTTGGGGCCGGCCTCCGATTTTCCTTCAGCTTTCCGCGATAGGCACACAGGACTCACAAATTGTAAGCTTCTTATCCTGTTCGTGACGCCAAAGATGAGTCGCACGCACCAAGTGGTGTGGGTACCAGGGTTATGGGGTACTCGGCACCGAGCCCATGGAAGTCTATGGGAGATGTCACTGGCAGCAGAGCTCGGTCCGTGGCCCTGGGTGCTCATACAATGGGGGAATATTTACAGGGGATTTTAGAATAATAGTTTGTGACGCCACCTGTGGTTTCTGATCTGATTGACCAGCGCTGCAGGGTAAATCTCTGAGGGGATGTTATGGCAGCTAGATGTTAAGTCCCCCACAGGTGGGACTGATCCCTCAAAGTCTATGGTGGTGATGCAGGGTGCAGATAAGAAGTCAGTCACACACAATGCAGTCTCTTTCCATACCTTTACTTGTAGATGTTGCAGGTATGTCCCGGGAAGCTGGTCAGGTTGGAGAATGCACATTCAGGGAATTGTTGAGCAGGTTAGAGGCCTCCTTTCTCCTTAAAGTGTATGTGAGTACAAACTTGCATAAAGTCAAGTGCAACTCTTTCTGTAGCAACTGCGCCCGGCCAACATTGTGGTGGAGCCTTCTATGTCTCTGATTATCAGATGTTGAGAGAACTAAGTCCTTACTTTTGCAGGGTCCTGCTCAAAGTCCCTGTTCTCCCTGACTCCGGTTACGTATCGGCGCTTAGGGCTACCTTCTGCGACTTGAAGTCCAGCAAGGCCTCCGGTTTTCTTATTACTAGACGTGAAGTACTAGCAATGCTTCGGACCCCGGTGTCGGTTTAACTGAGTGAGGGTGATTTGTCCCCTTAGTCACTCTTACTTCTCCACTCGCCCTTCGCCCTGCTCTCGCCCTTAACATAAGCACGTGTAGCAATGGTATAAAGGTCAGCTTTCCTTCAGTGCTCACTGACCTGTTCTCAGTTGACTCGTTGGTATAACTGCTGTAATCCCCTTCCTTCTTTCCTTCACAGATCTCTGTCCAGAGCAGCTCACAGGACGCTTCGTCAGACTGTATTTACGCTGTAGCTCTGAGAGTCACCTTCCACTTTCTTAGGAACACAGGCAGCTTGTTCTGAGTAACAGCTTCAGATTGTAGTTCTGACTAGGCTAGAGTAAGTCCGTCTACTCGTACCAGCCTCCACGTCTGTATAATGAACTATCTAATGAGCTCCTTCAGGAATCAGTCTTCACTCCTCTCCCTCCAAGACTGAACTCTCCTCTCCTTCCGTCTGTCTCTGACTGAAACAGAAACTAAACTGCACTGAACAGAATGTGCTCACTCCTCTCCTCCTGCACAGACTGACTAGAATGACTCACTATTGCTATGGCACACTACTAAATAGTCTGATATGCCTCTAGTGGCAATGCTGAGAAGTGTGCGTGAATGAATATCAAGCTTTACAGTTACCTTCTTGTGCATTTTCCATGAGACATGTGTGCCTTGCGCAGCTGGGCCACATATGTGCACAGTGACTGCACCAGCAGAACAGTGAGTGCAGCTCTGGGGTATAATACAGGATGTAACTCAGGATCAGTAATGTAATGTATGTACACAGTGACTGCACCAGCAGAATAGTGAGTGCAGCTCTGGGGTATAATACAGGATGTAACTCAGGATCAGTAATGCAATGTATGTACACAGTGACTGCACCAGCAGAATAGTGAGTGCAGCTCTGGAGGATAATACAGGAGGTAACTCAGGATCAGTAATGTAATGTATGTACACAGTGACTGCACCAGCAGAATAGTGAGTGCAGCTCTGGGGTATAATATAGGATGTAACTCAGGATCAGTAATGTAATGTATGTACACAGTGACTGCACCAGCAGAATAGTGAGTGCAGCTCTGGAGTATAATACAGGATGTAACTCAGGATCAGTAATGTATGTACACAGTGACTGCACCAGCAGAACAGTGAGTACAGCTCTGGAGGATAATACAGGAGGTAACTCAGGATCAGTAATGTAATGTATGTACACAGTGACTGCACCAGCAGAATAGTGAGTGCAGCTCTGGAGTATAATACAGGATGTAACTCAGGATCAGTAATGTATGTACACAGTGACTGCACCAGCAGAACAGTGAGTGCAGCTCTGGGGTATAATACAGGAGGTAACTCAGGATCAGTAATGTAATGTATGTACACAGTGACTGCACCAGCAGAACAGTGAGTGCAGCTCTGGGGTATAATACAGGAGGTAACTCAGGATCAGTAATGTAATGTATGTACACAGTGACTGCACCAGCAGAACAGTGAGTGCAGCTCTGGGGTATAATACAGGAGGTAACTCAGGATCAGTAATGTATGTACACAGTGACTGCACCAGCAGAATAGTGAGTGCAGCTCTGGGGTATAATACAGGATGTAACTCAGGATGAGTAATGTAATGTATGTACACAGTGACTGCACCAGCAGAATAGTGAGTGCAGCTCTGGAGTATAATACAGGATGTAACTCAGGATCAGTAATGTAATATATGTACACAGTGACTGCACCAGCAGAATAGTGAGTGCAGCTCTGGAGTATAATACAGGATGTAACTCAGGATCAGAAATGTAATGTATGTACACAGTGACTGCACCAGCAGAATAGTGAGTGCAGCTCTGGGGTATAATACAGGAGGTAACTCAGGATCAGTAATGTATGTACACAGTGACTGCACCAGCAGAATAGTGAGTGCAGCTCTGGGGTATAATACAGGAGGTAACTCAGGATCAGTAATGTAATGTATGTACACAGTGACTGCACCAGCAGAATAGTGAGTGCAGCTCTGGAGTATAATACAGGATGTAACTCAGGATCAGTAATGTAATGTATGTACACAGTGACTGCACCAGCAGATAGTGAGTGCAGCTCTGTGTCACCCTATAATCAGTGATATACAGTAGGTGGCGGTGATCCTGGATCTCTCCATCGCTTGCTTCCACCATCCACAGATCTATTCTCGGGATCTGTCTCTATATAATTCTGTGGAAATAACCCAAAAATGTCACCAATGTGTCAGAACTAGTTCTACCTGGAGAACGTCGCGGAATTTCATGGAATGTCGTCCTTGTGTAAATATGGCGTGTTAGGCGCTGCTGAGAAAGGAGCTCTCATTTTTGTGGGAGCACAACGGGTGTGGGGGTAGGCCCGCGCTGTGGGAGTCAGGACTTCATGGACTTGCCGATTGTCAGGTGAGGACAGGATTCTTCTACTGATTGGTCGGGTTCACACCAGCGCACGGCATCGGATGTGATCTGCTAATAACCCCGGCTCTGCTGCTGCGTGATCGGAGCGTCCGCGCTCTGCTGCTGCGTGATCGGAGCGTCCGCGCTCTGCTGCTGCGTGATCGGAGCTTCCGCGCTCTGCTGCTGCGTGATCGGGGCGTCCGCGCTCTGCTGCTGCGTGATCGGAGCTTCCGCGCTCTGCTGCTGCGTGATCGGAGCGTCTGCGCTCTGCTGCTGCGTGATCGGAGCTTCCGCGCTCTGCTGCTGCGTGATCGGGGCGTCCGCGCTCTGCTGCTGCGTGATCGGGGCGTCCGCGCTCTGCTGCTGCGTGATCGGGCATCCGCACTCTGCTGCTGCGTGATCGGGGCGTCCGCGCTCTGCTGCTGCGTGATCTGGGCGTCCGCACTCTGCTGATGCGTGATCTGTGCGTCCGCGCTCTGCTGCTGCGTGATCGGGGCGTCCGCACTCTGCTGCTGCGTGATCGGGGCGTCCGCACTCTGCTGCTGCATGATCGGGGCGTCCGCTCTCTGCTGCGTGATCGGGGCGTCCGCTCTCTGCTGCTGCGTGATTGGGGCGTCCGCGCTTTGCTGCTGCGTGATCGGAGCTTCCGCGCTCTGCTGCTGCGTGATCGGGGCGTCCGCGCTCTGCTGCTGCGTGATCGGGGCGTCCGCGCTCTGCTGCTGCGTGATCGGGGCGTCCGCGCTCTGCTGCTGCGTGATCGGGGCATCCGCACTCTGCTGCTGCGTGATCGGGGCGTCCGCGCTCTGCTGCTGCGTGATCGGGGCATCCGCGCTCTGCTGCTGCGTGATCGGGGCGTCCGCGCTCTGCTGCTTTGCTCCTCTCTTCTCGCAGAGGACAGTCTGACCACCGGTGCGGAGGGACTAGTCTCTCCATCTCCTTTGTCGCCTGTCTAGCCATGCATTGGACTGCACTCTGGTGACATCTGAGTTCAGTCTGATGATTAGCCCATAGACTGGTATGGGTGCGCGCCGTGCAAGATACGCTGCCCAATTGGCATGAGATAATGTTAGATTTGCCCCTGAGGATACCAGCAGTCCGATAACTCATCACATAGCGCCCCCCGTGGTAGACAGCAGTGTGACCACTGGCCTTGTACTGAACATCGTTCATACCACACAGGGCGGCTGCGGATGACGCACTGCTCTGTATCCAGGCTGCGCAGGTTGGGAGTTTCCAAGTCAGATGTTGGAGGTGGTGGTGTTAGGAATGACTGGACCCGTCACACCCCTCGGACCCTCGTGTCGCCCCCGTCTGATCTCAGACGTTAACCTTCTCACACGCTGTTTTGCCATTTTGCTGTCTCACCCTAAATTCCAAACGGCCTGATCAGCACCGTCCTGAGCAAAGGTCAAGGCTGCAAAATTCTGGCCCCCATCCCAGTGTTGTGGGCCCGGAGTAGTCAGTGAGATGTGGGTGATGCTGACAATGGGAGGAATGTGCCGAGAATGCAGAGAGTGACAGGAGGAGCGGGCGAGGAATCTCCTGCAGACCAGGTGAGATATCTGGGGACTGTATGGCGGTATTATCAGCCATTCTATAGCTGTGATATCAGGGGACTGTATAATGGTATTATTATCCGTTAGTATATAGCTGTGATATCTGATAATAATACTGCCATACTGTCCCCAGCTCCACTACAGTATATGCAGGCGCCGTATATATAGAGAAGCAGGACCTGGATCCACTCGTCACACTGCTGACTTTCCACCAGTGTTGGTGCCGTGTCTGCTCCGGAGCATCGATATCTGCACCCCACCCCTGTACTTCTCATGCTCCACTACAGTATATGCAGGCGCCATATATATAGAGAGAAGTCTGCTCAGTGGGTTATTGGGGCTCATCCTGTGTCCCCCGTATGTTACGCTCAGGGCTGTGGTCTTGCAGGTCTCGGCTCGTTCTCAGCACCGACCTGTGAGGAGACTGTTGGCATAGCTGAGCGGGGTGAGGCCTGTCAGCCGGGGATGACGCTCCTGACATTGTTCTCATTCACACCTCGTGCCAGTAATAACAAAACATTGCTGACTGTCTCCACTCTCACCCCTAACCAGTTATTATACAGACTGTATTCCTGACTGTCTCCAGTTATTATACAGACTGTATTCCTCACTGTCTCCAGTTATTATACAGACTGTATTCCTGACTGTCTCCAGTTATTATACAGACTGTATTCCTGACTGTCTCCAGTTATTATACAGACTGTATTCCTCACTGTCTCCAGTTATTATACAGACTGTATTCCTGACTGTCTCCAGTTATTATACAGACTGTATTCCTGACTGTCTCCGTTATTATACAGACTGTATTCCTCACTGTCTCCAGTTATTATACAGACTGTATTCCTGACTGTCTCCAGTTATTATACAGACTGTATTCCTCACTGTCTCCAGTTATTATACAGACTGTATTCCTGACTGTCTCCAGTTATTATACAGACTGTATTCCTGACTGTCTCCAGTTATTAATAGACTGTATTCCTGACTGCTCTCCAGTTATTATACAGACTGTATTCCTGACTGTCTCCAGTTATTATACAGACTGTATTCCTGACTGTCTCCAGTTATTATACAGACTGTATTCCTGACTGTCTCCAGTTATTATACAGACTGTATTCCTTACTGTCTCCGGTTATTATACAGACTGTATTCCTGACTGTCTCCGGTTATTATACAGACTGTATTCCTGACTGTCTCCGGTTATTATACAGACTGTATTCCTGACTGTCTCCGGTTATTATACAGACTGTATTCCTGACTGTCTCCGGTTATTATACTAGACTGTATTCCTGACTGTCTCCGTTATTATACAGACTGTATTCCTGACTGTCTCCGGTTATTATACAGACTGTATTCCTGACTGTCTCCGGTTATTAACAGACTGTATTCCTGACTGTCTCCGTTATTATACAGACTGTATTCCTGACTGTCTCCGGTTATTACATCAGACTGTATTCCTGACTGTCTCCGTTATTATACAGACTGTATTCCTGACTGTCTCCGGTTATTATACAGACTGTATTCCTGACTGTCTCCGTTTATTATACAGACTGTATTCCTGACTGTCTCCAGTTATTATACAGACTGTATTCCTGACTGTCTCCGGTTATTATACAGACTGTATTCCTGACTGTCTCGTTATTATACAGACTGTATTCCTGACTGTCTCCGGTTATTATACAGACTGTATTCCTGACTGTCTCCGGTTATTATACAGACTGTATTCCTGACTGTCTCCGGTTATTATACAGACTGTATTCCTGACTGTCTCCGGTTTTATACAGACTGTATTCCTGACTGTCTCCAGTTATTATACAGACTGTATTCCTGACTGTCTCCGGTTATTATACAGACTGTATTCCTGACTGTCTCCGGTTATTATACAGACTGTATTCCTGACTTTCTTCGGTTATTATACAGACTGTATTCCTGACTGTCTCCGGTTATTATACAGACTGTATTCCTGACTGTCTCCGTTTGTATACAGACTGTATTCCTGACTGTCTCCGTTATTATACAGACTGTATTCCTGACTGTCTCCGGTTATTATACAGACTGTATTCCTGACTTTCTCCGGTTGATTATACAGACTGTATTCCTGACTGTCTCCGGTTATTATACAGACTGTATTCCTGACTGTCTCCGGTTATTATACAGACTGTATTCCTGACTGTCTCCGGTTATTATACAGACTGTATTCCTGACTGTCTCCGGTTATTATACAGACTGTATTCCTGACTGTCTCCGGTTATTATACAGACTGTATTCCTGACTGTCTCCGGTTATTATACAGACTGTATTCCTGACTGTCTCCGGTTATTATACAGACTGTATTCCTGACTGTCTCCGGTTATTATACAGACTGTATTCCTGACTGTCTCCGGTTATTATACAGACTGTATTCCTGACTGTCTCCGGTTATTATACAGACTGTATTCCTGACTGTCTCCGGTTATTATACAGACTGTATTCCTACTGTCTCCGGTTATTATACAGACTGTATTCCTGACTGTCTCCGGTTATTATACAGACTGTATTCCTGACTGTCTCCGGTTATTATACAGACTGTATTCCTGACTGTCTCCGGTTATTATACAGACTGTATTCCTGACTGTCTCCGGTTATTATACAGACTGTATTCCTGACTGTCTCCGGTTATTATACAGACTGTATTCCTGACTGTCTCCGGTTATTATACAGACTGTATTCCTGACTGTCTCCGGTTATTATACAGACTGTATTCCTGACTGTCTCCGGTTATTATACAGACTGTATTCCTGACTGTCTCCGGTTATTATACAGACTGTATTCCTTACTGTCTCCGGTTATTATACAGATTGTATTCCTTACTGTCTCCGGTTATTATACAGATTGTATTCATGACTGTCTCCAGTTATTATACAGACTGTATTCCTGACTGTCTCCGGTTATTATACAGACTGTATTCCTGACTGTCTCCGGTTATTATACAGACTGTATTCATGACTGTCTCCGGTTATTATACAGATTGTATTCATGACTGTCTCTGGTTTTTATACAGACTGTATTCCTGACTGTCTCCGGTTATTATACAGACTGTATTCATGACTGTCTCCAATTATTATACAGACTGTATTCCTTACTGTCTCCGGTTATTATACAGACTGTATTCATGACTGTCTCTGGTTTTTATACAGACTGTATTCCTTACTGTCTCCGGTTATTATACAGATTGTATTCATGACTGTCTCTGGTTTTTATACAGACTGTATTCCTGACTGTCTCCGGTTATTATACAGACTGTATTCCTGACTGTCTCCGGTTATTATACAGACTGTATTCCTGACTGTCTCCGGTTATTATACAGACTGTATTCCTGACTGTCTCCGGTTATTATACAGATTGTATTCCTGACTGTCTCTGGTTTTTATACAGACTGTATTCCTTACTGTCTCCGGTTATTATACAGATTGTATTTATGACTGTCTCTGGTTTTTATACAGACTGTATTCCTTACTGTCTCCGGTTATTATACAGATTGTATTCATGACTGTCTCTGGTTTTTATACAGACTGTATTGCTAACACTGCTGGTAACTTCTGATTTTGAAGGTTACTTACAATGCATCTTTCATCTGCTGCACTAAGTCTCCTCAGCCGATCGCTGCGTCTTCGTCCTCGGCGTCGCCCATTTCTTACAGCGCTTTGAGAATACCCCCGTCGCTGAGTCCTTTCCTCTGGAGATGCCTCGCTCATGCAGTAGAACTTCCTTGTGTCCTGTAACTGTGCTCAGTTCTGCTCTGTGTGTGACATGGAACTGTCTTCCACAACCTCACCCTTATAGCAGAGTTTGGTTGTTCCTCACCCACCTGCATTGTCAACCGTCCAGTTTCCAGGACAGTTTATAAAGATAGGGCACTTTTTCCCTGTCCTTTAAAAAAATGTTTTAAGGCGTCCGGGATTTTTTATTTTTTGAAGCTGTAGAAACTTGTGCAGATCATTGTGACTGCAGTTATAATTTTCCTGTCCATAGTGACTTCCGCTGATGTCTCATGTCACAATCTCACTGATCAGTGAATCATAATCATTAATTATGGTTTTCCAATATGTCTCAAAAAATCACAAACCCACTTTTTTTTTTTTAAATTTTTTTAAGCTGATCCCACATCTACACGGCTATTTCTGGATCAGTTGCTGACATGAAAATGGTGATCACTATCGCCCAGTTGGTATAATTTGTTACTCATATGCCTACCAGCGTCGGACTGGGGAGTCTAGGGCCACAGAGGAGATGGACCGTAGGGGCCACTCTACAGTTATAGGCAAGTACCTGTCAGCCGTTATCCCCATTATAGTGGAGCATCGACTGTAGAGCACCGGCGGCTCCTGCACATCTACTGTGCGCCCCCATAACTGGGATGTACAATTATGGGAGTTTACATTAAAAGGTTCTTTGGTTAAAACAAGTTATTATCACCGATCCACAGGATCAGTGATCGCTTATCGATTGATGGTATTCTACCATTGGAAACCCGCACCGTTAGGGATAAAACTTCATCATTCTTCCGGATAGTACACTTATCCCCATTTTATAATGCAGTGGCAGGTGGGATGTCTGACCGCAGCTCCATTCATTCTCTTCATGGCTACCACAATAAAACAAGCACAGCGCTCGCAGCCACTGATGGAATGAATGGATCAGTGGTTAAGTCGCACATGAGCTCCAGTTTAATGGGGATAAAAGCTCCACATTCTGCTGATCGGTGCCGGTCCTACACCCCCACTAATCAATAAGTTACCACTTTTCTTGTGGAGAGGTGATTACTTGTTTTCACCGGAGAACCCCTGTAAGTGTACCTTGTTCCATCTATTTAATCACTATTGGAAATAAAGAATCTTCTCCTAATTAATAGAGAGCACAAATGACCACCATATACAGCACAATCCCATATACCAAGACCAATAATACCACATACAAAGGAGAAATATCGCCACACCATGACCAGACCACATATTATCACCACATAGTATCCGAATAATACTACATACAAGGAACAAAAACCGCCACACAATGACCAGATCACATATAACCACCACATAGTGACTGAATAATGCCACATAATGTACAAGGGAGAAATACCACCACACCGTGACCAGACCACATAGAGACCGAATAATACCACATACAGGGATAAATATTGCCACACCACATCTTATCACCACATACTGAATGAATATTGCAATACCGATCATTAATAAAAAAACAATACTAACAACACTGTTATAACCACCTGTTACATTATACACAGGAGCTCTGTATATACTGTCAGTGTACAGATAATACAGTGATCACCAGTGACATTATACACAGGAGCTCTGTATATACTCTCAGTGTACAGATAATACAGTGATCACCAGTGACATTATACACAGGAGCTCTGTATATAGTATACAGGTAATACAGTGATCACCAGTGACATTATACACAGGATATCTGTATATAGTGTATAGTGTACAGGTAATACAGTGATCACAAGTTACATTATACACAGGACCTCTGTATATAGTGTCAGTGTACAGGTAATACAGTGATAACCAGTGACATTATACACAGGAGCTCTGTATATAGTGTCAGTGTACAGGTAATACAGTGATCACTGATGACATTATACACAGGAGCTCTGTATATAGTGTCAGTGTACAGGTAATACAGTGATCACTGATGACATTATACACAGGAGCTCTGTATATTGTGTCAGTGTACATGTAATACAGTGATCACCAGTGACATTATACACAGGAGCTCTGTATATACTCTCAGTGTACAGATAATACAGTGATCACCAGTGACATTATACACAGGAGCTCTGTATATAGTATACAGGTAATACAGTGATCACCAGTGACATTATACACATGAGCTCTGTATATAAAATATAGTCTACAGGTAATACAGTGATCACCAGTGACATTATACACAGGAGCTCTGTATATAGTGTATAGTGCACAGGTAATACAGTGATCACAAGTTACATTATACACAGGAGCTCTGTATATAGTGTCAGTGTACAGGTAATACAGTGATAACCAGTGACTTTATACACAGGAGCTCTGTATATTGTGTACCAGTGTACAGGGATCCCCAGTGACATTATACACAAGAGCTCTGTATATACTGTCAGTGTACAGATAATACAGTGATCACCAGTGACATACACAGGAGCTCTGTATATAATGTATAGTGTACAGATAATACAGCAATCATCAGTGACATACACAGGAGCTCTATATATAGTGTCAGTGTACAGGTAATAGTGATCTCCAGTGACATTATACACCGGATCTTTGTATATAGTGTCAGTGTACAGTTAATATAGTGATCACTGATGACATTATAGACAGGAGCTCTGTATATAGTGTCAGTGTACAGGGATCCCCAGTGACATACAATGGAGCTCTGTATATAGTATACAGGTAATACAGTGATCACCAGTGACATACACAGAAGCTCTGTATAGAATCAGTGTACAGGTAATACAGGAATCACCGGAGACATTATACACATGAGCTCTGTATATAGTATGTTGTTTACAGGTATGCTATAGGTATATACAGGAGCTCTGTATATAGTGTCAGTGTACAGGTAATACAGTGATCACCAGTGACATTATACATAGGAGCTCTGTATATAGTGTCAGTGTATAGGTAATATAGTGATCACCAGTGACATTATACACAGGAGCTCTGTATATAGTGTCAGTGCATAGGTAATATAGTGATCACCAGTGACATTATACACAGGAGCTCTGTATATAGTGTCAGTGTATAGGTAATATAGTGATCACCAGTGACATTATACACAGGAGCTCTGTAAATAGTGTCAGTGCATAGGTAATATAGTGATCACCAGTGACATTATACACAGGAGCTCTGTATATAGTGTCAGTGCATAGGTAATATAGTGATCACCAGTGACATTATACACAGGAGCTCTGTATATAGTGTCAGTGTATAGGTCATATAGTGATCACCAGTAACATTATACACACCAGGTCTGTATATACAATAGTTTCAGTGTACAGATAATACAGTGTTCACCAGTGACATTATACACAGGAGCTGCGCAGCGTCCTCTCTCTTCGGATCCGGTGCAGTCGTGTTAAAATGGCCGGCAGCTGATGTCAGTGCACCCGTCCAGGTCACTTTCATGCACCTCCTGCGACGGGCACGCAGATGTCAACCTCCGGCTTCTGATAGGTCAACTGCCATATTGACTATTGTGGTGCACACTTTCTGCACCGCCATACCTTTCTACTGAATGTGCATCCTCATATGTATAGGGTCCTTCTATCCTTCTCGAATATGAGGCGTATGTTCTTTGTCAGTCGGGTGTTGCCCCTGAACCCCAGAAATATGCCCCGGTTGGTGCCGGCGCTCACCTCCCATCACCGAGTCCAGTATCAACAGGGCCACTTTACGCCAATTGCCCATGGAATACACACTGTGTAGGCATTAGTAATGCCTTCCTTGCCAATTACATTATATTAACCTTTGCCACTCCAGACATTGATCCAAATACCGTAAAATTTTGGTGATCAGTATGTCATAGAAATCTGCATTAGCCCCTTATTTGCAGTTACAGATATTAATGTTTTCTCTTCTCGTTGTAGGCCTAGATATTGCAACCTTCAGAACATTAACACAGAGGCTTATGTGAGATAAGGTTTATTCCAGATTAAAGTTACCTAAGGGCTTCTTGTAGACCCCATTGCGGTACCAGCAAGATTATTCATGACATGTATAATCTCCAGTGAGCATGTTATAATGTATAATTATTATTCCTAACCACTCTGTGAATCATCACTTATCATTAGGTGGAGTTCACTAACGATTAATTACTAAGCTGAGGCAGACGGGACCAGATGAAGGAACCGATATCTATAAAGGGTTAAGGGTTATTTACATTGCATAATAACATAGCTATTATTATATTTGTGCTCTTACCCACAGTGCATTTCACAATTCTACATTCACTTTCCATATAAATAAACTGAGAGCCAGAAAAGGGAGTTTTCTCTTCAGACACCCAACCAGGCGTCATAACCTAAAGTGACTTGCAGAAATTACCTTTTATATGAATGTACAAGGTTTGTGATCATTCACTGACATGAAAAGTTCGGATAGTTCAATATCCATAAGAATACAATGTTGAGTGTGGCCTATGGTTACCGCCATGAGGTCCACATGAATACATTATATCGCTGGAGATAATTCACGTATAATGGATGCCACTGAAGACAGAGGACTCCTGTGCTGGAAGGTGATAGCTCTACTGTTCAATGGAGGGTATCTTACCTGTCACATGCAATCATAAGTTGAATCAGGCTGCACATGTCTATTGAATCTACAGAAACAGAAGTAACAATATAAAATATATACAGTACAGACCAAAAGTTTGGATACACCTTCTCATTCAAAGATTTTTCTGTATTTTCATGACTACCTCTTGAAGCTCATCAAGAGAGTGCAAAGCAGTAATCAAAGCAAAAGGTGGCTACTTTGAAGAACCTAAAATATAAGACATATTTTCAGTTGTTTCACACTTTTTTGTTAAGTATATAATTCCACATGTGATAATTCATAGTTTTGATGCCTTTAGTGTGAATGTACATTTTTCATAGTCATGAAAATACAGAAACATCTTTGAATGAGAAGGTGTGTCCAAACTTTTGGTCTGTACTGTATATATTAAAGTACAGATATGTTCAGATATCAAAGTCTAATGCTTCTGATTGGTTGTTATTCATGGAGAGCCTCTTTAAGACTTTTTCATTCTTCCTGTCTATCATATCCGATGGTCTCCTTCCTCCACTTTTGATTTCAATGCTAGAATGCAGACAAGTTAAGGCAATGTCATAATTGACAGTTATATTTTATTACATTCTAGTAACCCTTTCACTGCTGTTCCTTTATGCATGGTGACCTGTGGTGTTTTGTATGTAGTTTGTCATTTTACTTGATTTTAGAACAATACACTTAATAGGAAATTAATGCAAACATGTATTTCTACTGTACAGTTTCTGGATGTGGTTCGGTACTCATTAACCAGTTTTATATTTCTGAATTCTGTAGTGGGTGACTGAGGGTTAGGAGACCAAGGACTGAGTGGCATGGAGGAGGAAGATGAGGAAAACAGAGGGACATGGAGGACAGAGGGAGTGGAGGAAGAAGAAGATGAGGACAGAGAGGCATGGAGGAGGAAGAAGAGGACAGAGGGAATGGAAAAGGATGGGAGTGGAGGAGGAACAAGAGGACAGAGGGGCGTGGAGGAGGAGGAAGAAGAGGAAGACAGAGGGACCTAGAGGAAGAAGAGGAATACAGAGGGCATGGAGGAGGAAGAAGAGGAAGACAGAGGGGCATGGAGGAGGACAGAGGGGCGTGTAGGAGGAAGAAGTGGACAGAGGAGCATGGAGGAGGAAGAAGGGGAAGACAGAGGAGTGTGGAGGAGTGTGGAGGAGGAAGAAGGGGAAAACAGGAAAGTATAGGAGGAAGAAGGAGAAGACAGAGGAGCGTATAGGAGGAAGAAGGGGAAGACAGAGGGGCATGGAGGAGGAAGAAGGGTGTGAAGAAACCAGATCGTATCTTAATTTCCCAGACGACTATGTTTTTTGCAAACCAAGAAGAATTTACTTTTTATCTGTATATTGGCTTGTGGATTTAAGTATTTATTTCTGGTGGTGAAGAAGACAGACTTGCAAACCGATATACTATTTGACTTTGAAAGTAGATAGCGAAAGGCTGTGAGGGTGGACTGAAGGTGGGACGATCCCTGGTCCATGCAGTTTCGGCTAGCAGACTTGGGTGCCCGCCGACGCTCCACCACTTCCCCCATTTCTCCACAAAGGGGAAGACAGAAGGGCATAGAGGAGGTAGAAGAGGAAGACAGAGGGGCCTGGAGGCGGAAGACAGAGGGGCCTGGAGGAGGAAGACAGAGGGGCCTGGAGGAGGAAGACAGAGGGGCCTGGAGGAGGAAGACAGAGGGGCCTGGAGGAGGAAGACAAAGGGGCCTGGAAGAGGAGGAGGACAGAGGGGACTGGAAGAGGAGGAGGACAGAGGGGACTGGAAGAGGAGGACAGAGGGACCTGGAAGAAGAGGAAGACGGGTGTGGAAGAGGAAGACAGCGGCATGGAGGAGGAAGAGGAGGACAAAGGGACCTCGAAGAGGAGGACAGAGGGGTATGGAGGAGGAAGAAGAGGAAGACAGAGGGGCATGGAGGAGGAAGATGAGGAAGACAAAGGGACCTGGAGGAGGACAGAGGGGCCTGGAGGAGGACAGAGGGGCGTGGAGTTGGAAGAGGACAGAGGGGTGTGGAGTTGGAAGAAGAGGAGGACAGAGGGGTGTGGAGGAGGAATAAGATGACAGAGGGGCATGGAGGAGGAAGAAGAGGAAGACAGGGGTGTGGAGGAGGAGGACAGAGAAGTCTGGCAATGGCTTATTCTCCTGTCCCAACTGAAAGTAATATGTTGAGTTACATTTTCTTTTAATTGGCAAAATACCTGTCAGATACTTGTGAAATACCCTGTTCTCCAGGCCGCCGGCGATCCTGGGAACTCAGACAGTTTTGCCAATTACAGTTTTGCCAATTACAAGACAGTATCTTAATTAAAGGATCATGTTGTATCTGACCTTGCAGAAAAAAAAAGCTATTCCTAGGAAAAACCATTAATCCATGATCCAGATCTGGTTCCTAGGAATCTGCATCTTCTTAATTGCTGTTTAATTGACTCTTCCTGCTTAATGATTAACATTAATATATAAGGAGATCTGCAGACAGATAGGGACAGACCGGCGTACGTGATCTCTTGGATCTGCGCCAAATCCTCTGTAAACATCGTAAGCACGAGTCTGCAGGAGGCGACAAGTTTCACTTATTACTTCTCTCCCACATAAGGTTCAACTGTTAATTTAGCTAAAAGTAAAGCAATAGAAAAAATCACGCTGCCCTTACCCTGCATCACGCCGCATTTACCCTCCATCACGCCGCCCTTACCTTGCATAACGCCGCCTTTACCCTGCATCACGCCGCCTTTACTCTCCATCACGCCGCTCTTACCCTGCATCACGCCGCATTTACCCTCCATCACGCCGCCCTTACCTTGCATAACGCCGCCTTTATCCTGCATCACGCCGCCCTTACCCTGCATCACGCCGCCTTTACTCTCCATCACGCCGCTCTTACCCTGCATCACGCCGCATTTACCCTCCATCACGCCGCCCTTACCTTGCATAACGCCGCCTTTACCCTGCATCACGCTGCCCTTACCCTGCATCACGCCACCTTTATTCTCCATCACGCCGCTCTTACCCCATTACGCCGCCCTTACCCTGCATCACGCCGCCTCTACTCTCCATCACGCCGCCCTTACCTTGCATCACGCCGCCTTTACCCTGCATCACGCCGCCCTTACCCTGCATCACGCCGCCTTTACTCTCCATCACGCCGCCCTTTTGCCCCCACCATGCCCATACACCTCTCATGCTGCCCTTACCCCCATCACGCCGCCCTTACTCCATCACACCACCGACACTTGTGATGCTAATTAGTGGACACAATATGATTTAACATGTCCGTTTTGTCACATTATTTCCAGGGTACCATCATTTCTGTCCAGGCCGATTTCATGAGTTTTATTTTTTATTTTTTTTTAATTCTGTGGAAGCATGGCTGAAAAGCAATGTCTGACTTTCATTTGTTCATTTTCATTGATTTTTAATTTATTACTTTTGTCAGAATCAAGTTCTTTCTGTCACCATTGTGGGTTTTTCTGTCATTAAACGAGGGGTGCCAACAATTTTGAAAACGTGTGTGTATAATAAATTGTCCTCATAAGTGAATGTGATCCGTAACCTCCTCATCAGACTGCAGCGCCCTCTGCTGGACACAACCTGTACTGTAGTATTACCCTTGTTTAGTTCCCGTTATCTCCAGTCTCTTCCTATAATAATAATATTTCTGTAGCGCCAACATATTCCGCAGCGGTGTACATTATAGAGGGGACTTGTACAGACAAAGACATTACAGAATAACAATAATCACATAAATCACCAGATTAACGGATCAGTGAGGGCCCTGTTCACATCTACAATATATGAGGAAATACGGGAGACATGGAAGGTAGATGGTAACAATTGCTTTAATTGTTCTGACCAGATAATGTAAGAATTCGGGTGTTCATGTAATGCTGCATGAACCGGTTATCAGCCATAATAAGTAACAGTACAGACACAGAGGGCTGTTAAATGCATAAAGGGTGTAAGAATAGATGATACGAGGAACCTGGTTTAGAAGAACACTTTTGAATGGGCAAAACAGGGATAGTTAAGTAAATATGTTGAGGCAGTAGGCCAGTCTGAAGAAATGCGTTTTTAGGGCACGCCTAAAACTGTTGGGATTAATTGAATTGTCCTTGGTAGTGCATTCCAGAGATTTGGTGCAGCTTGCGAGAAGTCCTGGAGACAGGAGTGGGAGGTTTCAGATTATTGAGAATGTTAATCTTAGGTCATTCGCAGAACAGAGGGCACGGGTAGGGTGGTAGACTGAGACGAGGGAGGAGATATAGCATGAGGCTGAGCCGTGGATAGGACAGGTTCGGAGGTAGACTGACACGAGGGAGGAGATGTAGGGTGGTGCTGAGCCATGGAGAGGACAGGTAGGCTGGTAGACTGAGACGAGGGATGCTATGTAGAGTGATGCTGAGCTGTGGAGCGATTTGTGGGTGAGAGTAATAAGTTTGTACTGGATTCTGGAGTGGATGGGTAACAAGTGTAATGACTGGCACAAGGTAGAGGCATCGGTGTAATGGTTGGTGAGGAATATGATCCTGGCTGCAGCATTCAGGACGGATTGGAGATGGGAGAATTTAGTAAGAGGGAGACCAATTAGTAGAGAGTTACAATAGTCCAGACGAGAATGAATAAGAGCAACAGTAAGGTTTTTGCAGAGTCGAAAGTAAGAAAAGGTCGAATTCTAGAGATGTTTTTGAGGTGTAGATAACAAGAGCGAGCCAGTGATCGGATGTGGGGGAGGTGAATGAAAGAGCTGAATCAAGTATGACCCCACGACAGCGGGCATGTTGCTGGGGCATAATGGTAGAACCAAACACGGAAATGGCAATGTTGGGCATAAGTAGGTTAGTAGAAGGAGGAAACACAAGGAGTTCAGTGTTTGACAGGTTCAGTTTCAGATAGAGGGAGGAAATGATGTTAGAGACAGCGGTAAGACAATCACTGGTGTATTCTAAAAATGTAGGCTTGATATCAAGAGTAGAGGTGTATAATTGGGTGTCATCAGCATAGAGCTGGTACTGGACACCAAATCTGCTGATTGTTTGACCAATAGGGGCGGTATACAAGGAGAAGAGGAGGGGGCCTAGGACTGATCCTGAGGAACCCCAACAGTAAGGGAAAGATGAGAGGAGGAGGAACCAGCAAAAGAAACAGTGAAGGAGAGGTCAGAGAGGTAGGAGGAGAACCAGGAGAGAACGGTGTCCTTGAGGCCGATGGAGCGGAGCATAGTGAGGAGGAGCTGATGGTCCACAGTGTCAGATGCTGCGGAGAGATCCAGGAGATCAGCAGGGAGTAGTGACCATTACATTTAGTAGATAGTAGATCATTAGAGACTTTAGTGAGGGCAGTTTCAGTAGAGTGTAAAGAGCGGAAACCGGATTGTACAGCGTCGAGAAGAGAGTTATCTGAGAGATAGCGGATAAGACGGGAGTGGACCAGGCATTCCAGGAGTTTGGAGATGAAGGGAAGATTGGAGACAGGTCTATAGTTAGCGGCACAGTTTTGGTCAAGGGATGGTTTTTTAAGTAATGGATATATGATGGCATGCTTTTATGAGGAGGGAAAGATACCGGAAAAGAGAGAGAGGCTGAATATTTTTCTTAGGTGAGTGGAGACAGCAGGAGAAAGGGAGAAAATGTGAGGAAATAAGGTCACTGGTGCAAGAAGTAGGGCGAGAAGATGGCAAGGAGCCTGATCACTTCTTCTTCCGTGACTGGTTCAAAGACAGAGAGTGAGCTAGATGCAGTGGGGGAGGGAGGACAGTGCATGGTATGAGGAGATTGGGAGATAGTTTACTGTCGGATATGGTGAATTTTTTCTTTGAAATAATTGGCCAGATGGTCAGTGCGGAGATCCGTGGTTGGGGCCTGCACTCTGGGGTTGAGGAGGGAATGAAAAGTGTCAAAGAGAAGTTTAGGATTGTTGTATAGTGAAGTATAAGTCACAAGTACCCGTGTAAGCCCATATATAACCCATTTATAGCATCCTCATAGGAGCCGCGACCACCATGCTGAGTGCAGAACAGGACCTTTATCTCAGGCTACTTTAGATAAAGGAGATGATTGTTATTGGGATCATGTTATACAGTGGATTGTGGAGCTGACGCCATGCACAGCCACACTGCATGGGCAACTCCAGTATACACCAGCATGTTTCTCAGTGCTACAATGATCTCACAGTAACATGTCCTTGTTCTGTCTCTTTCAGACAATTACTTCAATATTGATCAAGACACAAGAAAACCTACAACGATGGAGCGAAAAATCAATCACTCAATGAAGCAAGGCATGTCAAGTCATTCCATGAAACAGACGTCCAGCACGGTGGAGTGTCATCATTCATCTCATGCTATGGGTTTCCATTCGGAGTCCAGGCATGGTATGGAATCCAGCAAGCAGCTTTCTGTTGAAGGTCACGGAACACACCATGCTGTTGAAGGTCACGGAGCCCACCATGCTGTTGAAACTCATGCTGCTCACCATGCTCAAGGAGGTGTCCATGTTCTTGAAGCTCATGGAGCTCATCATGCTCAACGAGGTGTCCATGTTCTTGAAGCTCATCATGCTCATGGAGCGCACCATGCTCAAGGAGGTGTCCATGTTCTTGAAGCTCATCATGTTCACGAAGCTCATCATGCTCAAGGAGGTGTCCATGTTCATGAAGCTTGTCATGCTCACCATGCTCAAGGAGGTGTCCATGTTCTTGAAGCTCATCATGCTCATGGTGCTCACCATGCTCAAGGAGGTGTCCATGTTCTTGAAGCTCATCATGCTCATGGAGCTCACCATGCTCAAGGAGGTGTCCATGTTCTTGAAGCTCATCATGTTCACGAAGCTCATCATGCTCAAGGAGGTGTCCATGTTCATGAAGCTTGTCATGCTCACCATGCTCAAGGAGGTGTCCATGTTCTTGAAGCTCATCATGCTCATGGTGCTCACCTTGCTCAAGGAGGTGTCCATGTTCTTGAAGCTCATGGAGCTCACCATGCTCAAGGAGGTGTTCTTGAATCTCATCATGCTCACAGAGCTCACCATTCTCATCATGCTTACAAATCTCACCAAGGTCATGAAGCTCCCCAAGCTCTCAAAGTCCACCTTGCTGATCAAGCTGACATAAATGAATCATTGAGCCTTCAAAAGGAGCTAGAAATCACTGAACCTGCCAAAGTTTCCGCCAGCATTGGAGGTTTCATAGTAGCTCAAACAAAGGAGAAAGTGAGCCTCTACCAGGCTGTACTGAAAAATCTTGTGCCTGAGGGGGTCGCTGTGGCACTCCTGGAAGCCCAAGCTGCCACTGGTGGCATTATCCAGCTGTCAGATAACCAGAAAATAACTCTACAGGCAGCTGTACAACAAGGCGTTGTCGGACAAGAGTACCAGCAGAAATTGATTATTGCAAACAGTGCAGCGCTGGGCTACAAAGACAAAGAAGAAACAGTGTCTCTGTATCAAGCGTTCAAGAAAGGTTTGGTTAGTAAAAATGATGCCACGCGGTTCCTGGAGGCACAAATAGCCACTGGGGGGATCATTGATTATATGAGTGGCAACCGTGTATCTGTACCCGAGGCTCTGAAGCTCAACTACATAGATGAACATCTACTGAAAACTGTTACTGAAAGTTCTCTGCTGGCCAAGTTGTACCTTAATCCCAACACACAAGATTACTCCACATACCAGGAACTCCTGTCCAAATGCTCTACAGATGTCGACACTGGGCTGCTTCTTCTTCCACTACAAGAAACTTTGCAAGGACTGAGGAAGTCCGTAACATATGAGCAACTCTTCAACGCCAAGATTATTAACCAAGTTCAGTATGACAAAATCATTCAAGGCAAGCTGACCATACAAAGCCTGGGAGGACTACAAGAGGTGCAGCAATATTTGCAAGGTCAGGCAAGCATTGGGGGAGTCTACATAGAAAGCATAAAAGAAAAAATGAGTGTGTATCAAGCCATGAAGAAAAACTTTCTTCCATCGGACATCGCAATTGCTCTTCTGGAAGCCCAGGCTGCCTCTGGCTTCATTATTGATCCAGTAAAGAATAGACGACTCACCGTCACTGAGGCCATTCAGGAGGAAATAATCGGACTCGAGCTCCAAGAGAAACTACTGACAGCTGAAAGAGCAGCAATTGGATTCAATGACCCCTACACTGGTAACAAGATTTCCCTATTCCAAGCCATAAAGAAAGAATTAATTGACAAAAAGTTGGGCGTTAACTTGCTCGAAGTCCAAATTGCAACCGGAGGCATCATTGACCCAGTCCACAGCTTCCATGTCCAATTAGAAGTTGCCTACCAGCGTGGCTTATTTCACAAAGATTTGGCTAAAGTAATATTTGCCCCCAAAAATGACACTCGTGGGTTCCTGGACCCCAACACTGATGACTCACTAACTTACCAGGAATTGCAGAAGCTTTGCACAATGGACCCTGACTCAAATACTTTAATCTTTCCTGTGAAAATCGCACTCAATGGCTTAAGAGGAAAAGTTACAAGTGCTGAACTGCTGGACTCGCTGATCATTGATAAGACCACTTACGAAGATCTACAGCAGGGCAAGATATCCGTCCAAGATGTTTCTGCACAGGAGAATGTAAGACGGTACCTTCAGGGAACTGGGTGTATCGCAGGAGTGGCCATAGTATCTACTAATGAAAGAAAAAACATTTACCAAGCAATGAAAGAACATCTTCTTATGCCAGGGACCTCTATAGCCTTGTTAGAAGCTCAGGCCGCTACCGGGTATCTGGTCGACCCCATAAAGAATCTGAAATTCTCCGTGGAAGATGCTGTGAAAAATGGACTGATTGGGACAGAGGTCTATGAAAAACTTCTATCTGCTGAAAAAGCTGCCGTTGGATACAAGGACCCTTCTTCTGGAGGAAAACTTTCCCTATTTCAAGCCATTAAAAGGGGATTTGTGGAGCGGAACCATAGTATCCACCTTCTGGAAGCCCAGCTTGCTACTGGTGGAATTATAGACCCTTCAAAGAAGCATCGAGTCCCAGAGGAGGTGGCCTACACACGCGGCTTCTTTGACAAAGAAACTAATAATTCTCTTTTTGAGCCCACAAATGACTTCAAAGGATTTTTTGATCCAAGTGCAAAACAAAACCTAACCTATGGACAATTACTGGAGAGATGCTTGATTGACTGTCATACGGGACTCTACCTGATCCCAGTGTTTGACAATACCCACGATGCCCTGAAGGCACCACACTCCTTTGTAGATTACCAAGTCAAGAAGACATTAGAGCAGATAAAACTGACGGGAACATATGGGAGATTTAAAGGGCAAGTGGTTACAATGTGGCAGCTTCTGTTCTCAGAATATTTTACCACAGAGTTCAGAGAATCTCTCTTCAGACAGTATAAATCCAGGAGTCTCACTATGCTTGACTTGTCCTGCAAAGTCGATGGTGCTATTCAAACTTTGGTGTCCTCTGCTAAAGTCACTTTTGCAGGACTAAGGGAAGCTGTTACACCTGAGCAACTGCTTGAGTCTGAAATTATCGACAAGGATTTGTTCCAAAAGTTGCAACAAGGAGAAGCTACCGCGAAGGATGTGGTCAATATTTATACAGTCAAAAAATATCTGCAGGGTACCGGAAGCATCGGCGGACTCCTCTTAACTGATACTCAAGAAAAGCTTAGCATCTACCAAGCAAAGAGAAAGGGCTTACTACGACCTGGAACTTCCTTAATCCTTCTTGAAGCTCAAGCAGCAACAGGTTTTATAATTGACCCTGTACAAAACCAAAAATATTCTGTCGATGAGGCTCTGAAGGCAAATATTATTGGTCCAGAATTCTATGAAAAGCTTCTGTCTGCAGAAAAATCAGTCACTGGTTATAAAGATCCTTACACTGGAGAAGTCATTTCTCTGTTTCAGGCCATGAGCAAGGACTTAATTGTCAAGGATCATGGGATTCGACTTCTTGAAGCTCAAATTGCCACCGGAGGAATCATAGACCCCATCAACAGCCATCGAATTCCTGTGGAAGTTGCTTACAAACGAGGATATTTTGACAAGAAAATGAATGTGATTCTCTCCGATCCGAGCGATGACACCAAGGGCTTTTTTGATCCAAACACCAATGAAAACTTAACTTATCTGCAGCTGAAGGAAAGATGCATCACGGACCCATCCACCAGCCTTTGTCTTCTTCCATTGCAAAGCAGAAAGCGTCAGCTCAATATCAACTCGTACATCAAAGATTCCTTCAGAAACTTAGAGATTTTTGTAAGATATGGAAGATTTAAGGGACAGACGGTCTCAGCCTGGGTTCTGATAAATTCTGAATACTTTAGTGAATGGAGAAGAAGAGAGATTCTGGAACAGTTTAGACTGAAGAAACTGACCATCGAACAAGTTGTCATATGGATTGAGGAAGAGATCAAGAAATGGACTGAAATCAGTGTCCCAGCACTGAGGGGACAGGTGAATATTCATGACTTGTTGGAATATGAGATCCTTGACAAAGACCTATTTGATCAAGTTTTAGAGGGTAAAATTACAGCAGCTGATGTCTTTAAGATGGAGAACGTTCAGAGGTATCTAAGTGGATCTGGTGCCCTTGGTGGAATCCTCATTCAACCCTCTAACCAAAGAATCAGTTTCTACGAAGCAACACAGAAGAATATCCTACAGCCTAGTACAGTTCTTCCACTACTAGAAGCCCAGGCAGCCACTGGAAATATCATCGATCCTGTGAGCAACCAAAGACTGTCTGTAGATGAAGCCTTGAAAGCTAAAGTCATTGACCCACATATTTACAACAGACTTATTTCAGCAGAAGAAGCAGTCACTGGCTACAAGGATCCAATTTCAGGAAAGAAAATCTCACTCTTCCAAGCCATGCAGAAAGGCCTCATAGAAGAGAAGCATGCCAAGCAGCTCTTGGAAGCACAACTTGCCACTGGTGGAATAATCGATCCTATACATAGCTTCCACCTCCCAAATTCCATGGCCAGAAAACTGGGCTATATAAATGAAGAAGTGCATGAAAGCTTGTCTAACCCTACCGATGACTCAAAGTCCTTCTATGACCCTAACGCCAAAGAAAACGTTACCTACTCTGACCTCCTCCATCGATCACAGAAGGATGAATCCACTTGCATGTACTTGCTTCCATTGCCCCAAGACTTTGCCGAAGTTCCAGTGCAGAACATTTATACTGATGAGGAGGTACACCAAGTGTTCAAAAACACCCGAGTGGAAGAAAGAAATATGACAATTTGGCAATTGATTTACTCCGGGTATTTCACTGAAGAGCAAAGAATTAAAATCCTGACCAAATTTAAGTCGAAGAAAGTGACCTTGGAAGAACTGATTAGAGAAATTGTGCAAATCGTCAAGAACAATGAAATTAGGATGACCACTCATTTAAGTTTTCAAGGACTGCGAGGAAGCGTGCCATTGGTATGGCTCTTGGACCTGGGAATTATCACACAGAAAACCTTCGATGAACTGGTTCAAGGGGTCAGGTCCATTGAGGAAGTCTCACAATTGAGCAATGTAAAAAAATATTTGCAAGGCACCGGATGCATCACAGGCATCTTCCTACCATCATCACAGGAGAAGATGAGCATTTACCAAGCCATGAAAAAGAACCTCGTCATGCCTGGCATTGGTATAATGCTCCTAGAAGCTCAAGCTGCAACTGGGTTCATCATTGACCCAGTAAAGAACGAGAAACATACAGTGGACAGTGCTGTGAAGTCTGGTGTTGTTGGACCAGAACTTCATGAAAAACTCCTGATTGCAGAAAGTGCGGCGACAGGATACATTGACCCTTACACGGGCAATAAGATATCACTGGGTGAAGCAATAAACAAAAAGCTTATTCTAAAAAAGGATGGACTGCCACTCCTACAAGCTCAGCTAGCTGGCGGAGGAATTGTAGATCCTATTCATTGTCATTATGTTCCATTACAAGTTGCATACAAGATGGGGTTTCTGGACGAAGAACTGTCCAAACAAACAGACTCTCTGAAAATTTACTTTGATCCTAACACGAAAGAAAAACTGAGTTACCAGCAACTGAAAGAAAGATCTTACACCGACTTGGAAACTGGTTCTTTGTTTCTGTCTCTTTCGGAAAGTGCGGCATTATATGCTGAGCAACACGTCACTGATGTATTAAAATCGGTAATGGTCACCGTCAGTGGTGGAAGATTCAATGGCCAAAGCATGTCTCTGTGGGAACTTCTGAATTCAGAGTATGTGAGTGTCGATAAGCTGAAAGAACTACTTCTGCTATACAAAAACAGCAGCTCAGAGGCTCTGCAAGAGATCATAAAAACTGTCACCACCATCATCGAGGAAACCGATGCAAGCAGCACCAAAATCAAATTTAAGGGCTTTCGCAAACAGGTATCTGCAAGCGACCTCTTCCAGTCAAATGTCATAGACAAGCAAACTCTGGATGACCTTAACTTGGGCAAGAAAACCATTGTGGAAGTGACAGAGATGGACAATGTGAAACGCTATCTACAAGGTACAAACTGTATTGCTGGAATTCTCCTACAGTCCACCAACACCAAGATGAGCATATACGAGGCAATGCTGAAACGTATCCTGAGGCCTGGAACTGCGCTGGTCCTCTTAGAAGCTCAGGCGGCCACTGGGTTCATTGTGGATCCAGTGAAGAATAGGAAGCTATCAGTGGACGAGGCTCTGAGTGAAGGCTTGGTAGGGCTTGATGTGCATGCTAAGCTGCTCTCTGCTGAACAAGCAGTAACCGGTTACACTGATCCATATACAGGAGACAAGATTTCCCTATTTCAAGCCATGCAAAAAAAATAATAGTTGAATGTCATGGAATCCGTCTTCTGGAGGCCCAGATTGCCACTGGAGGTATTATTGATCCAGTGCATAGTCACAGAGTTCCTGTAGAGGTTGCCTATCAACGTGGTTACTTTGATGAGGAGATGAATCGAATCCTTTCAGATCCCAGTGATGATACTAAAGGTTTCTTTGACCCAAACACTCACGAGAACCTTACCTATCTTCAGCTAGTAGAGCGATGCATCCCAGACCCTGAAACTGGATTGTATCTGCTACAGGTCGTAAAGAAAGGAGAAAACTACTTCTATATTACTGACCAAATGAAATCAGATCTAACCTCGAGACATATCAGACTGCAGGTCGGAAAATTTGCCAATCGAACAGTGACTATCTGGGAAATCCTCTCTTCCCATTATTTTACAGAGCTGAAAAGGAGAGAATTGATAAAACTGTACACATTGGGTGTGCTTAACATAGAATACCTGATCTCCAGCCTCACCACAATCATCGAAGAGTATGAAGCCAAAAGTAGCATCCTGAAATTCCAAGGACTCAAGGGCGAAGTAAGCGCTACGGAGCTGTATAATGCGGACATCATTGACGAAAAGACCATAGATGACCTGAAGGAAGGCAGAAAAACTATAGAAGCTGTGTCTCAACAAGAGAATGTTAGGAAGTACCTCAGAGGAATTGGTTATATAGCTGGAATTCTGACCTTACCCAACAATGAAACCATAAGCATTTTTGAGGCTATGAAGAGAGATATTATATCCAGAGACATTGGCTTGAAACTTCTGGAAGCTCAAATCTCAACAGGATTTCTGGTCGATCCCTCAAATAATCAGACCCTCAATATCTCCGAGGCATTATCTGCAGGTCTCATTAGTGAGGAAGATCAGCAACATCTTGACATAGCAGAAAAAGCATTTTGTGGATTTACTGATCCAGAATCTGGAGGAAAAATCTCACTCTTCCAAGCAATCAAGAAAGGAATCGTACCAAAAGAGCAAGGAATCCTACTTTTAGAATCCCAGCTGTCTACTGGGGGCATCGTCGATCCCATTAACAATTACAGACTTCCTTTACACGTGGCCTACAGAAAGGGTTATTTGGATGAAGACTTTTACATTATGATTTTCAATTCTGTTAGTGGAAAGGGGAGGTTTGTGGATCCCAATACCCACGAAAGAATTACATACAAAGACTTATTGGAGCGATGTGTCAAAGATGCAAATACCGGAATGTACCTATTACAAGTGGCAGAAAAACGTGATGACTACTTCTACATTGATGAACCAACTAAAAACATTCTCGTATCCACCGCTGTGAAGATGAATGAAGGCAAGTTCAAGGGTCAGGATATTTCACTATGGGACCTCTTAAGCTCAACTTACATTTCGGAAGAAAATCGAAAAGACCTAATAAAGAAATACAAGTTGAAGACTTCAACTACAATAAATGAGATAGCAAATAGAATTCTGTCAATTATCGAAGACAAGGAGAAAGGTCAGAGCGACATCTGGTTCCAGGGATTGAGGAAACAAGTGACTGCAGCAGAACTGTTTGATGCAGGTATAATCAGCAGAGAGACTTTGGATGGATTACAGCAGGAGCCAAAGACGGTGGTGGAAGTAGCAAAGACAGACTCAATTAAAAGATATCTCGAGGGGAGCAGCTGCATTGCTGGCGTACTTATTCCATCAACGCAAGATCCCACCAAAAATGAAAAGTTGAACATCTATGATGCCATGCTGAGACGCTTACTAAGACCTGGAACAGCTCTGGTCTTGCTGGAAGCGCAGGCAGCAACTGGCTTTGTAATCGACTGCGTACGAAACAGGAAACTTTCAGTCGACGAAGCTTTACCTGCTGGAGTAATTGGTCATGAGATCTATGAAAAGCTTCTAACTGCAGAAAAAGGAGTGACTGGCTACACAGACCCCTACACTGGTGACAAAATCTCCTTATTCCAAGCCATGCAGAAAGATTTAATTGTCAAGGAACATGGCGTTCGCTTACTGGAAGCCCAGATTGCTACTGGTGGCATTATTGACCCTGTTCACAGCCATCGTGTCCCAGTGGAGGTCGCATACAAACGAGGTTACTTTAATGAAGAAATTAATCAAATCTTATCTGACCCTTCTGATGACACAAAGGGATTCTTTGATCCGAACACTCATGAGAATCTCACGTACCTTCAGCTCCTACAGAGATGCACTCAAGACCCAGACACTGGATTATACATGCTGGAATTAAAACCCAGCAGATTCTCTATATCCCAGGTCCAAGCTACATTAAACACCAGGATGATTCAAGTCGCCTCCGGAGAATTCAAAGGAAAGAGCATTTCAATATGGGAGTTCCTTAATTCTGAACAAATTACGAAAGAGAAAAGAGAGGAGCTTTTGAAGAAATATGAATCTGGAATATTGACCATTCAAGAAATTATAACTATAGTCATCAAAATCAATACAGAAGAAATGGTAAATGTGTCCCAAGTCGATACAACAGACTCATCTAATCAAGAAGTCCAACTTCAGGAGAACCTCAAGGAGGAGGTAGTGGATGTATCCGTGGGAGACTTCCAAGGACAGAGTATATCATTATGGGATCTTCTAAATTCACATTACTTCTCAGAACATAAAAGAATAGAAATCCTTCAGAGGTTGAAATATGGGACACTAACCATTCAGGAAATTATTACATATGTCATTAAAGTCATTACGGAGGCCGAGATTACCAAAACTGATACCTTCCAACAAAAGGTGGCAGTGACTTTAGAAGCATCGAAGGAAGTGGAGACATCTAGACAAGATGATGAAATTCAGAAAGCTCTGCAAAGTATAAGCATGCACATTGAGAGAGGGCAGTATGCAGGACAGGAGGTTTCCATGTGGGATCTTCTTCACTCCACACTCATCCCTCACGAGACACAACATGAACTGTTAGAAGGTTATAAGGCAACAGTCAAAGACATCATGGAGATGGTCGTACAGTTAATTAATGAGGCAGATGAGGCATTGAAGCTCCAATATAATTTGAAAGAGGAAGTTTATAAGACTTTGCAGACTGTCAAGATTGAAGTAGTTGAAGGTGAATTTAAGGGGCAGACCCATATCCTGTGGGATCTATTGATGAGCAAGTACTTTTTGGAGGAGAAGAAGCGGGAGCTTCTCAGCCAATTTAATTCTGGGGCGATTACTGTAGACAAACTGATCAAAATAATCATCACAGTTATTGCCGAGACAGAAGAACGTAGCAGAAAATTGAAATTTAAGGGCCTCCGAAGACAAATCACAGCAACTGAACTTGTAACATCGGAAATCATTAATCAAGATGTACTGACAGAGCTGGCTCAAGGAAGAAAGACTTTAGAAGAGGTGACCCAAATGGACAGCGTAAAGCGATACTTGGAGGGAACAAGCTGTATAGCAGGAGTGCTGGTACCATCTCTAAAAGATCCGTCAACAAAAGAGAAGATGACTATATATAATGCCATGTTAAAGAATATTCTTAGACCCGGGACCGCACTTGTTTTGCTAGAAGCTCAGGCAGCCACTGGATTTGTTATCGACCCAGTGAATAATACTAAGCTTTCTGTGGATGAAGCTGCTGCCACTGGTCTAGTTGGTCCAGAACTACACAAAAAGCTGTTGTCAGCAGAAAAAGCTGTAATTGGGTACAATGACCCATACACCGGAGATAAAATTTCCCTCTTCCAAGCCATGCGAAAGGAACTGATTGTAAAAGAGCATGGAATCCGCCTCCTAGAGGCCCAGATTGCCACAGGAGGTATTATTGACCCAGTGCACAGTCATCGTCTCCCTGTGGAAGTTGCTTCTAAACGTGGCTACTTCGATGAGGAAATGAATCAGATCCTTTCAGATCCTACAGATGACACTAAAGGTTTCTTTGACCCAAATACTCATGAAAATCTTACCTATCTTCAGCTGCTTAGTCGATGCATTCAAGATCCAGATACTGGACTCTACATGCTGGAAATGAAAGACAAAGCCACCCTGGCCTCTGAAAAGACCTTGGAAGCTGTCTTGGCAACAAAATATATTGAAGTTAAAAGTGGCCAATTCATAGGCCAAACGAAATCCATTCAGGAGCTCCTTCAGTCTGAATATTTTACTGAAGAAAAGAGACAAGAACTCCTGAAAAAATACAAATCCAGAACCATAACCGTAGAAGAACTTACTACAACTGTTGTAAAGACCATCGAGGAAAGAGAACCGAAAGCAACCGGGCAGATTGTGAATGGATCCAGCACAACACAAGCAGAAAAGTGGGAAGGGAAATTAAAGTCTGAGTTAGAGCAGGTCAAAAATGGAAATCTCCAGGAGCAAAAGGTCTCAGTGGCTGAAGAGAAAGTAGTTACTTCCAAAGAGGTCGATGGTGTCTTGTCTATTCCACATAAAGTGGTCAAGTCTGAAATACAAAAGGTTACCGACGGAAAGATCCAGCAGAAAAGGGTCTCAGTAACCGAAGAGAAGATCGTGACTTCTGAAAAGACTTATGGCGCCTCAGCTTTGCCAGAAAAACCAGTAAAACCCGCTATCGATGGAGACCTTCATAAGACATTAAATATATTCACCGTACATGTCCAAAAAGAAGAATTCCAAGACAAAAGAGTGTCTCTTTGGGATATCCTCCACTCCAAATACATCTCAGAAGAGCAGAGAAATACCCAGCTAAACAAATACCGGATCTCTTTAGAAAAGGTGAAACAAACCATTGTAAAATTAGTTGAAGGTTCAGAAACAAATGTGTGAGAGATATACAACGGGAATTAGAAAGTAGGTTTACAGTGATGACTGTCGGAAAATTCAAGAAGCAAAACCTTTCTGTCTGGTTTCTACTTCAGTCCAAATACTTCCGTGAGGAGAAGAGAGAAGAACTGCTAGAAAAGTATAGGTCTGGGACATTAACCTTTGAGGAACTTCTGAAAACCATTACAGTAATTATTGAAGAGACGGAAAGAAGTCGCAATTTAAAATTTAAGGGTTTCCGGAGACAGGTGACCGCCACCGAACTTTTGCAATCCGAAATCATCGATCAGAATACTCTGAATGAGTTGACCGAAGGCAGTAAGACCGTCGAGGAGGTCACTAAGATGGACAATGTTAAGAGATATCTTGAAGGAAGTAGCTCTATCGCTGGCGTGTTTGTAACCTCTAAGAAGGATCCCTCACAAAAAGAAAAGTTGACCATTTATAAAGCGATGCTGAATGGGAGACTAAGACCTGGAACGGCTTTGATTCTTCTCGAAGCTCAAGCAGCTACTGGATTTGTAATTGACCCTATTGAGAACAAGAAGCTTTCTGTAGATGAAGCTTTAGATGCAGGACTGATTGGACGGGAGATTTATGATAAACTCCTGTCAGCAGAAAGAGGAGTTACTGGCTACAAAGATCCCTACACGGATGAGAAAATCTCATTATTCCAAGCCATGAAAAAAGAGCTTATTGTGAAAGATCATGGAATCCGCCTTCTGGAAGCCCAGATAGCCACAGGAGGCATCATTGACCCAATACACAGTCACCGTGTACCAGTGGAGGTCGCATATAAGCGAGGTTACTTTGATGAAGAGATGAACCAGATCCTTTCCGATCCTAGTGACGATACAAAGGGATTCTTTGATCCAAACACTCATGAGAACCTCACTTACGTTCAGCTCCTCCAGAGGTGTGTGACTGACCCAGACACGGGCCTAAGCTTGTTGGATATCAGTGGGAACAAATTTCCTTCCACTCAGATTGGCATAGAAAATATATTGAAGTCCAGAACAATTACAGTCTCACAAGGTCGCTTTAAGGGAAAAGATATTGCAATCTGGGAGATTCTCAATTCTGAACACATTTCAGCAGAGAAAAGAGAAGAACTCATAAGAAAGTACAAATCTGGGACTTTATCCCTTGAAGAACTTATCACTGTACTCCTAAAAATCATCCAAGAATCTGAGATAACCTCATCCACAGACCTTCCAGTCATCACTGAGACTAAGGGACTGAATACTCTGACTACCCAGCAAGATATGGCGGCAGAGCTGCTAATAAAGGCTGATCCTACCATACAGGAGGAAGGAATCCAGAAGGCACTGGAAAGCATCCACATCGAAGTCACGAAAGGACAGTATGCTGCACGACAGATGTCTCTGTGGGATCTCATTCACTCCAAATACATATCGGAGACTAAAAGGCAAGAACTTCTAGGCAACTACAAGTTAACTGTCGAAGACATATTGCAGATAGTTACACAGTCTATTGAAGAGTTTGAGCAAAAAAACATCAAGTCAGCCATTGAAGCAGAAAGCAATCCAAAGGCAGAAACAAGCAGAGCCATCACAACACAAGAAAAGGAATATCTCCTGAAGTCTGAATTGGTGGAGGCCTCCAAAAGAATACTCCATGGACAAAAAGTCTCTGTCTGGGAACTTCTGCACTCTGAATTCATCACTGAGAGTAAAAAGAATGAGATCTTACAGAATTATTCTTCTGGGGTCTGGAATCTGGAGGAGATCCTAAGAATTATCACAACTACTATTGAGAATACAGCCTCTGATGAGACTATAAGACTTAGTAATGGTGAACTCCACAAAGCTCTGAATGTCATCTCTGTAAACTTCACAACTCACGAATTTCAAAACAAAGACCATCGCTCTGGAAAGTTCTCCACCAAGTATCTCTCGGAAGGCAAGAGGAAGGAACAGCTGAGCAAACACCAGGTCACTGTAGAAAAAGTGAAGCAAACTATTCTACAATTAATAGATGATTCTGAACCTCGTAACGACCAAGAAATCCAAAATGAACTGGAGCTTAAATTCACTGAAGTAAGTTCTGGAGAATTTAAGGGACAGAATGTCTCTGTATGGTTCCTTCTCTATTCCAAGTATATTACAGAAGAAAAGAGGCAAGAATTAATTCAGAAGTACAGATCGGGGGAATTGACCTTGGAGGAATTTTTGAAAGCTATTATAACAATAATTGAAGAGACAGAAAGAATTCGCAGCTTGAAATTTAAGGGTTTCCGGAGACAGGTGACCGCCACAGAACTTTTGCAATCCAAATCATCGATCAGAATACCCTGAATGAGTTGACCAAGGGTAGTAAGACCGTCGAGGAGGTCACTAAGATGGACAATGTCAAGAGATATCTTGAAGGAAGTAGCTCTATCGCTGGCGTGTTTGTGACCTCTAAGAAGGATCCCTCACAAAAAGAAAAGGTGACCATTTATAAAGCCATGCTGAATGGGAGACTAAGACCTGGAACGGCTTTGATTCTCCTCGAAGCTCAAGCAGCTACTGGATTTTTGATTGACCCTATTGGGAACAAGAAACTTTCTGTAGATGAAGCTTTAGATGCAGGACTGATTGGACGTGAGATTTATGATAAACTCCTGTCAGCAGAAAGAGGAGTTACTGGCTACAAAGATCCCTACACGGATGAGAAAATCTCATTATTCCAAGCCATGAAAAAAGAGCTTATTGTGAAAGATCATGGAATCCGTCTTCTGGAAGCCCAGATAGCCACAGGAGGCATCATCGACCCAATACACAGTCACCGTGTCCCGGTGGAGGTCGCATATAAGCGAGGTTACTTTGATGAAGAGATGAACCAGATCCTTTCCGATCCTAGTGACGATACAAAGGGATTCTTTGATCCAAACACTCATGAGAATCTCACTTACCTTCAGCTCCTCCAGAGGTGTGTGACTGACCCAGACACGGGCCTAAGGTTGTTGGATATCAGTGGGAACAAATTTCCTTCCACTCACATTGGCATAGAAAGTATATTGAAGTCCAGAACAATTACAGTCTCACAAGGTCGCTTTAAGGGAAAAGATATTGCAATCTGGGAGATTCTCAATTCTGAACACATTTCAGCAGAGAAAAGAGAAGAACTCATAAGAAAGTACAAATCTGGGACTTTATCCCTTGAAGAACTTATCACTGTACTCCTAAAAATCATCCAAGAAACTGAGATAACCTCATCCACAGACCTTCCAGTCATCACTGAGACTAAGGGACTGAATACTCTGACTACCCAGCAAGATATGGCGGCAGAGCTGCTAATAAAGGCTGATCCTACCATACAGGAGGAAGGAATCCAGAAGGCTCTAGAAAGCATCCACATCGAAGTCACGAAAGGACAGTACGCTGCACGACCGACGTCTCTGTGGGATCTCATTCACTCCAAATACATATCGGAGACTAAAAGGCAAGAACTTCTAGGCAACTACAAGTTAACTGTTGAAGACATATTGCAGATAGTTACAAAGTCTATTGAAGAGTTTGAGCAAAAAAACATCAAGTCAGCCATTGAAGCAGAAAGCAATCCAAAGGCAGAAACAAGCAGAGCCATCACAACACAAGAACAGGAATATCTCCTGAAGTCTGAATTGGTGGAGGCCTCCAAAAGAATACTCCAAGGACAAAAAGTCTCTGTCTGGGAACTTCTGCACTCTGAATTCATCACCGAGAGTAAAAAGAATGAGATCTTACAGAATTATTCTTCCGGGGTCTGGAATCTGGAGGAGATCCTAAGAATTATCACAACTACTATTGAGAATACAGCCTCTGATGAGACTATAAGACGTAGTAATGGTGAACTCCACAAAGCTCTGAATGTCATCTCTGTAAACTTCACAACTCACGAATTTCAAAAACAAAGACCATCGCTCTGGAAAGTTCTCCACTCCAAGTATCTCTCAGAAGGCAAGAGGAAGGAACAGCTGAGCAAACACCAGGTCACTGTAGAAAAAGTGAAGCAAACTATTCTACAATTAATAGATGATTCTGAACCTCGTAACGACCAAGAAATCCAAAATGAACTGGAGCTTAAATTCACTAAAGTAGGTTCTGGAGAATTTAAGGGACAGAATGTCTCTGTATGGTTCCTTCTCTATTCCAAGTATATTACAGAAGAAAAGAGGCAAGAATTAATTCAGAAGTACAGATCGGGGGAATTGACCTTGGAGGAATTTTTGAAAGCTATTATAACAATAATTGAAGAGACAGAAAGAATTCGCAGCTTGAAATTTAAGGGTTTCCGGAGACAGGTGACCGCCACCGAACTTTTGCAATCCGAAATCATCGATCAGAATACCCTGAATGAGTTGACCAAGGGTAGTAAGACCGTCGAGGAGGTCACTAAGATGGACAATGTCAAGAGATATCTTGAAGGAAGTAGCTCTATCGCTGGCGTGTTTGTGACCTCTAAGAAGGATCCCTCACAAAAAGAAAAGGTGACCATTTATAAAGCCATGCTGAATGGGAGACTAAGACCTGGAACGGCTTTGATTCTCCTCGAAGCTCAAGCAGCTACTGGATTTGTGATTGACCCTACTGGGAACAAGAAACTTTCTGTAGATGAAGCTTTAGATGCAGGACTGATTGGACGGGAGATTTATGATAAACTCCTGTCAGCAGAAAGAGGAGTTACTGGCTACAAAGATCCCTACACGGATGAGAAAATCTCATTATTCCAAGCCATGAAAAAAGAGCTTATTGTGAAAGATCATGGAATCCGTCTTCTGGAAGCCCAGATAGCCACAGGAGGCATCATCGACCCAATACACAGTCACCGTGTCCCGGTGGAGGTCGCATATAAGCGAGGTTACTTTGATGAAGAGATGAACCAGATCCTTTCTGATCCCAGCGATGATACAAAGGGATTCTTTGATCCGAACACGCATGAGAACCTCACTTATCTTCAGCTCCTCCAGAGGTGTGTGACTGACCCAGACACGGGCCTAAGCTTGTTAGATATAAGTGACAGCAAGCTGGCCGTACATGAAGAACAAAAAGTAAAATCCGCTCTACAGTCTAGAAGCATACAAGTCGATGTTGGCACATTTAAAGGAAAAGAAACTTCTGTGTGGGATCTTCTATACTCTCAGTACATATCAGTGGAAAAACGAGAAGAACTACTGGAGAAGTATCGTGCCAGCACACTGACCATTGAAGAGCTACTGACCATCCTTATAACAATCATCACTGAAACTCATCGTAAATCTGTGTCCTCCATAGAAATAAGCTCAATTAAGCAGTCTTTTCAGTCTGTTACAGTAAAAATATCTACTGGAAATCTTCAAGAAGAATCCATGTCCCTCTGGGACCTTTTACATTCAAAATATATCCCAGAGGACAAGAGGGAAGAATTGATCGAGAAGTACAAGTCAGGAACATTGACAATTCAAGAAATCATCAACATCGTCTTATCCATGATTCATGAGTGCTCAAAAACTAAAGTGATTGTAAAGGAGGAGGTCAGAGTAATGTCATCTCCTATCCACGTCGATCATTGGCCATCAGAACAACAAGTCCAAAATGCTCTACTAGTAATTCCCAGTGTCTTGTCAGAAAAACAATCTCAGCAGGAGAGCGTTTCAGCCTGGGACCTTCTCAATAGCGAACAGTTGCCAAAGGATAAGAAGAATGAGCTTCTACAGACATTTACAGCTTCTGTCAGAGAAATTCTAAGCACCTGTAGCAGCATCCTTAAAGACCCTTCAATCAAAGCTTCTGAACGTATAACTATACGGGGACAACAGCAGAAAACATTCCACTCCTCCACATCCCTGGTGTCCGTGGGTCAGACTATCACTACTGGCTCATCAATTCTTGGAAGTGAAGCTGCTGAAGCAAAGGGGGCTCAGACACAGGATTTTCTTAAGACTGTGGATCTCACACTGACCATAGGTCAACTCAAGGATCACAAAAGTTCTGTATGGGAATTACTGCATTCTTCATATGTTACACCTGAAAAGAAGAATGAACTCCTAGAAGGTTATGAAAGCGGAAGGCTTTCTCTTGAAGAGCTTATGAAATGTATAATGGAAATCTTTATGAAAGCTGAGAAAGCGACCTTAGAAGTTTCAAGTCATCATACCGTCACAGTATCATCTGAGAAGACAGATGCCGAGTATCCAGAGGCAATCCAGAAATCGCTGCAAGCATTTTCTCTTGATAATTATAGTGGTGAACTTGCTGGACAGAGCATTTCCCTGTGGGATTTACTACACTCTGCAGCCATTACCCAAAGCATACGCAGCCAACTGCTCACAAAGTACTACAACACGGTCAAAACCATTGTTACCACACTGATCACTGAAGTCAAAAAGAAGCCTTCTCAATGAAGCCAGACACTGAGACGTTCCTCAGATCAGTCAAGGTACAGGTCAGCATCGGCGAATTCAAGTTAGAAGGCAAAACTCATTCTCTTTGGGATCTTCTTCACTCAAAGTATCTCGCAGAGACAAAAGAAGGGAGCTCATTGAGAATTATGAATCCAAATCCATAACATGGGAAGAAATGTTCAAAAATATTACTTCAGTCATAAAAGAAACCGAGGAGAAGAGCCGAAATATCAAGTTTACTGGTTTACGGAAGCAAGTGTCAGCCTCTGAACTGCTGAAGTCTGAAATTATCGACCAAGACACGCTCCTTCAATTGGCTCATGGAACCAAGTCCTTGCAAGAAGTGACTCAAATGAATACTGTGAAGAGATATCTGGAGGGAAGCAAATGCATTGCTGGTGTCCTTGTTCCTTCTAAAGCTGACCCAACCGTTAAGGAGAAAATGAGCATCTATGACGCCATGCTGAAGCGCATATTAAGACCAGGGACAGCACTGGTTTTACTCGAGGCCCAAGCTGCCACTGGATTCATTGTTGACCCAATAAAAAATGCCAAGCTCACCGTAGATGAAGCTGTAGCTAGTCGTGTATTTGGCAAAGAGCTTCACTCAAAACTCCTGTCTGCTGAGAGGGCTGTGACTGGCTACAATGACCCAACTACAAACCAGAAAATCTCTTTGTTCCAGGCAATGCAGAAAGACCTCATTGTCAAGGATCATGGCATTCGCCTGCTGGAAGCTCAGATTGCAACTGGTGGTATTATTGACCCAGTGCACAGTCACCGTGTCCCCGTGGAGGTGGCCTACAAGAGAGGCTACTTTGATGAGGCGATGAACCAGATCCTTTCCAATCCCTCTGATGACACCAAAGGTTTCTTTGACCCAAACACTCATGAAAATCTCACCTACCTGCAGCTGATCCAGAGGGCTGTCCATGACGCTGATACCGGACTGCTCATGTTGGAGGTGGCCAACAAATAAATTCACCTCAACAAGTTTTCCTTATGAAAACTTAAACTTTATGGCTGGAATTCTGAAAAAAAGACCTATAACCTCATGTCCCTCAGGGTTTTACTAACAAAGGAAAACCATTCTACATTTCTTGGGTTTCTGCGACATCTGGAACTTTCTGTGAAGGGAAAACTGGTGTTCGGATTTTTTGACTGTGGTTGATGGCTATATCTCAGCAGGACTTGCTGAATTCTGCTTTATTAACATTTCATTTAATACCTTTATGTGAGACTCTAACAATTTTGCTTCCTAAAGAAATGACTGTATGGCCTGAAGTTTGGTGTCCGCTGTTACTTGTCAGGACTCATCTGCCGATTGAGCAGTATAATCGGGGTTGGCCGGTCCCAGAACGACCAACGTAAGAAGTTCATGAAGACCGAACATTTCGAGCCACTGGTCTTCTTGGTAGTACTGGTAATTGTGCTGGACTTTCCTCCAGCAAGGTTCTCCATTCCAGAGTCAAATAATTGGACGGTTTCACATCAGATCAACTATGTTCCTAAATTGAAAGCAAGATGAGCAAAGACTCCTGTCCCCTGTGCTTTATACTGCTTGTTCTTAACATTTTTAATAAACTTGCAACTTCATTGTATTCTGTGACATCTCGCACTTTTCTTAAAATGTTTTATTTTTTTCAGTTAAAGGCTTAATCCACAACTCGGACAACCCCTTCTGAATCCCAGTTTCCTCCCATAAAAATACAAGAGTTATACTCCTCTCCAGTGCTATTCCAGCTGTGTCGGCAATGTCTCCCAGTGCTTATGTGACATTATGTCATGCGATCCATGAGGATAATCAGCGGTGGCTTCACTCTCACTCTCAATCAAGACTTCCCGAGGAAATGAGAGCCATTGCTGTCGCTCGTCCTCCGGAGGTCGATTACGTCCCTAGGGGGGATTGTGTAGCCATCACTGATTGTCCACAGTGATCACATGACATGGGATAGCCACCGCTAAAATGTCATTGGAGGCAAATATAAGTGTTTTATGGGGATAAGCCTAGTGAATCGGCAGCATCAGTCCTGGATCACTCTGTCTCCCAGGACTGTGCAGTTTGTTTTGCTGACCTTTCATCCTGTGACTTTGGTTTGGACCTTGGTACTGGCCCCAGTAAGGCTTACTGGGAGTATTGCCATTACAAACATATTCACAAGCCTTATCATAAATGTGTGGTAGCTGTGGATCCAACTGAAGGGCCGTGCATCTGTCCCCCAGTACGGGGCTCTGCGGTGCATCTGTCCCCCAGTACGGGGCTGTGCTGTGCATCTGTCCCCCAGTACAGGGCTCTGCGGTCAATCTGTTCCCCATTACGGGGCTCTGCGGTCAATCTGTTCCCCATTACGGGGCTCTGCCGTGCATCTGTTCCCCATTACGGGGCTCTGCGGTGCATCTGTCCCCCGGTACAGGGCTCTGCGTGCATCTGTCCCCAAGTACGGGGCTCTGCCGTGCATCTGTCCCCCAGTACGGGGCTCTGCGGTGCATCTGTCCCCCAGCACGGGGCTCTGCGGTGCATCTGTCCCCCAGCACGGGGCTCTGCGGTGCATCTGTCCCCCAGTACGGGGCTCTGCGGTGCATCTGTCCCCCAGTACGGGGCTGTGCTATGCATCTGTCCCCCAGTACAGGGCTCAGCGGTCAATCTGTTCCCCATCACGGGGCTCTGCCGTGCATCTGTCCCCCAGTATGGGGCTGTGTTGTGCATCTGTCCCCCAGTACAGGGCTCTGCGGTGCATCTGTTCCCCATTACGGGGCTCTGCGGTGCATCTGTCCCCCGGTACAGGGCTCTGCGGTGCATCTGTCCCCAAGTACGGGCTCTGCCGTGCATCTGTCCCCCAGTACGGGGCTCTGCCGTGCATCTGTCCCCCAGTACGGGGCTCTGCGGTCAATCTGTTCCCCATTACGGGGCTCTGCCGTGCATCTGTCCCCCAGTACGGGCTGGGTTGTGCATCTGTCCCCCAGTACAGGGCTCTGCGGTGCATCTGTTCCCCATTACGGGGCTCTGCGGTGCATCTGTCCCCCGGTACAGGGCTCTGTGGTGCATCTGTCCCCAAGTACGGGGCTCTGCCGTGCATCTGTCCCCCAGTACGGGCTCTGCGGTGCATCTGTCCCCCGGTACGGGGCTCTGCGGTGCATCTGTGCCCAAGTACGGGACTCTGCCGTGCATCTGTCTCCAGTACGGGGCTCTGTGGTGCATCTGTCCCCAGTGCGGGGCTGTGCCGTGCATCTGTCCCCAGTATGTGGCTGTGTGGTGCATCTGTCCCCAGTATGGGTAGCTACGGTGTTTCTGTATCCAGTACGGGCTGTGCCGTGCATCTGTCTCCAGTATGGTATTGTGTGGGTTGTTGTATCTGTCTCCAGTACGGGGCTGTGCTGTGCATCTGTTCCCAGTACGGGACTGTGTGGATTGTTGCATCTGTCTCCAGTACGGGCTGTGCCGTGCATCTTTCTCCAGTACGGGGCTGTGCCATGCATCTGTCTCCAGTATGGGACTGTGGATTGTTGCGCCTGTCCCCCAGTACGGGGCTCTGCGGTGTATCTGTCCCCAGTACATGGCTGTGCGGTGCATCTGTCACCAGTACGGGGCTATACGGTGATTCTGTCTTCAGTACGGGGCTGTGCCATGCATCTGTCTCCAGTACGGGGCTCTGCGGTGTATCTGTCCCCAGTACATGGCTGTGCGGTGCATCTGTCACCAGTACGGGGCTATACGGTGATTCTGTCTTCAGTACAGGGCTGTGCTGTGCATCTGTTCCCAGTATGGGACTGTGTGGATTGTTGCATCTGTCTCCAGTATGGGGCTGTGCCATGCATCTGTCTCCAGTATGGGGCTCTGCGGTGCATCTGTCCCCCAGTACGGGGCTCTGCGGTGCATCTGTCCCCAGTACATGGCTGTGCGGTGCATCTGTCCCCAGTACGGGGCTGTGCGGTGCATCTGTCCCCAGTACGGGGCTATACGGTGATTCTGTCTCTAGTACGGGGCTGTGCTGTGCATCTGTTCCCAGTATGGGACTGTGTGGATTGTTGCATCTGTCTCCAGTACGGGGCTGTGCCATGCATCTGTCTCCAGTATGGGACTGTGGATTGTTGCGTCTGTCCCCCAGTACGGGGCTCTGCGGTGCATCTGTCCCCAGTACATGGCTGTGCGGTGCATCTGTCCCCAGTACGGGGCTGTGCGGTGCATCTGTCCCCAGTACGGGGCTATACGGTGATTCTGTCTCCAGTACGGGGCTGTGCTGTGCATCTGTTCCCAGTATGGGACTGTGTGGATTGTTGCATCTGTCTCCAGTATGGGGCTATACGGTGATTCTTTCTCCAGTACGGGGCTGTGCGGTGCATCTGTCCACCAGTACGGGGCTGTGCTGTGCATCTGTGCCCAAGTACGGGGCTCTGCCGTGCATCTGTCTCCAGTACGGGGCTCTGCCGTGCATCTGTCTCCAGTACGGGGCTCTGCCGTGCATCTGTCTCCAGTACGGGGCTCTGCCGTGCATCTGTCTCCAGTACGGGGCTCTGCCGTGCATCTGTCTCCAGTACGGGCTCTGTGGTGCATCTGTCCCCAGTACGGGGCTGTGCGGTGCATCTGTCCCCAGTACGGGGCTATACGGTGATTCTGTCTCCAGTACGGGGCTGTGCTGTGCATCTGTTCCCAGTATGGGACTGTGTGGATTGTTGCATCTGTCTCCAGTACGGGGCTGTGCCATGCATCTGTCTCCAGTATGGGACTGTGGATTGTTGCGTCTGTCCCCCAGTACGGGGCTCTGCGGTGCATCTGTCCCCAGTACATGGCTGTGCGGTGCATCTGTCCCCAGTACGGGGCTGTGCGGTGCATCTGTCCCCAGTACGGGGCTATACGGTGATTCTGTCTCCAGTACGGGGCTGTGCTGTGCATCTGTTCCCAGTATGGGACTGTGTGGATTGTTGCATCTGTCTCCAGTATGGGGCTATACGGTGATTCTTTCTCCAGTACGGGGCTGTGCGGTGCATCTGTCCACCAGTACGGGGCTGTGCTGTGCATCTGTGCCCAAGTACGGGGCTCTGCCGTGCATCTGTCTCCAGTACGGGGCTCTGCCGTGCATCTGTCTCCAGTACGGGGCTCTGCCGTGCATCTGTCTCCAGTACGGGGCTCTGCCGTGCATCTGTCTCCAGTACGGGGCTCTGCCGTGCATCTGTCTCCAGTACGGGGCTCTGTGGTGCATCTGTCCCCAGTGCGGGGCTGTGCCGTGCATCTGTCCCCAGTATGTGGCTGTGTGGTGCATCTGTCCCCAGTATGGGTAGCTACGGTGTTTCGGTATCCAGTACAGGGCTGTGCCGTGCATCTGTCTCCAGTATGGTATTGTGTGGGTTGTTGTATCTGTCTCCAGTACGGGGCTGTGCTGTGCATCTTTCTCCAGTACGGGGCTGTGCCATGCATCTGTCTCCAGTATGGGACTGTGGATTGTTGCGTCTGTCCCCCAGTACGGGGCTCTGCGGTGCATCTGTCCCCAGTACATGGCTGTGCGGTGCATCTGTCACCAGTACGGGGCTATACGGTGATTCTGTTTTCAGTACGGGGCTGTGCCATGCATCTGTCTCCAGTATGGGACTGTGGATTGTTGTGTCTGTCCCCCAGTACGGGGCTCTGCGGTGCATCTGTCCCCAGTACATGGCTGTGCGGTGCATCTGTCCCCAGTACGGGGCTGTGCGGTGCATCTGTCCCCAGTACGGGGCTATACGGTGATTCTGTCTCCAGTACAGGGCTCTGCGGTGCATCTGTCCCCAGTACATGGCTATGCGGTGCATCTGTCCCCAGTACGGGGTTGTGCGGTGCATCTGTCCCCAGTACGGGGCTATACGGTGATTCTGTCTCCAGTACGGGGCTGTGCTGTGCATCTGTTCCCAGTATGGGACTGTGTGGATTGTTGCATCTGTCTCCAGTATGGGGCTGTACCATGCATCTGTCTCCAGTACGGGGCCCTGTGGGTTGTTGCATCTGTCTCCAGTATGGGGCTGCGATGCAGAACGGGGCAGTACAGTGAGGTACAGGGCTGCGATTCAGTACAGTACGGGGCGGTATGGTACAGGGCTGTGCAGTTCGGTACAGGGCTACCATGCAGTACATGTGCGGTACAGGGCTGCAATGCAGTACAGTACGGAGCAGTGCGGTACGGGACTGGACTGTGCAGTGCGGTATGCCACCGACGCTGGATATGTGGTCGGAATCCATTGTTAGGAGAATTCTCATCACTGACCACTGGAGGCTGAGTATGACAGGAGACCCTCATCTATGATCCTTTTTTTGGGATATGCCACAGATTAATAAATGGTAATAGCACCTTACTGTAGGCACCACCTTACAAGTAATTGTCACTGGAGCAAAGTCAGACGTGTAGTCACACAACCAAGTCTTCAATGATGGCTGAAACCAAGGTGCAAAGTCAGGCAAGTGAGAGCAACGATTGGGCAGTGTCTGCAGGAAAGGGCGACCAGTATCACGGTGAAGATATATAGCATCCTTTGTAACCTTGCCCTCTCCTTTATAGCACATGATCCATGGCCTGCTCGCCTTGGTCTGCACCATTGATACTCTACAACCAGTGCAGAGAGGCCGGGATGAGACCTGGTCATCCTGCTCCCATTCTCTTAGTAGCAGTGGCCTCCCGATGGTGGATGGTGGGGCTGGCGGCTGTCAGGCGTGCTCTGTTATCCCCACTAGCATGGAGGAAGACAAGGTCTAGATGGAGATATGTAGGATTTGGGGATTACACTCAGCTGTGGCCTCAGTATGTGGCACGTTATTTTCATCAGTAGATGGCTCTGCATCCTAGCCGGTGATGAGAGTTCTCGCTATAAAAAATATCCCCAATATTCTTCAGAAACCACAGATTATTCGCCCCCGCATGCAGTCCATGATGTATCGACAGTGTATGCAGGGCGCAGTGACCCGTCAGATATGATCCCAGCAGAACGCCTTTCCCAGGACTCTCATCCAGAAACTGATTCCACATCTGTGAGATATCCGAGCAGGTTATATGAAATGTCCACCAGGCCACTCCACCAGGGGCCATCAGGTCGGTACAGGAATGTGTCCACTGCAGCCTATCGTGACCCCTTAATTGTTACCAAACTGCAGGGCGGCAGCCAAATATCTTCTCAAACTGCACTGCCTCAATCCTTCGTACTGGAGATATGGAGACAATCATGGGAGTGCACTCCACCGTGGGCCTGTCCTCTCAGCACTATTAGTACAAGACCTGGTAAAGGCGACTGTGGAGACACCAGGGTCAGTGGGTGCTCTTGGCCGCTGGCACTGCTGTCTTTAGAAAGACCCCATGGACCAGGGATCATTTCACCGAACGCCCGCTCTCCTTACCCCGTGGGCAGAACACTACTCAGACAACACAGGGTGAGGGTAACACAGTGCTGCAATAATTTATTGTACCAAGCGACAATAACACATAGAACAGTCTCAGCAAATACACAAGATGGTGCAGATTACAGTCTCACCCTTCCTCTGGCTCGCCGGGATAATAGCTGTTACTTCAGAGCTCCTAGGGTCGCTACCCCACCTGTGATATACACACACACACAGAGGAGGTAACGACAAGTGTAGGCAGATGACAGTCCATTCAGGTACAAGGCCAGGTGACCGGAGGGTCACAACCTGGCTTCTCCAAACGTCTCCATGGGTTCTGTGATGGTCAATGGGGCAGATCTGTATTCTTCCAGCCAGGGACGTGGTCCCTTAAGCTGGCATCCTGTAGAATGTCAAAAATTTATTTCTCCGGTTGGAGCCATGGTACCTTGGCTACTCATGTAGAGTCTCTCTGGGAACAGAGGCATATCCCTCTTTTATTGTTCACAACCGTCCTTCAGGCCATCATCATCGGTGGGAAGGTTTGATGAGGTCATCTCTCATTGTTTGATTGAATACTAGATCTGTATAGTTTGTCCTTCACGGTTTGATGGTCAACAAGCTACATAGACTAATAGAATAGGTAATCAACATATTAGCAAACATCCATTGTTCAATTACCTTCATCCCTGTCTTCCAAGGATAACAGCACAATAAGTTGTAGCAAACATCAATTCAAGGGTCAATGTTCAGACTCATATGAACAATGGCCTAGGTCTCTTGAAGAAAAATATGTGTGGCATAATTAAGATTAAATGATGTGACATCACAGCGACCCGCTCTATCAGCCATAGCTGGACCCTGACTCTCCATGTTCTGCTCTCTGTACTCCTTCATCCTCAGGATCAGTGGGTGTCACAGCAGTGTGTGTGGGGATCTTCCTATTTTAGGGGTATGAGGTCTATGCCTCCAGGGTTTTTTTTTTGCCACACTGGTGTTTCTGTGGTGAAACTTAATGTCCAGTGTCCCTGATAAATACAATCATCTGAGCCACACTATGGCCCAGAGCACGGCAGCGGGGTACAAGCCCAGTCTGACCCTGCATTCAGTATATTAATCAGGACAGAGCGTCCCATCAAAGCAGAGAGGCCATGAGCTGGAGTAATGTCAGTAAATATTGGCACAGCTCTTTTTGGAGGTGCTCCAGTAGGTTCCCAAACCATATTATGTGTCAAAAAAGCTGGGCACACTCAAATTTGTGTTTAAGGTAAATTTAATACGTACACTTGGTCACAGCACAAACGTTTCGGTCTATATAGACCTTCATCAGTGTACTAGTGACAGATGCAAAATGGACCAGAATTAATAATCGTTCAAGATGGGTGATGCTGAAAAACACTGGTTACTGCTTCTAGGTAGCCCCTGTTAGTATTATGCACGAATGTGAAAATCGTCAGTGAGGAGCCACAAGGACGCGGCATCCACCGCTTGTCTATATAGACCGAAACGTTTGTGCTGTGACCAAGTGTACGTATTAAATTTACCTTAAACACAAATTTTGAGTGTGCCCAGCTTTTTTGACACATGAGCTGGAGTAAGTCATGGCAGCGCAATCGTTATGGGAATCCTTATGGATGGACCAGCTGCTATGGTGGCATGACAAAGCAGAGAAGATATCATAGAGGCCCACCAACACAGAGCACCAGTACTGGAGGACTGACCGAGCAGAGCTGCCACCATGGGCACCTTTAAGGGTGGAGAGACCATTATGGAGGCCTGTCAAGACAGAGCAGCAATATTGAGGGTGTAGCAACTGTCATCGGGGCCAGTTAAGACAGAGCAGCCATCAATGGAGCAGCTGTCAGTGTTGCTGCTGTCAGTTCGGAGCAGCTGTCAGCGTTGGCTGTTATTGGCTACCAGAGGACATGTGACAGCCTGTTACCACCCGCAAACATAAGAGAGGAAGCCTGACTAGATAAAATGTGTCCTACATGAGATCAGGTGAAGACACGGGGTCAGTGGGTGCTCTCGTCCGCCGGCCGGCTGTCTATAGAAGGATCGCATGGACCAGGGCTCATCCCACCAAACGCCCGCGCTCTTCCCCGGGGGCACAACACTACTCAGCTAAAAGCAACGTCACAAAAAGAGGAATAAAAACTCTCCCAAAATTCAAGAATTAATACAGCAAAAAAGGGGCCGCAATGTTCACCTGCCAGGTGTCAGAACTAACGCAGGACGCAGCAAACCATGAGGTAAAGATGGTGGCAACACAGTAGCGGTATACTGATGAGACAACCGCTCCCAACCTGCCATTACATGCAGGGGGTGATGGTAAACTGGGGTGTCTGTTCTCATTAGATAGTGCTGGGCCTCACTAATACTGGGCATTACCTGTGTGTGACCAGGGCCGGGGTCACATCAGGGGTCGGGGTCACATCTGGGGCCGGGGTCACATCAGGGGTCGGGGTCACATCAGGGACGTGGTCACATCAGGGGTCGGGTCACATCAGGGGCGGGTCACATCTGGGGCCGGGGTCACATCAGGGGCGGGGTCACATCAGGGGTCGGGGTCACATCAGGGGCGGGGTCACATCAGGGACGGGGTCACATCAGGGGTCGGGGTCACATCAGGGGCCGGGGTCACATCAGTGTGTAGAAGTTGTGAGGCAGTGACCGGTGTTATATGTGAGGGTCGCTATGTGTCCCCCAGGATGCGCATAGAACCGTATTGAGGCCGCTTGGGTGCAATGCGGTCACAGGCATGGCAGGAGCGGTACTGCATAAGGAGGGCGCCTCTGACTGTGGAGCCCCTGTAACAAACAACAATAAAATACTGCCAGTGCCCACTCCCCCCCTCGCACCAATACCCTTGGCGATGCAGTAATTGGGATGCCCCAGCAGGCCAATGGTTCTTAAAGGGGAAGGGTCCACCGGCCACACCGTGCCAGTAACTTCCTCTTTTCCCCGGCGGACACCTGGAAGCTTTTGTCCCACCCTCCCTCCTTTATAGTGGTTAATGGGGGTGAGTGGCCATACTAAATGGCGGATAGATGTAAATTATATTATTAATTAAAAAAAAATAAATGTATATATGTGTACATATAACTAACCATTGTTAACCTTACTAAGTCACAGCGGAAGAAGCGGAGGAGGGTAAAGGTTCGTAACCGCTCGGTGGGCCAACTCGCCTGTCGATCGTGGACAGGAGCTCGGCGCGAGCCGCCCGTTACGAAATGTAATTGCCTTTCTCTGCTTATGTAATTAATAAACTGTGACCGACCTGTTCAACCCCCCCAGGACTGTGTGTGTTTCATTACGGGATTGGAGGGAGGGGGGAAGGCACTGGTTACGACACACGGGTCTCCACAGTCTAGCTGTGATTGCAGTGCAAAATATAAGTGTTGGTCTTGGTCAAGCTATTTGCCCAAGGCAGATTTAAGAAAACCTTGTGTCAGAATCTGAGGTTGTGGGCTATAAAAATCACCTAGACAAGTTAACGATTCAGGTATTTTTATTCCATACATCCATGGTTGTACAACAAATCCTGGTAGATGGCCGACATACAATGTCCTCAGTCCACAAGCTCCCAATCTGAGATCGGTAGCTCCATTGCCTCCATACCAGGCGATACCCACTGTCTCCCAGCTTTTGGTTGGCCCACAGCTTTTGGTATCTCCAGCCGTTGTAGTGTGCAGTCACAGCCTATATTCCTCTAGATGATGGGTATCACGACCGTAGCCTTATGGATACCCGTCCAGCCAACAATCAGTCTCCAAAACTCCATAGGTCATCCAACCATCCCAGTTTGGACCCTCTCCCATCAAAGCCCCTCCAACTGCCTGATTCATCCCATGTGTCTTTTCTACCTCCCTATTTAAACAATTTTCTTTAGCTCACAGAACAAAGAATATTCCATCACCTGAGGCTGATGTGAGACCCCCTGTGGTGACTGCTCCCCTGGTCTACTATCTCCATCCACACAATGGGCCTAGGCTGGTAGAACAATGATAGGATGATTGCTTTACATTTACCTTTAGCAGTCTACTGTCTGGCCTTAGGTTTACATAAGATCCAGCCTGCTCATCTTCCTCTGCTTACAGTCACTGAATGGAAACTTTGATTCCTGAGGAGGAACTGACTAGCAAAAAAATCTCCAATAAAACACAACAATATAGACGCAACCGGTGCTCCGTGCTGGAAAATGTCTCTATCTCATAGCGCTGTGTGTTATGTTCTGCTACAAGCACTAAGGAAGAATGGAGATCTGTCCCTACGATAGAACTAAGCTAGATCCCTACGATGTAATGGGGAACCTGATCCTGCGATCAGACCCGCTAAAGTCCTCAACTAGTCTGTACGAAGACCTATAGATGCAAGGAAGGGATCCCTACAAGAACTAGGGACTGGGAGAAAGATGGACACCTCCTAACAGAAGTTGTAGCAGTAAAAGACAAAAAAAACAACATAGAACATAGAGGTCCGAAGACCAAGCAAAACTGACTGAGTAAGGTGACAAAGCACCCTTCTAGCTTAAGGCTAGGTGCAGACGGTGCGGAATGGGCTGAGGAATTTTCCGCGCAGTTTTTGTGAAATCCGCAGGTAAAATGACCAGCGGTTTCAGACCTGCGGATTTCTATTGACAGGGTGGTCACACGAGTCAAACAAGTGTTTGACTCGTGTGACCAACTTTTTACTATTGATGCCACCTATGTCGCATCAATAGTAAAAAGATCTAATGTTAAAATAATAAAAAAAATAATAAATAATGATATTCTCACCTTCCGGCGGCCCCGCAGCTTTCCCGCCTCTCAGCGACGCTCCCGGCAAGTTTCGTTCCCAGGAGTCCTTTGCGGCAATCATCCCGATGACGTAGCATCTCGCGAGACCGCTACGTCATCTGGGTGATCTCGCAAAGCACTTCTGGGAACGCGATTGGCGGGAGCGTCGCTGAGAGGCGGGAAAGCTGCGGGGACGCCGGAAGGTGAGAATATCATTATTTTTTATTTTAATTATTGTTTTTACATGGATATGGTACCCAGGGCTTGGAGGAGAATCTCCTCTCCTCCAGACCCTGGGTACCATCCGCACATGAACCGCTTCCGCATGGTGGGCACAGCCACTTAGAGCAGGTCTGACAACGCTGCGGAACTGCACAAAAGAAGTGACATGCTGCGGATTTAAATCCGCACCAAATCCGCGTGGAAAAATCCGCAGCATGTGCACTGCGGTTTTTTTTTTCCATTGAATTTAATGCTACTGTATGTCACTTGCAGTTCTGCTGCGGATCCGCAGCGGTAAATCCGCAACGTGTGCACATACCCTAAGAGTAGAAATTACAATGAAGTCCAGCAAAGCCAGAAGGGCGGAGCAGGATTAAATAGGCAAAAAAGATCATGTGACCAGCAAGATAGAAAAAACCTAACAGGAGAGTTCTAACAGTACCCCCCCTTCTAAGAGGATCCTCCGGATCCCCTAGGCCCGGGCTTATCCGGAAACCTCTTGTGAAATGCTCTGACAAGTCTGGACGCAGAAACATCATCCGCCCTCACCCATGAGTTATCCTCGGGTCCGAAACCCTTCCAAGCGACGAGATGCTGCAAACTCCCTCTATACCGTCTAGAATTTAGGATGCGGGAAATATCATATTCCCCGTCCTCCACCACCGGGGGAACAGAGGCGTCTCCATCCGAGACCTCAGCTCTTTTCAACAGAGAAACATGAAACACCGGATTAATCTTCCAGGAGGTGGGAAGCTCCAACCTAACAGCAGATTGGTTAACAACCTGAAGCACCTTAAAGGGCCCTACAAACTTGGGACCCAATTTTTTAGAAGGAATCCTCAACCGCAGATTCTTAGAGGACAACCAGACCATGTCACCAATAGCAAACAAAACCTCTTGCCGTTTCCTATCAAAGTACCTTTTAGATTTTCTGTTAGCCTCCTGAAGATTACCACGCACATCCGTCCAAACTCTCTCCAAATCACCGGAAAAATTCTCCTCTTCAGGCACGGCTGATACCAATTTGGAGAATGACCCAAACGACGGATGTCTCCCAGTACAACAACAAAAAAGGCGAACAACCAGCAGAAGCGGATGTATGGTTGTTAAGAGCAAATTCAGCAAGTGGCAGAAACTCAGACAACCCCTCTTGATTATCAGTCACAAAACAACGCAATAACTGCTCAACATCCTGGTTTTTCCTTTCTGTCTGGCTATTAGACTCAGGATGATATCCGGATGAAAACGACAAATGAACTCCCAACCTGTCACAAAAGGCGTGCCAAAAACGAGCCACAAACTGAGGTCCCCTATCCGAAATAATGTCAGTAGGAACGCCATGTAGTCTGACAATTTCCTTGACAAAGGCCTTAGCAAGAGTCTTAGCGCAGGGCAGTTTGATGAAAGGAACCAAGTGACACATCTTGCTAAAACGGTCCACGACCACCCAGATGACAGTGAAACCCTCAGAGGGGGGAAGGTCAGTAATAAAGTCCATAGCCAAATGTGTCCAAGGTGCACTAGGAACCTCCAGAGGGCAAAGCACCCGGCTAGCTTAAGAGTAGAAATTACAATGAAGTCCAGCAAAGCCAGAAGGGCGGAGCAGGACTAAATAGGCAAAAAAGGTCATGTGACCAGCAAACTAGAAAAAAACTAACAGGAGAGTTCTAACACTGTGGACTCTGCTCTATGTCCATTCATCTTTTAGTAGGAGGCCATATCCTCACACCAGCAAACTACAGGATGGTAGTGGGGAAGTTTGCTCCCTCCAGGCCGGGTCTTACAAGTGGCCCATGGCCACAGATCTCATTTAACCCCTTAGTGACAGAGCCATTTTGCAGCTTAATGACCGGGCCAATTTTTACAATTCTGACCACTGTCACTTTATGAGGTTATAACTCTGGAACGCTTTAACGAATCCATTCTGAGAATGTTTTTTCGTGACATATTGTACTTCACGTTAGTGGTAAAAAAATTTTTTATATGACTTGTGTTTATTTATGAATAAAACTGAAATATGGCGAAAATTTAGAAAATTTTGCAATTTTCAAATTTGAAATTTTTATGCCGTTAACTCAGAGAGATATGTCACACAAATTTCTTAATAAATAACATTTCCCACATGTCTACTTTACATCAGCACAATTTTGGGAACAAAATTTTCTTTTGTTACGAAGTTATAAGGGTTAAAAGTTGACCAGCGATTTCTCATTTTACACCATTTTTTTTAGGGACCACATCACATTTGAAGTCACTTTGAGGCGTCTATATGATAGAAAATACCCAAAAGTGACACCATTCTAAAAACTGCACCCATCAAGGTGCTCAAAACCACATTCATTATTAACCCTTCAGGTGCTTCACAGGAGCTGAAGCAATGTGGAAGGAAAAATTTGACATTTAACTTTTTTTGCAAAAGCTTTACTTCGGAACCAATTTTTTTTATTTTCACAAGTGTTAAAAGAAAAAATTAACCACAAAATTTGTTGTGCAATTTCTCCTGAATACGACGATACCCCATATGTGGGGGCGCACGGCAGAGGTCGCAAGGGAAGGAGCGCTGTTTGACTTTTTCAATGCAGAATTGGCTGGACGCCATGTCGCATTTGTAGAGGCCCTGATGTGTCTAAACAGTGGAAACCCCCCACAAGTGACCCCATTTTCGAAACTAGACCCCCTAAGGAACTTATCTAGATGTGTAGTGAGCACTTTGAACCCCCAAGTGCTTCACAGAAGTTTATAACGCCCGGGCGTGAAAATAAAAAATCATATTTTTTCCACAAACCTGATCGTTTAGTCCCCAATTTTTTATTTTCCCAAGGGTAACAGGAGAAATTAGACCACAAAAGTTGTTGTCCAATTTGTTCTGAGTACGCTGATACGAAATATGGGGGGGGGGAAACTGTTTGGGTGCACAGCAGGGCTTGGAAAGGAAGTAATAACGTTTTGGAATGCAGATGTTGATGGGGGTCATGTTCCGTTTGCAGTGCCCCAGATGTGCCTAAACAGTGGAAAACCCCCACAAGTGACCCCATTTTGGAAACTAGACCCCCTAAGTAACTTATCTAGATCTGTGGTGAGCACTTTGAACCCCCAAGTGTTTCACAAAAGTTTATAATGCCTGGGCGTGAAAAAAAAAAAAACAATTTTCCACAAAAATGATTTTTTTAGTCCCAAATTTTTGATTTTTCACAAGGAAATTGGACCCCAAAAGTTGTTGTCCAATTTGTCCTGAGTACGCTGATACCAAATATGGGGGGGGGAAACTGTTTGGGTGCACAGCAGGGCTTGGAAAGGAAGTAATAACATTTTGGAATGCAGACGTTGATGGGGTCATGTTCCGTTTGCAGTGCCCCAGATGTGCCTAAACAGTGGAAAACTCCCACAAGTGACCCCATTTTGGAAACTAGACCCCCTAAGGAACTTATCTAGATGTGTGGTGAGCACTTTGAACCCTAAAGTGCTTCACAGTAATTTATAAATGCAGAGCCGTGAAAATAAAAAAATATTTTTTTCCTCAAAAATGAATTTTTTAGCCAACTATTTTTATTTTCCCAAGGGTAACAAGAGAAATTAGAACCCCAAAATTGGTGTGCAATTTGTCCTGAGTACGCTGATACCCCATATGTTGGAGTAAACCACTGTTTGGGCGCACGGCAGGGCTCGGAAGGGAGGGAGCACCATTTGACTTTTTGAACGCCACGTCATGTTTGGAGATCGCCTGATGTGCCTAAATAGTGGAAACCCCTCAATTCTAGCTCCAACCCTAACACACCCCTAATCCCAACCCTAACCCTAATCCCAACCCTAATTGTAACCCTAACCCTAATTATAACCCTAAGGCTAGGTTCATTTTGCGTTTTACCAGCCCGTTCAACACATAGCGTTGACGGGCTGGTAACGGTATAGCATAACACGATCGCGTTATGCTATACCCGCTAGCGCAGAGGAATCAGCAGATGATTCATCTGCGCTAGCGGTGACGGAGCCCAGACGCTGCAGCCCGCGTCCGAGGCTCCGTCACTGAATGATGGCACGTCGCGAACGCATGCCGCTTTACGGCATGCATCGCAATGCGCCCTCAAATGGGGGTGAATGGCAGCGTTAACGGACTGCGTTACACCGCGTTATATCGCGGTGTAACGCAGTCCGTCTAACGGACTGCCATAACGCAGTATGAACCCAGCCTAACCCTAACCCTAATTATAACCCTAGCCCTAACCCTAATGGAAAAATGAAAATAAATATAATTTCTATATTTTATTATATGTCCCTAACTAAGGGGGTGATAAAGGGGGGGGTTATGTACTGTTATTTTTATTTTGATCACTGTGATAGTTTATCACAGTGATCAAAATGTACTTTTAGGAGAATGAATGAAAATCTTTTTGAATCTGCCGCCACAGGAAGAAGACCCGGGAGCCTGGGACCTGCCGGGGGACACCGGGAGGTACAGGGGGGATCACATCAGAGGGGAGAGAAATCATGTTCTCTGGGGTCTCGGCTACCCTCGGCAGCCGAGACCCCAGAGAAAATTGCCCACCCCCCCGGCAGATCGCGGCGGGCGCACTGAGCATGCGCCCGCCATTTAGTAGGCCTCAAAGATGGCGGCGCCCACCGGGGGACACCGGAGGGCCCGGGGGCCACATGGAGGGGATCGGGGGCCACAAGGGGGGGATCGGGGACCCTTTTTCTCTCTCCTCTGATGTCCGATCACATCAGAGGAGAGAGAAATTAAATGGCACACCATTTTTTTTTTTGTTGCGATCGCCGTTATAGGGTTAATAACGGCGATCGCAACATCGGGGTCGGTAAAAACCAACCCAATTCATGTTCTCTGGGGTCTTGGCTACCCCCGGTAGCCGAGACCCTGGAGAAAATGCGCCTCTGGGGGGCGCTATTCACTTTTTCCACAGTTAATTAACGGCGCTGTGGTTTAAGTACCCTTAATGACCGCCGTTAAAAGGCGTATCGGCGGTCGTTAAGGGGTTAAAAACCCTGCAGCAGAGGGTCGGGTGTGTCAGTTTTGGTTTGCAAACTTGCAGAGCAGGTGGCTCTGCAAAGCTCTACCTGTGTGAAGTAACAAAAGGCCTGGCATTAGTGATGAGCGAGTATACTCGTTCAGGTTTTCATGAGCACGCTCGGTGATCTCTGAGTATTTGGAAGTGCTCGGAGATTTAGTGTCATGTATAGTGTACAGTTCCTATAGCGTCTTGTGCTTGGGTGCGAGGAAAACACATGAGACATAGGTTGATATGAAATGACTTGTATTACTTCATACAAGCATGCAGAAAAGGTCACACAGTTTGCAGGAACAGAGGCAGAGAACACAGCAGGCCAGAGTAACTTCAAGCTCTACAATAACTCTCCAAGCAGGTTCAGGATCTCTTCTCTGTACCGTAATTCCTCTGCAAACATGGATTCACCAAACAGCAGGTTTCCAAAGTCCAAAAGTGTTCCAAAGTTCCTCAGTAGGAAATAGCTGGAGTCCAAAATCCTAGGTTTCCAGGAGTCAGGTCACAGGCTGACTGAGGCTTGATTCAGGAGCACTGATTGTTCAGCTGAGGCTGCTTAAGAAGCAAGAGGGAGAGAATCAGGGCGGGAACATGAAAACTAGAAACTCCATATTAACTGAGGGCAAGAGCTGCAGAAAGACAGAAAGCAAAATGGCCGACGGAAAACTGAGTTTCAAGGAACATGTCAAAAGAGACAAAGAACCTTACATTACTCCCCCCTTAAGGACAACCGCCGGTTGACCTCAGACCAGGCTTGTCAGGGTACCTCTGATGAAACTGGCGGAGCAGGCGAGGAGCATTTACATTATTGACTGGTTCCCATGAGTTGTCCTCCACTGGGTAGCCCTGCCATTTAATCAAATATTGCAACTGATTTCTGTACAACCTGGAATCTAGAATCCTTTCCACCATAAATTCTTCCTGACCATCGACCAGCACTGGGTCAGGGCAAGGAGAAGAGCGTCCAGGAAACGTATTGGGTGTTGCAGCCTTTAGTAGGGATACATGAAAGACAGGGTGGATTCTCATAGTTCTGGGCAGTTGAAGACAACAAGCAACAGCACTTATAATCTTACTGATCTTATAAGGTCCAATGTACTTATGTCCCAATTTAGACGATGGAATCTTTATTTTAAGATTTCTGGTTGACAGCCAGACCAAATCTCCTACCTTGAAAGCTGGTGCAGGTTTACGAAATTTATCTGCTGCTTTCTTGTACCTTTCCTGAGCCGATTCCAGATTTTCCTTTAGAAGATCCATATTCTTTTGTAAAGAAGTGATTCTTTCAGCCACTGCCGGCAAGGGCGTATCTATGGGAAATCGAGGAAGAATGTTAGGATGATAACCTAGATTGGAGTAAAAAGGAGACTGCTTAGTGGAGGCGCTCTGAGAGTTGTTATAAGAGAACTCAGCCAGTGGAAGTAGATCCACCCAATCATCTTGTAGGTGGCAGATAAAACAGCGGAGATACTGCTCCAGGGTCTGATTGGTTCGTTCTGTCTATCCATTAGTCTGGGATGAAAAGCAGAAGAAAGGTTTACTTTAATGTCCAATGCGGCACAGAAATTTTGCCAAAACCTTGAAGTGAATTGCACCCCTCGATCCGAAATGACCTCATCCGATACTCCATGTAAGCGAAACACATTCTTAATCATCAAGTCTGATGTCTGTTTTGCAGTGGGTAAGCCGACACAAGGGATAAAATGAGCTGCCTTTGTTAGACGATCAACCACCACTAGAATGGTGTTCTTCCCTTGAGAGGTTGGTAACTCCACAATGAAGTCCATAGAAATGGATCCCCTGAAGAAGGTGTCTCCATTCCTTGAAGGCGGCAATAATGGCCAACAATTCTCTATTGCCCACATCGTAGTTCCTCTCAGCCGAAGACAACTGCTGGGAAAAGAAGGCACAGGGATGCAAGACATTCTTCTCACCTGTTCTCTGAGAGAGTATAGCTCCAACGGCACAGTCTGAAGCATCCACCTCTATTATGAAGGCAAGCTCGGGTTGGATGTACTAAGATAGGTGCGGTGGTAAATTTATCCTTTAAACAGGAAAATGCTTCCTGAGCTTGCGGGATCCAGGAGAACCTAGACTGTTTCCGGGTAAGTTGGGTGATAGGTGACACTACCTCAGAGAAATTCCTAATGAAACGTCTATAGAAGTTGGCAAACCCGATGAAGCGCTGCACCTCCTTCACATTTCTAGGAATTGGCCAATCCTTGATGGCTTGGGTCTTGCTTCCATCCATACTAATCCCTTGCGTAGATAGTACATACCCCAGAAATTGAATTTCGGTCCTATGGAATTCACACTTTTCAAGTTTGATGTAGAGATGGTTTTGTCTTAGGCGTTCTAAGACCATTCTCACAAGTCCATGATGTTCCTCTGTGGAGTTAGAAAAAATTAGAATATCATCCAGATAAATCACCACAAATGTATCTAGGAGATCCCTGAAGATGTCATTCACCAAGTGTTGGAAAGTGGCTGGGGCGGTACTCAGACCAAAAGGCATAACTAGATATTCGAAGTGTCCATAGCGTGACCTGAATGCAGTCTTCCATTCATCCCCAGGTCTAATACGGACCAAGTTATAGGCCCCACGGAGATCCAGTTTAGAGAAAATTTTGGCGTGCCGCACTCTCTCCAACAACTCAGGGATTAAAGGCAATGGATAACGGTTTCTAATAGTAACCTTATTGAGTTCCCTATAGTCTACGCAGGGTCTCAGAGATCCATCTTTCTTCTTCACAAAGAAGATGGGTGCACCTGCGGGAGATGAAGAGGGGCGTATGAAGCCTTTGGCTAGATTTTCATCTATGTAGTCCTTCAAAGCTTTTAGCTCGGGCCCCGCTAGGGGGTAGATCTTACCAAAAGGTATCTCGGCTCCAGGCAATAATTCGATTGGACAATCATATGGACGGTGAGGAGGAAGCTGATCAGCGTTCTTCTTGTCACATAAATCCACATAGTCCTGGTATACAGCTGGTAGTTCAGGGACTGACATGGTTCCTTTAGGAACAGAGCAAGCTGAAACTCCTTGACTCATCTGTTTCTCCGGAAAGTGTAATTCCTTGGTCTCCCAGTTAATCGTAGGATTCTGCGCCTGCAGCCATGGTAGCCCTAGAATAATGGGAAAGTGGGGAGAAGAGATAAGCATAAAAGACATTTTCTCCTGATGATCTTTACCCATAAGGACCCTCAAAGGCTCTGTTTCCTGATCCACTGGTCCAGAGGTCAGCAGGGAGCCATCCACAGTCTCCATCTGCACTGGAGTAGCCTTCTTCACTGAACGTATCCCCTGTTTCAGAGCAAAGGAGATATCCATAAAATTTCCACTTGCTCCTGAGTCGATCATAGCAGAGCTAGACACCCAGACTGAGTCCACCCAGAGTTTGATGGAAAGGAAGCAATGAGAATTATTTCTTTTACAACTCAGCTGGGACACCGCTGAGGAAACTTGAAAAATTGCAGCGTTTATACCGTCATTGTCCCCAGAACTAACAGAGTTTAAGTCCGAAAAATCAAGATCTCTTGCAGCAGATCTCTCTGGAGTCTGAGGCTCGGACATGACAGAGCTCCTCTCGCAACACTCACAGTGAATGACTGCTGCAGTAGTCTTACGAGAACGGCTGGGGCAGTTTATAATGAAGTGCCCTGACTTACCACAGTAAAAACATAGATTTTCCTTTATACGATGTTCTTTGTGTGCATCACTAACCCGTCTTTGTAAAGAGTCCACCTGCATGGGTTCAGGTTCTGGTTCCCTTGTGATCCTACTCAAAGGTTCCTTAGCTGAGGAGTGAGGTAGGAAAAGGTTAGTGCGATTATTTTCGAACCATCTCTCTTGTCTGCGTTCAGTCAGACGAGCATCAATACGGATACAATAGTTAATAAAGTCACCTAACGCAGTGGGAGGGTCGGCACGAGCAAGTTCATCCTTAATCAGTGGAGACAACCCTTTCCGAAAAATAGATTTTTTGTCGGAAGTGTCCCAAGTGGTATCAAGAGCCCATCTCCTGAAATCCAAGGCATATTCGGCTACTGAACGCTTACCTTGGCGCAAAGTTGCACCTCGATTGGGGTCATCAAACACCTGCCCCATGGCTGAAATAAAAGCATCAAGGTGATTCAAACAATCATCCTCAGTCTCAATCAGAGGGTTTGCCCACATCAAAGCCTTATTGGTAAGCAACATGATTATAGTAAGCACTTTGGATCGTTCAGTGGGAAATTGTGAAGCATGTGCAGAGAAAAATAGATTGCATTGATTAATAAATCCCCTGAATTTCTCACGTTCACCGCCAAAACGAAAAGGAGGTAACTTGGGGATCCCAGAACTCGGGTTATGGCAGGAGCCTGGACTCGTTCCTCTAGAGCCTCAATCCTGGCTCGTAATTCCTGAGTAGTTTGTCCAAACACTTGCAAATTATGATTAGTGAGGTCCTGTAGGCTTGCAAAACGGGTCTTTATAGTCTGTATATCTGCAAGGATTGTATCAGTCACTCCGCAAAGCTCCTTTATGCGGGCCTCCATCTTCCAGATCTTTTAAGGCAGAAGTGCTGGAAGGAGAAGAGGAAAGGAAAAAAAAAAAAACAATAGTGTTTACCTGTGGTAACACTCCAGAGTAACATTTAAGGGAATGCGCTCACCTGGAATGGTTGTGAGAAGTCACAACCACTGTCATCACAGAAGGTATTAAACGGACATCTGATATCCACAGTCACAGCAGACACGGCTTTCCCAGACCCAGCAGACACTAAACATTGGCTCCTGAATCTTGTCATGTATAGTGTACAGTTCCTATAGCGTCTTGTGCTTGGGTGCGAGGAAAACACATGAGACATAGGTTGATATGAAATGACTTGTATTACTTCATACAAGCATGCGGAAAAGTTCACACAGTTTGCAGGAACAGCGACAGGAGACACAGCAGGCCAGAGTAGCTTCAAGCACTACAATAAATCTCCAAGCAGGTTCAGGATCTCTTCTCTGTACCGTAATTCCTCTGCAAACATGGATTCACCAGACAGCAGGTTTCCAAAGTCCAAAAGTGTTCCAAAGTTCCTCAGTAGGAAATAGCTGGAGTCCAAAATCCTAGGTTTCCAGGAGTCAGGTCACAGGCTGACTGAGGCTTGATTCAGGAGCACTGATTGTTCAGCTGAGGCTGCTTAAGAAGCAAGAGGGAGAGAATCAGGGCGGGAACATGAAAACTGGAAACTCCATATTAACTGAGGGCAAGAGCTGCAGAAAGACAGAAAGCAAAATGGCCGACGGAAAACTGAGTTTCAAGGAACATGTCAAAAGAGACAAAGAACCTTACATTTAGTTTCTGTTGCCGTAGCTACATGATTTGCGGCTATTTGACAGCCTGAATATATGTGGGGATTCCTTAACAAACTGGCATTCCTCACATCTATTCAAGCTGTCCAGCAGCCATAAATCATGCAGCTGCAGCAACAGGAACTAAATCTCCGAGCACTTCCAAATGCTCCTAGACTACCCGAGCATGCTCGGAAAAACCCGAGCAACGAGTATACTCACTCGTCACTACTGGCACCCCTCAGCATAGCATGGTGGTGCAGTCACCCACGGCAACCGGTCTCGGATACGGACTGTCTTGATTCCTGGCTGCGATCCAGATGATACCATTTGCTTTCCATTTAAGAGTACGTTGAACATTAAAGAGACTTTGTTTTTGAACTTTCCTGTGGTCACTGCCTGTCTGTCACACTGCACCAACCCTACTGCACTACATATGGTGGAGATAGCGGGCAGTGTGAACTGAGGCATACCACAAAGCGTGCTGCATGTCCATCATTTAAACCTGCAACGCTACAGCTCAAGCCTGCTGTAAAGATGGAGGAAATACTCAAGCAGTTGGCTCTAACGCAGCAGCAGCTGCAGTTTCAGTGTCAAGTACAAGAGCAATGGCAGCAAGAGCAGCTGTTGTATCAGCAGCAGAAAACAAATGAGCTGATACTACAGCAGGTCGCGGCTCTGTGAGAAGCGGCCTCACCAGCGACCCTCGATCCATTCTGAGGCCCGGTACAAGGTTTGGTCAGCGCTGAGGAAGATGAGTCCTGAGGACAATATGGAAGCCTTCTTCACCGTGTTTGAGCGCATAGCTGAGCGGGAGAGCTTGCCGGTGACCCAGTGGGCTGAAATGGTATCCCCCTTCCTGACGGGAGATGCACAGAAGGCATATCTGGACCTCAGTCAGGATGATGCACTGGACTATGAGAATCTGAGATGTGAGATCCTTGCCCGACTGGGGGTTAATACCTATGTGCGGGATGAGCGGGTGTACCAGTGGTCCTTTGCAGTCTCGTCCTGCCATGTCTCAGGCCAATGACTTGTGTGGCACCCGAGGAATTGGGTGGCCACAATGGCTTTGCCTCCATCCAGGGAGGAGTGATGTCATGCCTGGAAGCAAAGAAGGGATCCCCTTAACAGGTAATTCCAGCATACAACACAGTTCCTGCTCCAGTCCAGCAGAGGGAGCTCTAACCCGACTTGAGGAGAGCTGCTCTTTGGTCAGAGGCAGGAAGCTAGTAGTTAGTTATTGCCTGAGCAGGGTTGAGAAAGGACGTATGGAGAGAATCTGGGGCACAGCAGCTACAGCTGAGCTCATCCCCAGGCTAGAGCAGAGAGCCCGAGGCTGTGTGGGTACTAAAGCCCCAGCAGCAGAATCCATAGGGCAGAAGACCGCAGATCCTATGTCCCCAACTGATACGCGACGACACAGCAGCACGTGTGAGCCGGAGATGCCAGGCAAGAGCGATCCCTGAAGCAGGCTACAGTTGCCTGTCATGCGAGTGGAGTTCTACCTAAGTAGCAGACAGAGAGAGGAACTTGAATAGAGTTTACAGCTTCGAGTACTTCAGAGAATAGCGCCAGAAAGGAGGCCTCACAACCCACCTGAATAGGGAGATTCCCAAATTGCTTTCAGGCTGACCGACTCCAGAACCATCTGTAACCTGAGCCACGGACTGTACCTACACAGCTCAGTAAAAGGTAAAGGAATCTGCACTCTGTGTCTTCTGAATCTTTCCTGCGTTACCTGCCCTGCACCACACTCGCCTCCAACATGACCTTTAACATCTTAACTGCCCTGGGACATAGCTCTGCCTGTGGAGGGCTGAACCAGCTCTGCTGCATCAACAACTGTCCCAGTGGACTGAACCTGCAGCGTCAGCTAACATCTTTATTGCCGAGTACCACAGGTGGCATCACGAACACTTTATTACAAACTGTTTATTATCCCTCTTCATCATTTTCCCCTTTTATTGGACGCCCAGGGGCACAGACTGGGTCACTGCTGCCATGACACTGCCCCTTTAACCCCTTTACCCAAGGGTGGTTTGCACGTTAATGAGCTAGCCAATTTTTACAATTCTGACCACTGTCTCTTTATGAGGTTATAACTCTGGAACGCTTCAACGGATCTTTTCGATAATTTCTGTTTATTTTTGAAAAAAAATGGAAATATGGCGAAAATTTTGCAATTTTCAAACTTTGAATTTTTATTCCCTTAAAACAGAGAAATGTCACACAAAATAGTTAATAAATAACATTTCCCACATGCCTACTTTACATCAGCACAATTTTGGAACCAAGATCTTTTTTTTGTTAGGAAGTTATAAGGGTTAAAAGTTGACCAGCGATTTCTTATTTTTACAACAAAATTTACAAAGCCATTTTTTTTAGGGACCACCTCACATTTGAAGTCACTTTGAGGGGTCTACAAGGCAGAAAATATCCAAAAGTGACACCATTCTAAAAACTGCACCCCTCAAGGTACTCAAAACCACATTCAATAAGTTTATTAACCCTTCAGGTGCTTCACAGGAGCTGAATCAACATGGAAGGAAAAAATGAACATTTAACTTTTTAGTCACAAAAATGATCTTTTACAAACATTTTTTCTATTTTCACAAGGGTAAAAGGAGAAAATGGACAGATAAAGTTGTTGTGCAATTTCTCTTGAGTACGCCAATACCCCATATGTGGGGAAAAAAACACTGTTTGGGCACACGGCAGAGCTCGTAAGGGAAGGAGCGCCGTTTGACGTTTTCAAACCAAAATTGGCTGGAATTGAGATTGGACGTCATGTCGCGTTTGGAGAGCCTGTGTGCCTAAACAGTGGAAATCCCCCACAAGTGACACCATTTTGGAAACTAGAGCCCCTAAGGAACTTATCTGGATCTGTTGTGAGCACTTTGAACCCCCAAGTGTTTCACAAAAGTTTATAATGCCTGGGTGAGAAAAAAAAATTTCTCCACAAAAATGATTTTTTAGTCCCCAATTTATTTTTCCCAAGGAAATTGGACCCCAAAAGTTGTCCAATTTGTCCTGAGTACGCTAATACCCCATAAGTGGGGGGAAAAACTGGGCGCATGGCAGGGCTTGGAAAGGAAGTAATAACGTTTTGGAATGCAGACGATGGGTGTCATGTTCCGTTTGCAGAGCCCCAGATGTGCCTAAACAGTGGAAACCCCCCACAAGTGACCCCATTTTGGAAACTAGACCCGCTAAGGAACTTATCTAGATGTGTGGTGAGCACTTTAAACCCCCAAGTGCTTCACACAAGTTTAAAATGCCCAGGCATGAAAATAAAAAATCCTATTTTGTTCCCACAAAAATTTTAGTCACCAATTTTTTATTTTCCAAAGGGTAACAAGAGAAATTGGACCACAAAAGTTGTTGTCCAATTTGTCCTGAGTATGCTGATACCCCATATGTGGGGGGGGAACCACTGTTTGGGCGCACGGCAGAGCTCGGAATGGAAGGAGCGCCGTTTAACTTTTTTAAACCAAAATTGGCTGGAATTGAGATTGACGCCATGTCGTGCTTGGAGAGCCCGTGTGCCTAAACAGTGGAAATCCCCCACAAGGGACACCATTTTGGAAACTAGAGCCCCTAAGGAACTTATCTAGATCTGTTGTGAGCACTTTGAACCCCCAAGTGTTTCACAGAAGTTTATAAAGTACAGCCGTAAAAATAAAAAATAATTTTTTCACAAAAATGATTTTTTTCGCCCCCAATATTTCATTTTCACAAGGGTAACAGAAGAAATTGGACCCCAAAAGTTGTTGTCCAATTTGTCTTGAGTACGCTGATACCCCATATGTGGGAGAAAACTACTGTATGGGCACACGTCGGGACTCAGAAGGGAAGTAGTGACGTTTTGGATTGTAGACTTTGATGGAATGGTCTGTGGGCGTCATGTCGCGTTTGGAGAGCCCCTGATGTGCCTAAACAGTGGAAACTCCCCACAAGTGACCCCCTTTTGGAAACTAGACCATCCAAGGAACTTATCTAGATGTGTGGGGAGAACTTTGAACCCCCAAGTGCTTCACAGAAGTTTGTAACGTAGAGCCATAAAAATAAAAAATCATTATTTTTTTCCACAAAAATGATAATTTTGCCCCCAATTTTTTATTTTCCCAAGGGTAACAGAAGAAATTGGACTCCAAGAGTTATTGTGCAATTTCTCCTGAGTACGATGATACCCCATATGTGGGGGTAAACTACTATTTGGGCGCATGGCAGAGCTCAGAAGGGAAGGAGCACCGTTTGACTTTTTCAACGCAAAATTGCCTGGAATTGAGATCAGATGCTATGTCACATTTGGAGAGCCCCTGATGTGCCTAAACAGTGGAAATCCCCCAATTCTAACTCCAACCCTAACCCCAACACACCCATAACCCTAGTCCCAACCCTAACCATAGCCCTAATCACAAACCTAACCCTAACACACCCCTAACCCTAATCCCAACCCTAATTCTAACTTTAGCCCCAACCCTAACTTTAGCCCCAACCCTAACTGTTACGTTTAGGTAGCTGAGGAGGCAGGAGCAAAAAAACGTATTGGCAGCCGAACACCAGAGAGGTTGGAAACTAATAGGTTGCAGACCCCTAAACTCACCGCACAACTAGAAGTAGCTGTGGGACGTTCCTACGGTGCCCTAGATGCCTCGTCACAGCCGGAGAGATAGCTATCGCTGAAGATGGAAAGAGGAAAACTAACTGCCCCGGAGTAGACCCCAAAAGAATAGGAAGCCCCCAGACATATAATGGCGGTTAGACAAGATGAAAATATGAACACAGACAGAAAATAGATTGAGCAAATGCTGGGGCCCAAAACTGTCTAGATAGGACAGCAAAGGAGAGAATACTGTCTGCAACCCAAAAAACCCTAGGAAAAACTCCAACACTTCTGAATCCAAAAATACTGAGACCACACGGTCTCGACCACCTATATCAGATCTCTGGTGTGGACACTGTTATGTTTCGGTAGCTGAGGAGTGCAGGCAAAAAAGGCAATACACCAGAGCAGTTGGAATCTATGAGATTGCAGTACCCTGACTAACCACCACAACTAGAGGCAGCCGTGGAGCGTTCCTACGTTGGTCCTAGACGCCTCGTCACAGCCTGAGAAACTAACTACACCTAAAGATAGAAAGAGGAAAGCTATCTGCCCCGGAGCAGATCCCCAAAGAACATAGAAAGCCCCCAAACATGTAATGGCGGTTAGACAAGAAGAAATACTGACACAGACAGAAAATAGTATGAGCAAACGTTGGGGCCCAATCTACCTAAATAGAAAAGGATAGGAAGGGCACTTACTGCAATCCCAAAAAACCCTGAAAAGCACCAACTCTACTAATTTCAAAATCACCTGAGATCACACGACCTCTACCACCTAAATTAGTTCTCTGGTGTAACAAAATCAAAACAGCAGCCACTGAAAAAACTGGAAAAAGCAAAAGTACAAACATCAGTGGCTGAACTAAACTGAGAGGGCAAAAGCCCCCGGAGGGGACCCTGAAGGCCCCCACAGAAGTGCAGGACAAAATGCAAAAATCAAGCACAAAAACAAAAAGAAGAAAATGTCTTATCTGTTAGCAGGAGATGCAGACACGACACAGCAGGCTACAAAGGAAACAGGACTCAAGGATTGAGACCAGAACAATTGATCACCGGCAACCCTGATGGGAAGGCGACTCCCTTATATAAGACCAGTCAGTAACACCTGATTCCCACTCCTCACAATCTTCACTGGACAGTCCAGTACCGCTTGTAACCAGCAGAGGGAGCCTCTGCTCAGAACTCATTTCAAGTCCATTCACAACAGTACCCCCCCCTTGAGGAGGGGTCACCGAACCCTCACTTGAGCAACCAGGTCGGTCAGGATGAGTTCTATGATACGCACGGATGAGTCTCCTAGCATGGATGTCCGAAGCAAACACCCAAGAATTGTCTTCCTGACCATAACCTCTCCACTTAACCAAATACTGGAGTTTCCGTCTAGAAAAACGAGAATTCAATATTTTCTCAACCACAAACTCCATATTGCCCTCAACCAAAACAGGGTCAGGAGGCAAAGCAGTAGGAACCACTGGCTCAACAAACCTCTTCAACAAGGACTTGTGGAACACGTTATGGATCTTAAATGTCCCTGGAAGAAGCAAACGAAAAGAAACAGGATTAAGAATCTCCATGATCTTATAAGGTCCAATGAACCTAGGCTTAAATTTAGGAGATGCCACTCTCATAGGAATATTTTTTGAGGACAACCAGACCAAGTCCCCCACTTTAAACCGAGGACCATCAGTCCTATGCCGGTTAGCAAACCGCTGGGCCCTCTCCTGAGAGAGGGACAACCTCTCCACTACCTGGTCCCAAATCTGTTGCATACGCTCCACAACAGAGTCAACACCTGGACAGACAGAAGCCTCCGTCTGTCCTGAAGAAAATCGAGGGTGAAACCCAGAATTACAGAAAAATGGAGACATCAAAGTGGCAGAGCTAGCCCTATTATTAAGAGCAAACTCAGCCAAAGGCAAAAAAGAGACCCAGTCATCCTGATCAGCAGACACAAAGCATCTTAGATAAGTCTCCAATGTCTGGTTTGTTCTCTCAGTTTGACCATTGGTCTGAGGATGAAACGCCGAGGAGAAAGACAATTGAACACCAAGTTTAGAACAAAAGGTCCTCCAAAATCTGGAAACAAACTGGACTCCTCTGTCAGACACAATGTTCTCAGGAATGCTGTGTAAACGAACCACGTGCTGAAGGAACAAAGGCACCAATTCAGAGGAGGAAGGCAACTTAGGTAATGGCACAAGAAGTATCATCTTGGAAAACCTATCACAAATCACCCAGATGATTGTCATTCTCTGAGAAACAGGGAGATCGGAAATTAAATCCATAGAGATATGGGTCCATGGTCTCTTGGGCACAGGCAATGGCATCAACAAACCACTAGCGCGAGAGCAAGGCTTGGAGCGAGAGCAAGTCCCGCAGGACTGCACAAATTCCCTGACATCACGAGACAAGGTAGGCCACCAAAAGGACCGACTAACCAAGTCTCTGGTACCAAAAATTCCGGGATGCCCAGCCAACGCGGGACAATGAATCTCAGACATCACACTCTTTTTCCACTGGTCCGGGACAAACAATTTTCCAACAGGGCAGCGCTCGGGCCTATCCTCCTGACACCCCTCCAGAGCAAGTCTCAAATTGGGTGAGATGGCGGAAAGAACCACACCCTCCTTCAAAATAACAGAAGGATCAGACAACTCAGGAGAGTCCGCAAGGAAACTCCTCGAGAGGGCATCCGCCTTAACATTCTTAGTGCCAGGAAGAAAGGAAACCACAAAATTAAAACGTGTGAAAAACAAGGCCCACCTGGCCTGTCTAGGATTGAGTCGCTTGGCAGATTCCAGATAAACCAGATTCTTATGGTCCGTAAGGACCACCACCTGATGTTTGGCTCCCTCCAGCCAATGTCTCCACTCTTCAAAAGCCCACTTCATGGCCAGTAACTCCCGATTACCCACGTCATAATTACGTTCAGTAGGAGAAAATTTTCGAGAGAAAAAGGCACAAGGGTTACTTTTAGAGGTCTCTGGATCTTTTTGGGACAAAACGGCACCTGCCCCAATTTCAGAGGCATCAACCTCCACCTGAAATGGCAGAGAAACATCAGGCTGCCGTAGAACAGGAGCAGAAGTGAATCTCTGCTTAAGTTCCTGAAATGCAGAGACTGCCTCAGGAGGCCAATTCACCACATCAGAACCCTTTTTGGTCAAATCAGTTAATGGTTTAACAATAACCGAGAAATTACCAATAAATTTACGATAAAAATTGGCAAAACCCAAAAATCTTTGAAGAGCCTTTAATGAAGTAGGTTGGACCCAATCACAGATGGCCTGAACCTTGACCGGGTCCATTTCAATAACAGATGGGGACAAAATGAATCCCAGAAATGAGATCCTCTGTACGCCAAAAATACACTTTGATCCCTTCACATACAGAGCATTCTCTCTCAAAATCTGGAATACAGTTCGAACATGTTTCACATGAAGTCCCAGTCATTAGAAAAAATCAAGATATCATCCAAATAAACAATCAGAAATTTATCCACAAAATCCCTGAAAATGTCATTCATGAAGGACTGGAAGACAGAAGGAGCATTAGTGAGCCCAAAGGGCATCACAAGGTACTCAAAATGCCCCTCAGGGGTATTGAATGCCGTCTTCCATTCATCCCCGTGCTTAATGCGAATAAGGTTATATGCCCCCCTGAGGTCAAGCTTGGTAAACCAAGTAGCGTTTTTCACCCTGGAAAACAGGTCAGAAATCAAGGGTAAAGGATATTGATATTTTACAGTAATATTGTTTAAAAGACGATAATCAATACACGGCCTTAATGAACCATCCTTTTTGGCCACAAAGAAAAAAACGGCACCTAAGGGTGAAGAGGATGGTCTGATATGACCCTTCTCCAATGATTCCTTGATATAAGACCGCATAGCGTCATGTTCAGGTACAGACAAGTTAAAAAGGCGACCTTTAGGGAATTTACTTCCAGGCACTAATTCAATAGCGCAGTCATAGCTCCTATGGGGAGGCAAGGATGCAGATTTACTTTCGCTAAACACATCAGAAAAATCAATCAAAAAGTCAGGAACATCCTGAGCCTGGGGGGAGGCAGAAAAAACAGGAGTGTTGGTATTAACACATTGGCAGCCCCAACTGGTTACAGACACAGATTTCCAATCCAAAACAGGATTATGAGACTGTAACCAAGGGAAACCCAGTACGATAATGTCATGCAGATTATACAGAACCAAAAATTTACAGCACTCCAGATGATCAGGTTCAACCCTCATTATCACCTGAGTAGAGAACTGAGGTTTATTCTCAGCCAAAGGGGTAGAATCGATCCCCAGTAGGGAATAGACTTCTGTAGGGGTATCAAGGGAAACCCACAACGTTTAGCAAAATCATAATCCATCAGGTTAATAGCTGCTCCAGAATCAACAAAAGCCTGAGCAGAAAATGAGGACAGAGAGCATATCAGAGTGACAGTTAATAAAAACTTAGTCTGAACACTACCCAAGACAACTGAGCATGCAAAACATCTTCCCCGCTTAGGGCAGACTGAAATAGCATGAGAGGCATCACCACAGTAGAAACATAACCCATTGCGCTTTCGAAACTCATGACGCTGTGCCCCAGACACCACTCTATCACACTGCATGGGTTCAGAAGCAGGTTCACAAGGCAACACTATTCCACGCATACTTCTCCGCTCACGCAAACGTCTGTCAATTTGAATCGCTAATGACATAGAATCATTGAGACCAGAGGGGACAGAGAATCCCACCATAACATCCTTTACATTATCTGACAGACCCTTCCGAAAAAGGGCCGCCAAAGCGTCGTCATTCCACTTGGTCAGGACTGCCCACCTACGGAATCTCTGACAGTATAACTCAGCGTCATAAAGCCCCTGATTTAATGCCAACAAGGCTTTTTCAGCTTGATCAGTGACATTAGGCTCATCGTACAATAACCCCAAAGCCTGAAAAAATGCATCAACATCACTCAAAACAGGATCCCCAGGTGTCAGGGAAAAAGCCCAATCCTGAGGATCGCCGCGCAGGAGAGAGATGACAATTTGAACCTGCTGCGCTGCGTTCCCTGAGGACTTAGATTTAAGGCAAAAAACAATTTACAATTATTTTTGAAATTCTGAAACTTAGCTCGATCCCCTAAAAACAAATCTGGCATGGGAATCCTAGGTTCCACAACAGGCAACCTAGCAAGATAGGTAGCAATACTCCGAACCTCAGTGGCAAGCTGATCCACACGGCCAGACAACTGTGCAAACTCCATTGAGAGAAAAAAAAAAATCCTCCCCAGCACCCAGAGATACAGAGGGAAAAAAATGCAACAAACAGAAAAATATCTCTGACAACTCTGACAACCTTTTTTCTTTCACAATATTTTTTCCCTTCTGTGAGTACCATACAATTTTCAATTTTTAGGCCGGTGATACTGTTATGTTTCGGTAGCTGAGGAGTGCAGGCAAAAAAGGCAATACACCAGAGCAGTTGGAATCTATGAGATTGCAGTACCCTGACTAACCACCACAACTAGAGGCAGCCGTGGAGTGTTCCTACGTTGGTCCTAGACGCCTCGTCACAGCCTGAGAAACTAACTACACCTAAAGATAGAAAGAGGAAAGCTATCTGCCCCGGAGCAGATCCCCAAAGAACATAGAAAGCCCCCAAACATGTAATGGCGGTTAGACAAGAAGAAATACTGACACAGACAGAAAATAGTATGAGCAAACGTTGGGGCCCAATCTACCTAAATAGAAAAGGATAGGAAGGGCACTTACTGCAATCCCAAAAAACCCTGAAAAGCACCAACTCTACTAATTTCAAAATCACCTGAGATCACACGACCTCTACCACCTAAATTAGTTCTCTGGTGTAACAAAATCAAAACAGCAGCCACTGAAAAAACTGGAAAAAAGCAAAAGTACAAACATCAGTGGCTGAACTAAACTGAGAGGGCAAAAGCCCCCGGAGGGGACCCTGAAGGCCCCCACAGAAGTGCAGGACAAAATGCAAAAATCAAGCACAAAAACAAAAAGAAGAAAATGTCTTATCTGTTAGCAGGAGATGCAGACACGACACAGCAGGCTACAAAGGAAACAGGACTCAAGGATTGAGACCAGAACAATTGATCACCGGCAACCCTGATGGGAAGGCGACTCCCTTATATAAGACCAGTCAGTAACACCTGATTCCCACTCCTCACAATCTTCACTGGACAGTCCAGTACCGCTTGTAACCAGCAGAGGGAGCCTCTGCTCAGAACTCATTTCAAGTCCATTCACAACAGTACCCCCCCCTTGAGGAGGGGTCACCGAACCCTCACTTGAGCAACCAGGTCGGTCAGGATGAGTTCTATGATACGCACGGATGAGTCTCCTAGCATGGATGTCCGAAGCAAACACCCAAGAATTGTCTTCCTGACCATAACCTCTCTACTTAACCAAATACTGGAGTTTCCGTCTAGAAAAACGAGAATTCAATATTTTCTCAACCACAAACTCCATATTGCCCTCAACCAAAACAGGGTCAGTAGGCAAAGCAGTAGGAACCACTGGCTCAACAAACCTCTTCAACAAGGACTTGTGGAACACGTTATGGATCTTAAATGTCCCTGGAAGAAGCAAACGAAAAGAAACAGGATTAAGAATCTCCATGATCTTATAAGGTCCAATGAACCTAGGCTTAAATTTAGGAGATGCCACTCTCATAGGAATATTTTTTGAGGACAACCAAACCAAGTCCCCCACTTTAAACCGAGGACCATCAGTCCTATGCCGGTTAGCAAACCGCTGGGCCCTCTCCTGAGAGAGGGACAACCTCTCCACTACCTGGTCCCAAATCTGTTGCATACGCTCCACACAGAGTCAACACCTGGACAGACAGAAGCCGCCGTCTGTCCTGAAGAAAATCGAGGGTGAAACCCAGAATTACAGAAAAATGGAGACATCAAAGTGGCAGAGCTAGCCCTATTATTAAGAGCAAACTCAGCCAAAGGCAAAAAAGAGACCCAGTCATCCTGATCAGCAGACACAAAGCATCTTAGATAAGTCTCCAATGTCTGGTTTGTTCTCTCAGTTTGACCATTGGTCTGAGGATGAAACGCCGAGGAGAAAGACAATTGAACACCAAGTTTAGAACAAAAGGTCCTCCAAAATCTGGAAACAAACTGGACTCCTCTGTCAGACACAATGTTCTCAGGAATGCCGTGTAAACGAACCACGTGCTGAAGGAACAAAGGCACCAATTCAGAGGAGGAAGGCAACTTAGGTAATGGCACAAGAAGTATCATCTTGGAAAACCTATCACAAATCACCCAGATGACGGTCATTCTCTGAGAAACAGGGAGATCGGAAATTAAATCCATAGAGATATGGGTCCATGGTCTCTTGGGCCCAGGCAATGGCATCAACAAACCACTAGCGCGAGAGCAAGGCTTGGAGCGAGAGCAAGTCCCGCAGGACTGCACAAATTCCCTGACATCACGAGACAAGGTAGGCCACCAAAAGGACCGACTAACCAAGTCTCTGGTACCAAAAATTCCGGGATGCCCAGCCAACGCGGGACAATGAATCTCAGACATCACACTCTTTTTCCACTGGTCCGGGACAAACAATTTTCCAACAGGGCAGCGCTCGGGCCTATCCTCCTGACACCCCTCCAGAGCAAGTCTCAAATTGGGTGAGATGGCGGAAAGAACCACACCCTCCTTCAAAATAACAGAAGGATCAGACAACTCAGGAGAGTCCGCAAGGAAACTCCTCGAGAGGGCATCCGCCTTAACATTCTTAGTGCCAGGAAGAAAGGAAACCACAAAATTAAAACGTGTGAAAAACAAGGCCCACCTGGCCTGTCTAGGATTGAGTCGCTTGGCAGATTCCAGATAAACCAGATTCTTATGGTCCGTAAGGACCACCACCTGATGTTTGGCTCCCTCCAGCCAATGTCTCCACTCTTCAAAAGCCCACTTCATGGCCAGTAACTCCCGATTACCCACGTCATAATTACGTTCAGTAGGAGAAAATTTTCGAGAGAAAAAGGCACAAGGGTTACTTTTAGAGGTCTCTGGATCTTTTTGGGACAAAACGGCACCTGCCCCAATTTCAGAGGCATCAACCTCCACCTGAAATGGCAGAGAAACATCAGGCTGCCGTAGAACAGGAGCAGAAGTGAATCTCTGCTTAAGTTCCTGAAATGCAGAGACTGCCTCAGGAGGCCAATTCACCACATCAGAACCCTTTTTGGTCAAATCAGTTAATGGTTTAACAATAACCGAGAAATTACCAATAAATTTATGATAAAAATTGGCAAAACCCAAAAATCTTTGAAGAGCCTTTAATGAAGTAGGTTGGACCCAATCACAGATGGCCTGAACCTTGACCGGGTCCATTTCAATAACAGATGGGGACAAAATGAATCCAGAAATGAGATCCTCTGTACGCCAAAAATACACTTTGATCCCTTCACATACAGAGCATTCTCTCTCAAAATCTGGAATACAGTTCGAACATGTTTCACATGATAGTCCCAGTCATTAGAAAAAATCAAGATATCATCCAAATAAACAATCAGAAATTTATCCACAAAATCCCTGAAAATGTCATTCATGAAGGACTGGAAGACAGAAGGAGCATTAGTGAGCCCAAAGGGCATCACAAGGTACTCAAAATGCCCCTCAGGGGTATTGAATGCCGTCTTCCATTCATCCCCGTGCTTAATGCGAATAAGTTATATGCCCCCCTGAGGTCAAGCTTGGTAAACCAAGTAGCGTTTTTCACCCTGGAAAACAGGTCAGAAATCAAGGGTAACGGATATTGATATTTTACAGTAATATTGTTCAAAAGACGATAATCAATACACGGCCTTAATGAACCATCCTTTTTGGCCACAAAGAAAAAAACGGCACCTAAGGGTGAAGAGGATGGTCTGATATGACCCTTCTCCAATGATTCCTTGATATAAGACCGCATAGCGTCATGTTCAGGTACAGACAAGTTAAAAAGGCGACCTTTAGGGAATTTACTACCCGGCACTAATTCAATAGCGCAGTCATAGCTCCTATGGGGAGGCAAGGATGCAGATTTACTTTCGCTAAACACATCAGAAAAATCAATCAAAAAGTCAGGAACATCCTGAGCCTGGGGAGAGGCAGAAAAAACAGGAGTGTTGGTATTAACACATTGGCAGCCCCAACTGGTTACAGACACAGATTTCCAATCCAAAACAGGATTATGAGACTGTAACCAAGGGAAACCCAGTACGATAATGTCATGCAGATTATAGAGAACCAAAAATTTACAGCACTCCAGATGATCAGGTTCAACCCTCATTATCACCTGAGTAGAGAACTGAGGTTTATTCTCAGCCAAAGGGGTAGAATCGATCCCAGTAGGGGAATAGACTTCTGTAGGGGTATCAAGGGAAACCCACAACGTTTAGCAAAATCATAATCCATCAGGTTAATAGCTGCTCCAGAATCAACAAAAGCCTGAGCAGAAAATGAGGACAGAGAGCATATCAGAGTGACAGTTAATAAAAACTTAGTCTGAACACTACCCAAGACAACTGAGCATGCAAAACGTCTTCCCCGCTTAGGGCAGACTGAAATAGCATGAGAGGCATCACCACAGTAGAAACATAACCCATTGCGCTTTCGAAACTCATGACGCTGTGCCCCAGACACCACTCATCACACTGCATGGGCTCAGAAGCAGGTTCACAAGGCAACACTATTCCACGCATACTTCTCCGCTCACGCAAACGTCTGTCAATTTGAATCGCTAATGACATAGAATCATTGAGACCAGAGGGGACAGAGAATCCCACCATAACATCCTTTACATTATCTGACAGACCCTTCCGAAAAAGGGCCGCCAAAGCGTCATCATTCCACTTGGTCAGGACTGCCCACCTACGGAATCTCTGACAGTATAACTCAGCGTCATAAAGCCCCTGATTTAATGCCAACAAGGCTTGATCAGTGACATTAGGCTCATCGTACAATAACCCCAAAGCCTGAAAAAATGCATCAACATCACTCAAAACAGGATCCCCAGGTGTCAGGGAAAAAGCCCAATCCTGAGGATCGCCGCGCAGGAGAGAGATGACAATTTGAACCTGCTGCGCTGCGTTCCCTGAGGACTTAGATTTTAAGGCAAAAAACAATTTACAATTATTTTTGAAATTCTGAAACTTAGCTCGATCCCCTAAAAACAAATCTGGCATGGGAATCCTAGGTTCCACAACAGGCAACCTAGCAAGATAGGTAGCAATACTCCGAACCTCAGTGGCAAGCTGATCCACACGGCCAGACAACTGTGCAAACTCCATTGAGAGAAAAAAAAAAATCCTCCCCAGCACCCAGAGATACAGAGGGAAAAAAATGCAACAAACAGAAAAATATCTCTGACAACTCTGACAACCTTTTTTCTTTCACAATATTTTTTCCCTTCTGTGAGTACCATACAATTTTCAATTTTTAGGCCGGTGATACTGTTATGTTTCGGTAGCTGAGGAGTGCAGGCAAAAAAGGCAATACACCAGAGCAGTTGGAATCTATGAGATTGCAGTACCCTGACTAACCACCACAACTAGAGGCAGCCGTGGAGCGTTCCTACATTGGTCCTAGACGCCTCGTCACAGCCTGAGAAACTAACTACACCTAAAGATAGAAAGAGGAAAGCTATCTGCCCCGGAGCAGATCCCCAAAGAACATAGAAAGCCCCCAAACATGTAATGGCGGTTAGACAAGAAGAAATACTGACACAGACAGAAAATAGTATGAGCAAACGTTGGGGCCCAATCTACCTAAATAGAAAAGGATAGGAAGGGCACTTACTGCAATCCCAAAAAACCCTGAAAAGCACCAACTCTACTAATTTCAAAATCACCTGAGATCACACGACCTCTACCACCTAAATTAGTTCTCTGGTGTAACAAAATCAAAACAGCAGCCACTGAAAAAACTGGAAAAAGCAAAAGTACAAACATCAGTGGCTGAACTAAACTGAGAGGGCAAAAGCCCCCGGAGGGGACCCTGAAGGCCCCCACAGAAGTGCAGGACAAAATGCAAAAATCAAGCACAAAAACAAAAAGAAGAAAATGTCTTATCTGTTAGCAGGAGATGCAGACACGACACAGCAGGCTACAAAGGAAACAGGACTCAAGGATTGAGACCAGAACAATTGATCACCGGCAACCCTGATGGGAAGGCGACTCCCTTATATAAGACCAGTCAGTAACACCTGATTCCCACTCCTCACAATCTTCACTGGACAGTCCAGTACCGCTTGTAACCACCAGAGGGAGCCTCTGCTCAGAACTCATTTCAAGTCCATTCACAACAGGACACGTAGCTACCCAGCAGTAAAATATCACAAGAATTGAGCAAATGAACAAATACAAAAACCCATCGGAGAGCAGCCAAAGCCCCCCAAAGGGGAGCTGGCTGAAGACAAAAAGCAATGCAGCAAAAAGCAAGGAATTCAAACCACAGTAAAAATAACTGAAAGAGACTTATCTGAAAGCAAGCAGGAGACAGCAGGAAAGCAAGCTGAATTCCAACCTAGACCGGGAAGAACAATTGATCACCGGCGAGGATCATGGGAGGTCAGCTCCCTTATATCAGGCCAGTCAGTACCAACTGACAACCACTCATTATCTGCAGGTGTAGGACTCTTGGTGTTCAACATAGGTTCAATACCCTCAGCAACCACCAGAGGGAGCTTCAGCTCCGAAGTCGTCTCCAAAACGTTCACAACACCTAACCCTATCTTTAGCCCCAACCCTAACCCTAATGGGAAAATGGAAATAAATACATTGTTTTAATGAATAGGTGCCAGGAGAAAACAAGAGTAGCATCAAAATATATAACTCCGGCACACAAAAATGAATATTTATAAAGTTTATTCAACAAAATGAACAGGTTGATCACCAAAAATATCATAAAGACAAAGGACTCTTCAGACAAAAAATATATATCAACGTTTCGGCTGGTTAGCCTTTATCAAGAATAATGTCTGTAACTAGGAGACAAAAAAAACAGAAGAAAATTTATAACCAAAACAAATATGGTAACGAGAGTTATCTATCAAGTCCCATAAAAAATAGGTGAGAAAAATGAAAATATGGAGAAAAAAAAAAAGAGAATATGGGGAAAAGAATAATTATTACCCTCAACTCGTATTCCAATAGTATAATATATAAAATATGATATAATATGATATAATAAAATATCTTAAAGAAAAAGCCGCATAAGAGGAGTTGAACCACTTTAAAGCAGATTGCATATCAAGTAATCTAGGGAATATACATATGGGTCCCTTAGAACCATGATTTTAGTATTAGGAGAAGATAGTCAAAAGCCTGTTAAATATGGGGTCGTTAGCACAGTATATAGCTAATATGTCCCAAAAGAAAAAAAAAAAATGAAGAAAAAAAGGAGAAAAAAACAGAAAATAATCAAACAAAAATACATTACTCGTATATTGTGTCCTTTTCAGACTGAATGCAGAGTATCAGAGTCTTACACTGAAAAAAATGGGAAATGCCAGATGCACCTTTTTGAGAACACAGTATGCTGTAAACGGCACTACCAAGTACAATCATAAAAAGCAGTCATAGAAGTGGGAAGACAATCCATATAATACCTTATACATAAACCAGAGTAGTCACAGACAATCCAGGTGTTAAACACCGATGCTTGGCAGCTGTCACGCTAAAAGACGCTTTTTATTGCAAAAAGTAGTTTTTGCATCATCACATTTTGAGAGCTATAATTTTTGCATATTTTGGCCCACAGAGTCATGTAAGGTCTTATTTTTTGCGAGACGAGGTGACGTTTTTATTGGTACCACTTTTGGGCACATGACATTTTTTTAATGGTTTTTATTACGATTTTTGGGAGGTTAGAATGAACAAAAATCAGCAATTCATGAATTTCTTTTGCGGGGGGCGTTTATACCGTTCCGCGTGTGGTAAAATTGATAAAGCAGTTTTATTCTTCGGGTTAGTGCGATTACAGCGATTCCTCATTAATATCATTTTTTTATGTTTTGGCGCTTTTATACAATAAAAATAATTTTATTTAAAAAATAATTATTTTTGCATCGCTTTATTCTGCTATAACTTTTTTATTGTTTCGCTGATGATGCTGTGCGGCAGCTCGTTTTTTTTTTTGCGGGACAAGATGACGTTTTCAGCGGTACCATGTTTATTTACATCCGTCTTTTTGATCGCATGTTATTCCACTCTTTGTTCGGCGGTATGATGATAAAGCATTGATTTTTGCTTTGCTTTTTTTTAAGGGGTTCACGAAAGGGGTTAACTAGTGGGACAGTTTTAGAGGGTGAGTCGTTACAGATGCGACGATACCAAATATGTGTACTCTTATTGTTTCTTTTTTATTTACATAAAGAAATGAATTTATTGGGGAATATTTTTTTTCTTTATTTGGGGATTTTTTTTAAATTATTTTTACAGATCTTTATTTTTATTTTTTTTACATTTTTACATTGTCCCAGGGTGGGACATCACTGTATAATGTCAGATCGCTGCTCTGACATTAGCACTCTGTCAGACCAGCAATCTGACAGGCACTGCAGGAGGCTTCTCAGCACCTGCTCTCAGCAGGCACTGAGGAAGCCGCCTCCTCCAGGACCCCGAGGCCATCTTGGATCCGGGCTCCTGCAGGGGGAAGCCCTCGGAACAGCGCGGTCACATCGCGCAGCTCTGAGGGTCTCAGGGAAGCACGCAGGGAGCCCCCTCCCTGGCAATGTGTTGTGGACGCTCTGGGTCTGACTTCTGGGTTTGGGCTCCCCCCGGTGGCTGCTGATAGTAATGAAGCTACTTTGACTATCAGAAGTCTATCAGCTGGAAGCAATGATTGGCAATCAGGTTACTGACTGGGGAGATATAAGTGAGCAACCTTCCCATGATCCTCGCCGGTGATTTGTTTGTTCCTGGTCCCTTTTGGAAGTCGACTTGCTTCCTGCTTTGTCCTGCAACTTTCAGATAAGTTATTTTCTGCTTATTTCTGTGGCATTTGTTTTCTGCCCTTCTGGAGTTAGTACAGCCAGGTTCCCCTGCTGGGGCCTGCGCTGGACACTTTCTCATTTTCCACTGTTTATGTATTTTCAGTTTCCAGTTATCTCAGTATCTGCTGATTTGCTACCTGTTCACATCAGAGACAGTTTATGTATTTCCAGTTCCCTGTTATTTCAGTGTTTGCTGGTGGCTACCAGTTCACACCAGAGTTCTCATCTAGCGGGGGAGTGATCGTGTGGTCTCAGTATTTTTGCATATCAGACGAGTTGGATTTTTTCTTAGAGTTTTTGCTGGATTGCAGACAGTATTCTTTCCTGTCCTGTTCTATCTAGACAGTTTTGGCCCCAGCGTTTGCTTACTCTATTTTCTGCCTGTGTTTGTATTTCATCTTGTCTCACTGCCAATATATGTTTGGGGGCTACCTATTTCTTTGGGGCTCTACTCCGGGGCAGTTAGCTTTCCCCTTTCTCTCTTTAGGCTTAGTTAACTCTCCGGCTGTGTCGAGGCGTCTAGGGCACCATAGGCACGTCCCACGGCTACTTCTAGTTGTGCTGTCAGTTTAGGGGTGTGCAATCTGCTAGCTACCAACCTCTCTGTGTGTCTGGTTACCTAGTCTATTTTTGCTACTGTCCTCCTCGGCTACCAAATCAAAACACAATGCTTCCCTATGCCCCCGGTAGATCATGTTTGATCGCAGTGTGCCAGACTGTTATGTTTTGGAAGCTGAGGAGGACAGGAACAACAGCAGGGCAGCAGAACACCTGAGATGTTGGTAACTGATGGGTTGCAGATTCCTAAACTAACACAACTAGAGGTAGCCGTGGAGCGTTCCTACGTTGATCCTAGATGCCTCGTCACAGCCTGAGAGATAACTTCACCTAAAGGCAGAAAGATTAAAGCTATCTGCGCCGGAGCAGATCCCCAAAGAAAATAGGAAGCCCCCAAACATATAATGGCGGTTAGACAAGATGAAAACACAAACATAAGCAGAAAATAGATTGAGCAAACGCTGGGGCCACAAGCTGACTAAATAGGATAGGACAGGAGAGATTACTTTCTGCAACCCAGAAAACCCTACAAAAATCCAACAATTCTGATTACAAAAATACTGAGATCACACGATCTCGCCACCCACTAAATCAGATCTCAGTGTGAACAAAAACCAAGCCGCAGCTGCAGAAAAAACAGGAAAAAGCAAATGAGCAAATAACAGTGGCTGCAGAAAAACTGTGAGGAGCACAGGCCCCAGGAGGGGACCTGGTTGATCTCCACAAAAGTGCAGAAAACAATGCAAAAAGCAAGCACAAAAAGAAAAGCAAAAAATATCTTATCTGAAAGCAGGAGATGCAGGCAAGACTCCAGCAAACCTCCAAATGAACCAGGAACCACAACTGAGACCAGAACAATTGATCACCGGCAACCATCATGGGAGGGAACCTCCCTTATATCAGACCAGTCTGTGATCCGATTGCCACTCCTCGCTGAAAGGTTCAGTACTGTCTGTAACCACCAGAGGGAGCCTCTGCTCAGAAACCATCTCTAGCACATTCATAACACCAGGCGTTAATGTGCCAGGAGCGGTGTCCCCCAGGATGTGCACAGAAGCGTATTGAGGTCGGGGAGTGCAGTGCGGTCACAGGCATAGCTGTCATTACAGTGCAAAATAAAAGAACGTGTTGGTCTTGGGCAATCCAAGGCAGATTTAAGAAAACTCGGTGTCATGAACGGGCACGCGGTCCGCCACACGGTAGCCCGGGGTATCACGGCTTGTGATCCCTCCGTGCTGCAAATGTGACGAAAACGCGCACACACACGACGGCTGCTGCCGTCCGACCCAGTAAACTGCAGGGATTTATAATTATCCCACTTCCACTTAGGAACTTGCAGCTCTCTTGGCGCCCCCCTTACCCTCAGGTCAGTCAGGGAACTGCACCTAGGATAATTGGTCGCCAGACGGGTCACTTGGATGTGTGCTGGCTATTGGGCACGCTGCAGTAAGGGAATTATAATTACTCCTGGCTGCAGCCAGGCAGTACCCTTATAAACCCCGCTCCGTCACTGCCAGCGTCACCCAATAGATTAACACTTTACACCCCTTCCTTTTAGCTGCCACCAGCTACGGCTTTTGATGAACAATTTATCAAGAGGGTCCGTAGCAACCCCAAAACAGTAGCGTAGTGCTTCAGGCACGTGCAAATTCGTTTATAGAGCAGAAGAAACAAACTAATAAATTTATAGGTTTATTCCTTAAAAAACAGGCAGTGCTTATATAATATAAAAAGATGTAACAAACTGAGACAATATCGTTATGTACAGATGCAGTTATAAAATAAAATGGGGTTAAGAATGAAAGATAACTCACATGATAGTTACATATGCATAGGCAAGCCAGGCTGGGGGAAGGAGCCACACGTCATAGTTCATTGGCAGATCTCTTACTCAGGACCTCACAGCAGGGACTGACTCAGGGGGGGGGTCACTGCCAGACTTATACATGTAGGCTGCTGACCTCACAAACAGGGCTGGTTTTTCTGGCCACCTCCCAGGGACAGAAGTGTATGATTTGAGCTCTGAAATATCATAAGGTCCATAACTCAGCGGGGAACTCTAGCAGAATAATGGCAGACCTATCAATGATCTTGCTTTGAAATAATGGTTCAAATGAACCCAAACTTGGGTGACATAGCTCATGGGGCACCCGAGAATTCCATTTCTCGGGCTCTGTTGGAGTTACGGGTTCACCGGTACCACGGGAACGATGCCCGTCGGCGCATGGTTCAACACAGTGACGTTCGTGTTTCTGACACAACTTCCCACCGTGTTATAAGCCAAAAGGATGAATTCTCCAAAATGGCTGCTATAGGACTTTTGCAGGGTTTGGGAAGACAAAGAAAAATTCCTGAGGTGGGAGGGATGAGAGATAGAGTGCGCTGCAGAGAGAAGGAGGGAGGGTAACTTTTCCCTGTGCTTGCAAACTGGTGGGGGTTGTAGTTCTAGCAACAGCACAAGACATGGAGCTACAGTATCATCACACCTCCCCCCCTTAGAGGGCGCTACGGAGGCATGACCTCTCGGTAATCCGCCATGCGCACCTCAGCGGGTTCGCCACGTCGGGACAACCCATCAGCATTCCCATGATCACTGCCTTTCTTGTGTTGTACAGCAAAATCATACTGCTGCAGGGCAAGGCTCCAGCGTAGCAACCTACCATTGGTTCCGGACACTGTGTGCAGCCAGCTCAGAGGGTTGTGGTCGGTGACCACCTTGAAGGTGCGCCCGTACAGGTAGGGCTGCAAACGTTGCAGTGCCCAGACCATGGCCAGGCACTCCTTCTCGATGGTGGAGTATGCCACTTCCCTTGGCAGAAGTTTCCGGCTCAGGTACAACACGGGGTGCTCCTGGTCCCCCGAATCAACCTGGCTGAGTACAGCACCGAGGCCAAATTCGCTGGCGTCAGTCTGTACCAGGAATGGCCGACTGCTGTCGACGGCTTTCAACACTGGAGAGCTGCACAGGGCTTTTTTCAAAGCTCGGAATGCCGCCTCACAGCCATCTGTCCAGTTGACTGTTTGGGGTAGACCGCCCTTGGTGAGGTCCGTCAAGGGTTTTGCAATGGCGCTATAGTTCGGTACGAAACGCCGATAGTACCCTGCAGTGCCCAGGAAGGACTTCACCTGCTTTTTGGTCCTGGGGTGGGCCAGGACACGATCGCGTCCACTTTCTCGGGCTCTGGACTCATGGAACCCCCACCTACCCGGTGCCCCAGGTAGTGGACCTCCCTCATGCCCATCTGGCATTTTCCCGGCTTGATGGTCAGACCTGCCTGGTGAATACGCTTGAGCACCTCCTGGAGATGCTGAAGGTGTTCCTCCCAGGTGGAACTGAAGACGGCAATGTCGTCCAGGTACGCCACAGCGTACTCCTCCAGTCCCTGAAGCAGGTGGTTGACCATCCGCTGAAAAGTGGCAGGGGCATTCTTCATGCCGAAAGGCATGACCGTGGACTCGTACAGTCCAAAAGGGGTGATAAAGGCGGATTTCTCCTGCGCCGCAGGGCTCAGGGGAATCTGCCAGTATCCCCGGCTCAAATCCATGATGGATATGTACTTGGCATTCGCCAACCGCTCCAGCAGATCCTCGATGCGTGGCATTGGGTGCGCATCAGAGGTAGTGATGGCGTTGAGCCCCCTGTAGTCCACGCAGAACCGGGTGGTCCGATCCTTTTTTGGCACGAGAACTACAGGTGAGGCCCACGCGCTTTTGGACTGCCGGATCACCCCCAGCTGCAACATCTCATGGATCTCCTGGCGCATAATCTGCTGCACTTCCTCAGAGATCCGATAAGGTGTCCGCCGTAACGGGGCGTGATTCCCGGTGTCCACCTCATGGACTGCCAACTCGGTCCTTCCGGGTCGGTTCGTGAACTCGGCCCGGAAGGGTTCCAGAGTGGTCAGCAACTGCAACCGCTGGGAGACGGTTAGTGAGGCATTTACCTCCATGTCCTCAATGGACCCATTGGCATTAGCTTGGGCCAGCATGTCTAGGAGGGGATCCTCTTCCCCGTCCTCGGGCAGATTGCAGACCGGTAGGACGCAGGCTTCACGTTCGTGATGGGCCTTCATCATGTTGACGTGAAAGGCCTTGCGCCTACCCCGAGTGTGGTCAAGCGTGACCACGTAGGTGGCTGGGTTGAGCTGTTGGTGCACGACGTACGGGCCTTCCCAGGCTGCCTGAAGCTTATCCTTTGGTACGGGGACCAGCACCCACACCTTTTGACCCACCTGGTAGGTCCGCTCCCGGGCGTTCTGGTCGTACCAGTGCTTCTGGTCAGCCTGAGCCTGCGTCATGTTGTCATGCACCAACTGCGTCAAGGTCTGCATCTTGTCGCGGAAGCGCATGACATAATCCACGATGGACACTTCCGTGGGGTTTGGCTCATCTTCCCAGGATTCTCTTATCAACCCAAGGGGTCCCCGGACTCGCCTACCATACAGGAGCTCGAAGGGGGAGAACCCCGTCGAGGCCTGCGGGACTTCTCTGTAGGCAAATAGCAGGTGTGGGAGGTACCGCTCCCAATCGCGTCCCTGGGTCTCAACCAGCATGCGGAGCATCTGTTTGAGGGTACCGTTAAAGCGCTCACACAAACCAATGGTCTGTGGGTGATATGCACTCGATACCATACGCGTCACCTGCATTTTGCTGCAGAGAGCCTTCATTAGGCGAGACATAAATTGGGTCCCTTGATCGGTAAGCATCTCCCTGGGAAATCCTACCCGTGAAAAGATGGTCACCAGTGCATCTGCCACCTTATCTGCCCTAGTTGAGGACAGAGCTACCGCCTCCGGGTACCGGGTAGCGTAGTCTACCACAGTCAGGATGTATTGCTTCCCAGAGCTGCTGGGGACGGCCAGCGGGCCCACAATGTCCACCGCGATCCTCTGGAAAGGCTCCTCTATCACTGGCAACGGGATCAGGGGAGCCTTAAGAGCAGGCCCCGCCTTCCCCACTCTTTGACAGGTGATACAGGAGCGGCAGTAGTTAGTCACATCTGTCCCCATCTTGGGCCAATAGAAGTGTTGAGACAGCTGTGCCTTAGTTTTGCTGATCCCCAAGTGTCCAGCGAGCGGAATCTCATGGGCAATCCTCAACAACTCACCTCGGAACTGGTGCGGGACGACCAGCTGTTTTTCCCTCAACCACTCCTTTTGGGAGTCTCTGGGTACTGTCTCCCGGTACAACCTTCCTCGTTCCCAGAACACCCTCTCCTTATCAGTCACGGAGGTGGGCGTCTCGGCGAGGTGCCTCAAGTTCTCCAGGCTCGCATCTGAGTGCAGAGCAGCCTGGAACTCCTGGCTGGAGGCAGCCAGAAGTGACGTCAGGGTTCCTTCCTCACTGGGACCCTCTGGGACCGGCTCTGGGTCCACCTCTGGTTCAGTCTCTCCTGTAGCGGAGGAGGGTCCAGATGGCAGGGCGCTACCTGCGATCCGGGCACTCTGACTGCGGGTGACAGCAGCTACATATGCAGTCTCCCGGGGATTTCTACAGACCCATCAGCCTGCGCTGCTATGGGCTCTACCTCCCCATCCACCCCCAACAGTTCAGGAGCAGTGCTACTTATGGGCCAGTTACCTTCCTCGGTGGCACTGGTCAGTGTCATGGCGTCACCTTCCTCCCGGTTCCCATGCACCTCCCCATTTCCTTGAGCACTGTCGCTTGCTCCTGCTAGGGGTTCCTCAGCCGTCTCACTCCGCAGAGCGACGTGGCTGAACGCTCCTGTACCTGTGGACACATCTACCACTTCAGAGAAAGGGTTAACAGATTCAGATGGCACAGATACATCACTATCAACATCATTCCTAGGGAAAGAAAGGTTATCGGTTGCATAATCACTTCGCAAAGCATTAGCAGGTAACACAATCAGTTTCCCATCATCATCAACATCAACATCATGGTTAACGTTAACCTTATCATCAGATTGGGAAGGGGTGTCAGGGACATAGTACGCCACCATCCCCCCAGATCAGTCCCCAATAAAACATCAGTGGGCAGGTTTTCGGACACCCCCACTTCCTTCACCCCGCTCCCGGCATCCCAGTCAATGAAAACTCGGGCTATCGGCAAGGGGTAGTGGACGCCCCCAATCCCTGTGACAGTTAAGGTTTTCCCCGGAATCAACTCTCCAGGGGCCGCCAGTTCGGGTCGGATGAGGGTTCGTTCAGCCCCGGTGTCCTTGAGGCCTGTAGCAAGACGGGCCCCCACGCGGACGGGCTGCACGTTGTCATCAACCCTCCCCACCACACCACCCACCAAAAGAACAGAGGCGTTGGGCCCGGAGGCCTTGGCTGGGGGGTTCTTCTGCCTCTCCGGACAGGTGGCGCTGATATGACCAGTCCTTTTACAGGAGAAACACTGGCGGGGGTCTGATGTAGGCCTGTCGCTGGCAAAGGGATAGTGCCTCCAGAGGGACGACTGGCAGGGGCACTGGGGTTGGTTGCAGGCTTACCCCCTCCCCAGCGGGTGGTGACGGGCTTCCGCACCTCGGGTTTCCGGTTGGCCTCATAGCTGTCGGCGATCCGGGCTGTTGTGACCGCGTCCTCTGGTTCTCGGTCCAGGATGAACTGTCGGACCTCAGCTGGGCACAGATGCAGGAACTGGTCTTTGATCATCAGGTCTTTCAGCTCCTCATAGGTGTCAACTGACAGTCCATGGATCCACTGGTCAAAGTGGGTCCTGAGTCCTTGCACCACATCGCTATAACTGTCGTGTGGGCCACGTTGGAGGTTCCGGAACTTCTTTCGGTATACCTCAGGGGTTAGCTGGTACTTGGCAATCAGGGCCTGCTTGATGGCCTCATAGTCACTGTCTTGATCTGGCGCGAGGGAAGCGAACGCCTCCAAAGCTTTGCCCTTCAGCCCGGGGGTCAAGTACCTGGCCCATTGGTCGGCAGGCAGCCGGTACTGTCTGCAGACTTTCTCAAAGGCCCGCAGAAATGTGTCCAAGTCTCCTTCCTTTTCCAGCACGGGAAAGTGCTCCGGCCGGGGCTTGGGACTCTGAGAGCTGCTGGGTGTACCGCTCTGGGCTGTGGAGGGCATTGCCCCTTGTCTGAGCAGCTCCAGTTCATGGGCTCTCTGAGCTTCCCGCTCGCTCTCTCAGCCTCCCGCTCGGCCCTCTCAGCCTCCCGCTGAGCCCTCTCAGCCTCCCGCTCGGCCCTCTCAGCCTCCCGCTCGGCCTCTCGCTGGGCTTGGCGCTCGGCTCTCTCAGCCTCTCGCTGTTTGGCCTCTCGCTGGTCGGCTCTCTCTTGAGCTTGCTGGATCAGCCTCAGGCGTTCTTCCGGTTGTCAGCGGTGAGTCCCTCCAGGGCCGCCTGCAGGTAAGGGTCCACCTCTCTCTGGGTGTAAGCAGTCAGGGGTTGGGCCTCTGCTGCAGCACCACCTTGGCTTGGGCCGGCTCCTGTGCCCGCCACACTCTGGTGCTCTTCCAGTTCCTTCAGGGCCTGGACCAGTAGGGCTTTGGTTTGGTTCTTGTGGTCAAGGCCGTGGTACACGCAGATTCCCACAAGAGTGTCCCTGTTCTGCTTTTCGAACCAACTTGCTCCTCTGGTAGCCATGTTTGCCAAATAAAAGATAGGATAGAAAAACAAAGAGAAGGGAGGGGTAACCACAAGTACACACAATTGTCTCAGGACTAATAAACACTGAGTCTGTTCTCCAAAACTTTAGATGCAGGGTCGCTGAAGAACCGTGCAAGTTTTTTAGTGAATGGAATGATTGCTCAAACCAGATCACTAATGCTCTATAATCCCACCGCTCTGCCACCAATATGTGATGAACGGGCACGCGGTCCGCCACACGGTAGCCCGGGGTATCACGGCTTGTGATCCCTCCGTGCTGCAAATGTGACGAAAACGCGCACACACACGACGGCTGCTGCCGTCCGACCCAGTAAACTGCAGGGATTTATAATTATCCCACTTCCACTTAGGAACTTGCAGCTCTCTGGCGCCCCCCTTACCCTCAGGTCAGTCAGGGAACTGCACCTAGGATAATTAGTCGCCAGACGGGTCACTTGGATGTGTGCTGGCTATTGGGCACGCTGCAGTGAGGGAATTATAATTACTCCTGGCTGCAGCCAGGCAGTACCCTTATAAACCCCGCTCCGTCACTGCCAGCGTCACCCAATAGATTAACACTTTACACCCCTTCCTTTTAGCTGCCACCAGCTACGGCTTTTGATGAACAATTTATCAAGAGGGTCCGTAGCCACCCCAAAACAGTAGCGTAGTACTTCAGGCGCGTGCAAATTCGTTTATAGAGCAGGAGAAACAAACTAATAAATTTATAGGTTTATTCCTTAAAAAACAGGCAGTGCTTATATAATATAAAAAGATGTAACAAACTGAGACAATATCGTTATGTACAGATGCAGTTATAAAATAAAATGGGATTAAGAATGAAAGATAACTCACATGATAGTTACATATGCATAGGCAAGCCAGGCTGGAGGAAGGAGCCACACGTCATAGTTCATTGGCAGATCTGTTAGTCAGGACATCCCAGCAGAAAGTGCCTAAGGAACTTCACTGCAAGACTTATGCATGTCAGCTTCTGACCTCACAAAAAGGGGCTGGTTTTCTGGCCACCTCCCCTGGCTGCAAGCTATGGTTTGAGCTCTGCAATATCATAAGGTCCATAACTCGTCCTGTGAACCTAGCAGAATAACGGCAGACCTATCAATGATCTTACTCTAAAATGACGGTTCCAATGAGCCCACACTTGGGTGGGCTAGTACATGGGGCACCCGAGAATTCCATTTCTCGGGTTCTGTTGGAGTTACGGGTTTACCAGTACCACGGGAACGATGCCCGTCGGCGCATGGTTCAACACAGTAACTTTCGTGTTTCTAGCGAATGCTCCCACCGTGTTATTAACCAAAAAAGAATGAATTCTCCAAAATGGCTGCTATAGGAAGAAAGCATGTGTGCAGACAATGAAGGACCCCTGCGGTGAAGCGGCAAAACTTCCAGCACTGGTAGCTCAGGTTACACTGAGCTTGACTGCAGGTTGACAGGGGAGAAGGGAAGCGTGAGCTGCAGAGAAAAGGAGGGAGGGGTAACTTTGCCCTGTGCTTGCAAACGGTGGAGGTTGTAGTACTATGGGGAACATTCTGGAAACAGCACAAGAAATGAAGCTAGCAGTATCATCACAGTGCTGTAGATCAGCGGTGTCTGTCGGTGCTGTAGGTCAGAGGTGTCTGTCGGTGCTGTAGGTCAGCGGTGTCTGTCGGTGCTGTAGGTCAGCGTGTGTCTGTCGGTGCTGTAGGTCAGCGGTGTGTGTCGGTGCTGTAGGTCAGCGGTGTCTGTCGGTGCTGTAGGTCAGCGGTGTCTGTCGGTGCTGTAGGTCAGCGGTGTCTGTCGGTGCTGTAGGTCAGCGGTGTCTGTCGGTGCAGTAGGTCAGCGGTGTCTGTCGGTGCTGTAGGTCAGCGGTGTCTGTCGGTGCTGTAGGTCAGCGGTGTGTCGGAGCTGTAGGTCAGCGGTGTCTGTCGGTGCTGTAGGTCAGCGGTGTCTGTCGGTGCTGTAGGTCAGCGGTGTATGTCGGAGCTGTAGGTCAGCGGTGTCTGTCGGTGCTGTAGGTCAGCGGTGTCTGTCGGTGCTGTAGGTCAGCGGTGTCTGTCGGTGCTGTAGGTCAGCGGTGTCTGTCGGTGCTGTAGATCAGCGGTGTGTGTCGGTGCTGTAGGTCAGCGGTGTCTGTCGGTGCTGTAGGTCAGCGGTGTCTGTCGGTGCTGTAGGTCAGCGGTGTCTGTCGGTGCTGTAGGTCAGCGGTGTCTGTCGGTGCTGTAGGTCAGCGGAGTCTGTCGGTGCTGTAGGTCAGCGGTGTCTGTCGGTGCTGTAGGTCAGCGGTGTCTGTCGGTGCTGTAGGTCAGCGGTGTCTGTCGGAGCTGTAGGTCAGCGGTGTCTGTCGGTGCTGTAGGTCAGCGGTGTCTGTCGGTGCTGTAGATCAGCGGTGTCTGTCGGTGCTGTAGATCAGCGGTGTCTGTCGGTGCTGTAGGTCAGCGGTGCCTGTCGGTGCTGTAGGTCAGCGGTGCCTGTCGGTGCTGTAGGTCAGCGGTGTCTGTCGGTGCTGTAGGTCAGCGGAGTCTGTCGGTGCTGTAGGTCAGCGGTGTCTGTCGGTGCTGTAGGTCAGCGGTGTCTGTCGGTGCTGTAGGTCAGCGGTGTCTGTCGGTGCTGTAGGTCAGCGGTGTCTGTCGGTGCTGTAGGTCAGCGGTGTCTGTCGGTGCTGTAGGTCAGCGGAGTCTGTCGGTGCTGTAGGTCAGCGGTGTCTGTCGGTGCTGTAGGTCAGCGGTGTCTGTCGGTGCTGTAGGTCAGCGGTGTCTGTCGGTGCTGTAGGTCAGCGGTGTCTGTCGGTGCTGTAGGTCAGCGGTGTCTGTCGGTGCTGTAGGTCAGCGGTGTCTGTCGTTGCTGTAGGTCAGCGGTGTCTGTCGGTGCTGTAGGTCAGCGGTGTCTGTCTGTGCTGTAGGTCAGCGGTGTCTGTCGGTGCTGTAGATCAGCGGTGTCTGTCGGAGCTGTAGGTCAGCGGTGTCTGTCGGTGCTGTAGGTCAGCGGTGTCTGTCGGTGCTGTAGGTCAGCGGTGTCTGTCGGTGCTGTAGGTCAGCGGTGTCTGTCGGTGCTGTAGGTCAGCGGTGTCTGTCGGTGCTGTAGGTCAGCGGTGTCTGTCGGTGCTGTAGGTCAGCGGTGTCTGTCTGTGCTGTAGGTCAGCGGTGTCTGTCGGTGCTGTAGGTCAGCGGTGTCTGTCGGTGCTGTAGGTCAGCGGTGTCTGTCGGTGCTGTAGGTCAGCGGTGTCTGTCGGTGCTGTAGGTCAGCGGTGTCTGTCGGTGCTGTAGGTCAGCGGTGTCTGTCGGTGCTGTAGGTCAGCGGTGTCTGTCTGTGCTATAGGTCAGCGGTGTCTGTCGGTGCTGTAGGTCAGCGGTGTCTGTCGGTGCTGTAGGTCAGCGGTGTCTGTCGGTGCTGTAGGTCAGCGGTGTCTGTCGGTGCTGTAGGTCAGCTGTGTCTGTCGGTGCTGTAGGTCAGCGGAGTCTGTCGGTGCTGTAGGTCAGCTGTGTCTGTCGGTGCTGTAGGTCAGCGGAGTGTCGGTGCTGTAGGTCAGCGGTGTCTGTCGGAGCTGTAGGTCAGCGGTGTGTCGGTGCTGTAGGTCAGCGGAGTGTCGGTGCTGTAGGTCAGCGGTGTCTGTCGGTGCTGTAGGTCAGCGGTGTCTGTCGGTGCTGTAGGTCAGCGGTGTCTGTCGGTGCTGTAGGTCAGCGGAGTCTGTCGGTGCTGTAGGTCAGCGGTGTCTGTCGGTGCTGTAGGTCAGCGGAGTGTCGGTGCTGTAGGTCAGCGGTGTCTGTCGGTGCTGTAGATCAGCGGTGTCTGTCGGTGCTGTAGATCAGCGGTGTCTGTCGGTGCTGTAGGTCAGCGGTGTCTGTCGGTGCTGTAGGTCAGCGGTGTCTGTCGGTGCTGTAGATCAGCGGTGTCTGTCGGTGCTGTAGATCAGCGGTGTCTGTCGGTGCTGTAGATCTGCGGTGTCTGTTGGTGCTGTAGGTCAGCGGTGTCTGTTGGTGCTGTAGGTCAGCGGTGTCTGTCGGTGCTGTAGGTCAGCGGTGTCTGTCGGTGCTGTAGATCTGCGGTGTCTGTTGGTGCTGTAGGTCAGCGGTGTCTGTTGGTGCTGTAGGTCAGCGGTGTCTGTCAGTGCTGTAGGTCAGCGGTGTCTGTCGGTCAGCGGTGTCTGTCGGTGCTGTAGATCAGCGGTGTCTGTCGGTGCTGTAGATCAGCGGTGTCTGTCGGTGCTGTAGGTCAGCGGTGTCTGTCGGTGCTGTAGATCAGCGGTGTCTGTCGGTGCTGTAGGTCAGCGGTGTCTGTCGGTGCTGTAGATCAGCGGTGTCTGTCGGTGCTGTAGATCAGCGGTGTCTGTCGGTGCTGTAGGTCAGCGGTGTCTGTCGGTGCTGTAGATCAGCGGTGTCTGTCGGTGCTGTAGATCAGCGGTGTCTGTCGGTGCTGTAGGTCAGCGGTGTCTGTCGGTGCTGTAGGTCAGCGGTGTCTGTCGGTGCTGTAGATCTGCGGTGTCTGTCGGTGCTGTAGGTCAGCGGTGTCTGTCGGTGCTGTAGATCAGCGGTGTCTGTCGGTGCTGTAGGTCAGCGGTGTCTGTCGGTGCTGTAGATCAGCGGTGTCTGTCGGTGCTGTAGGTCAGCGGTGTATGTCGGTGCTGTAGGTCAGCGGTGTCTGTCGGTGCTGTAGATCTGCGGTGTCTGTCGGTGCTGTAGGTCAGCGGTGTCTGTCGGTGCTGTAGATCAGCGGTGTCTGTCGGTGCTGTAGGTCAGCGGTGTCTGTCGGTGCTGTAGATCAGCGGTGTCTGTCGGTGCTGTAGGTCAGCGGTGTCTGTCGGTGCTGTAGATCAGCGGTGTCTGTCGGTGCTGTAGGTCAGCGGTGTCTGTTGGTGCTGTAGATCTGCGGTGTCTGTCGGTGCTGTAGGTCAGCGGTGTCTGTCGGTGCTGTAGGTCAGCGGTGTCTGTCGGTGCTGTAGGTCAGCGGTGTCTGTCGGTGCTGTAGGTCAGCGGTGTCTGTCGGTGCTGTAGATCAGCGGTGTCTGTCGGTGCTGTAGGTCAGCGGTGTCTGTTGGTGCTGTAGATCTGCGGTGTCTGTAGGTGCTATAGGTCAGCGGGTCCTTTGGGTGACACGGACCCTATGACACCGTGTGACAGGAGTCGTTGATGTGAGGGGGATCGGAGGTTTCTCTTTTCCTCCAGTTCTTGGCCCCTGAATTGTGGGAGGCGATAGAACGAGTCGCAGGACATGACTGGCTCCAGAAGAGGGCGCTGCAGCCTCCGCCCCACGCCGAGGTGCCTGCCCGCGGCCGCCCGGATCCTGCAGGGTGGGCTCGGACATCGCGCAGGGTGACGGCAGGGTGGGCTCCGGGCACAGCAGGGTGACGGCAGGGTGGGCTCCGTACACTGCAGCTCGGACTCTGGAGACGTGCGGCCATTACCCTGCGCTGCCACATCTGGACGCCTCGCCACAGGATGGCGCTGCACATGACATCTGCACAGGCTGAGGTAAGCTGCAGCACGGGAAGGGTTAACACTCACAGCTGCCCTCATTACCCTCCACTGCCCGCGGGGAAAGGGTTAATCACAGCGACACAGCCAGATCCTCCCGGTGCAGCGCGCTCCCTGGAACGTGAAGAGTTAAAGCCGAGCTAGTGCTGGGAGCAGAACCAGAGGCACCTTCCCTGTGTGAGCAGAGGCCAGCGGGGCCGGTACACAGCTCCGGTGCGGAGTGATGTGTGAGCTGCAGACGATCACTCTCAGGGTCGAGCAGCAATACCGGTGTCCTCGGTTATAGATGGAGGATGGACGGCAGAACCGGACCGAGCAGCGAGCTACGTGTGACCGGCGACCGGGGTTATAGATGGAGGATGGACGGCAGAACCGGACCGAGCAGCGAGCTACGTGTGACCGGCGACCGGGGTTATAGATGGAGGATGGACGGCAGAACCGGACCGAGCAGCGAGCTACGTGTGACCGGCGACCGGGGTTATAGATGGAGGATGGACGGCAGAACCGGACCGAGCAGCGAGCTACGTGTGACCGGGGTTATAGATGGAGGATGGACGGCAGAACCGGACCGAGCAGCGAGCTACGTGTGACCGGCGACCGGGGTTATAGATGGAGGATGGACGGCAGAACCGGACCGAGCAGCGAGCTACGTGTGACCGGCGACCGGGGTTATAGATGGAGGATGGACGGCAGAACCGGACCGAGCAGCGAGCTACGTGTGACCGGGGTTATAGATGGAGGATGGACGGCAGAACCGGACCGAGCAGCGAGCTACGTGTGACCGGCGACCGCGGTTATAGATGGAGGATGGACGGCAGAACCGGACCGAGCAGCGAGCTACGTGTGACCGGTGACCGGGGTTATAGATGGAGGATGGACGGCAGAACCGGACCGAGCAGCGAGCTACGTGTGACCGGCGACCGGGGTTATAGATGGAGGATGGACGGCAGAACCGGACCGAGCAGCGAGCTACGTGTGACCGGGGTTATAGATGGAGGATGGACGGCAGAACGGACCGAGCAGCGAGCTACGGGTGACCGGCGACCGGGGTTATAGATGGAGGATAGACGGCAGAACGGACCGAGCAGCGAGCTACGTGTGACCGGTGACCGGTGACCGGGGTTATAGATGGAGGATAGACGGCAGAACCGAACCGAGCAGCGAGCTACGTGTGACCGGGGTTATAGATGGAGGATGGACGGCAGAACCGGACCGAGCAGCGAGCTACGTGTGACCGGCGACCGGGGTTATAGATGGAGGATGGACGGCAGTACCGGACTGAGCAGCGAGCTACGTGTGACCGGTGACCGGGGTTATAGATGGAGGATGGACGGCAGAACCGGACCGAGCAGCGAGCTACGTGTGACCGATGACCGGGGTTATAGATGGAGGATGGACGGCAGAACCGGACCGAGCAGCGAGCTACGTGTGACCGGCGACCGGGGTTATAGATGGAGGATGGACGGCAGTACCGGACTGAGCAGCGAGCTACGTGTGACCGGTGACCGGGGTTATAGATGGAGGATGGACGGCAGAACCGGACCGAGCAGCGAGCTACGTGTGACCGGTGACCGGGGTTATAGATGGAGGATAGACGGCAGAACCGGACCGAGCCGAGCACGGCTACGTGTGACCGGGGTTATAGATGGAGGATGGACGGCAGAACCGGACCGAGCAGCGAGCTACGTGTGACCGGTGACCGGGGTTATAGATGGAGGATAGACGGCAGAACCGGACCGAGCAGCGAGCTACGTGTGACCGGGGTTATAGATGGAGGATGGACGGCAGAACCGGACGAGCAGCGAGCTACGTGTGACCGGGGTTATAAATGGAGGATAGACGGCAGAACCGGACCGAGCAGCGAGCTACGTGTGACCGGTGTCCGCGGTTATAGATGGAGGATAGACGGCAGAACCGGACGAGCAGCGAGCTACGTGTGACCGGCGACCGGGGTTATAGATGGAGGATGGACGGCAGAACGGACCGAGCAGGAGCTACGTGTGACCGGTGACCGGGGTTATAGATGGAGGATAGACGGCAGAACCGGACCGAGCAGCGAGCTACGTGTGACCGGCGACCGGGGTTATAGATGGAGGATGGACGGCAGAACCGGACCGAGCAGCGAGCTACGTGTGACCGGGGTTATAGATGGAGGATAGACGGCAGAACCGGACCGAGCAGCGAGCTACGTGTGACCAGTGACCGGGGTTATAGATGGAGGATGGACGGCAGAACCGGACCGAGCAGCGAGCTACGTGTGACCGGTGACCGGGGTTATAGATGGAGGATAGACGGCAGAACCGGACCGAGCAGCGAGCTACGTGTGACCGGCGATCGGGGTTATAGATGGAGGATGGACGGCAGAACTGGACCGAGCAGCGAGCTACGTGTGACCGGGGTTATAGATGGAGGATAGATGGCAGAACCGGACCGAGCAGCGAGCTACGTGTGACCGGGGTTATAGATGGAGGATGGACGGCAGAACCGGACCGAGCAGCGAGCTACGTGTGACCGGGGTTATAGATGGAGGATAGATGGCAGAACCGGACCGAGCAGCGAGCTACGTGTGACCGGTGTCCGCGGTTATAGATGGAGGATGGACGGCAGAACCGGACCGAGCAGCGAGCTACGTGTGACCGGTGACCGGGGTTATAGATGGAGGATGGACGGCAGAACCGGACCGAGCAGCGAGCTACGGGTGACCGGTGACCGGGGTTATAGATGGAGGATGGACGGCAGTACTGGACCGAGCAGCGAGCTACGTGTGACCGGGGTTATAGATGGAGATTGACGGCAGAAACCGGACCGAGCAGCGAGCTACGTGTGACCGGTGTCCGCGGTTATAGATGGAGGATGGACGGCAGAACCGGACCGAGCAGCGAGCTACGTGTGACCGGGGTTATAGATGGAGGATGGACGGCAGAACCGGACCGAGCAGCGAGCTACGTGTGACCGGTGACCGGGGTTATAGATGGAGGATAGACGGCAGAACCGGACCGAGCAGCGAGCTACGTGTGACCGGGGTTATAGATGGAGGATAGACGGTAGAACCGGACCGAGCAGCGAGCTACGTGTGACCGGGGTTATAGATGGAGGATAGACGGCAGTACCGGACCGAGCAGCGAGCTACGTGTGACGGTGACCGGGGTTATAGATGGAGGATGGACGGCAGAACCGGACTGAGCAGCGAACTACGTGTGACCGGTGACCGGGGTTATAGATGGAGGATAGACGCAGCAGAACGGACCGAGCAGCGAGCTACGTGTGACCGGGGTTATAGATGGAGGATGGACGGCAGAACCGGACCGAGCAGCGAGCTACGTGTGACCGGTGAACACGGTTTATAGATGGAGGATGGACGGCAGAACCGGACCGAGCAGCTAGCTACGTGTGACCGGGGTTATAGATGGAGGATGGACGGCAGAACTGGACCGAGCAGCGAGCTACGTGTGACCGGGGTTATGGATGGAGGATGGACGGCAGAACCGGACCGAGCAGCGAGCTACGTGTGACCGGTGAACACGGTTATAGATGGAGGATGGACGGCAGAACCGGACCGAGCAGCGAGCTACGTGTGACCGGGTACCGGGGTTATAGATGGAGGATAGACGGCAGTACCGGACCGAGCAGCGAGCTACGTGTGACCGGTGACCGGGGTTATAGATGGAGGATAGACGGCAGAACGGACCGAGCAGCGAGCTACGTGTGACCGGTGACCGGGGTTATAGATGGAGGATGGACGGCAGAACCGGACCGAGCAGCGAGCTACGTGTGACCGGGGTTATAGATGGAGGATGGACGGCAGAACCGGACGAGCAGCGAGCTACGTGTGACGGGTTATAGATGGAGGATGGACGGCAGTACCGGACCGAGCAGCGAGCTACGTTGTGACCGGGGGTTATAGATGGAGGATGGACGGCAGATACGGACCGAGCAGCGAGCTACGTGTGACCGGTGCCGGTTATAGATGGAGGATGGACGCAGACCGGACCGAGCAGCGAGCTACGTGTGACCGGTGACCGTGGTTATGATGGAGGATGGCGGCAGACGGACCGAGCGCGAGTAGTGTGACGGGGTTATAGATGGAGGATGGACGGCAGTACCGGACGAGCAGCGAGCTACGTGTACCGTTGACCGGGTTATAGATGGAGGTGACGGCAGAACGGGACCGAGCAGCGAGCTACGTGTGACACGGGGTTATAGATGGAGGATAGACGGCAGAACGGACCGAGCAGCGAGCTACGTGTGACGGTGCGGTTATAGATGGAGGATGGACGGCAGTACTGGACCGAGCAGCGAGCTACGTGTGACCGGGGTTATAGATGGAGGATGGACGGCAGAACCGGACCGAGCAGCGAGCTACGTGTGACCGGTGACCGGGGTTATAGATGGAGGATGGACGGCAGTACCGGACCGAGCAGCGAGCTACGTGTGACCGGTGACCGGGGTTATAGATGGAGGATAGACGGCAGAACCGGACCGAGCAGCGAGCTACGTGTGACCGGGGTTATAGATGGAGGATAGACGGCAGAATCAGACCGAGCAGCGAGCTACGTGTGACCGGTGACCGGGTGTCACGCTGTATAGCAGATATATATATATATGTGATGTCAGTAATCTATATCAAAAGGGCAACATACTATATAACATGCGCATAGATATATGATAACATAGTATTACCTGACAGAATGTCCAGTGGGTCAATACGGAATCCGTTATACGCTGTCTCCGGCTAGAGGGTGACCGGGGTCTATGCTGACCCTAAACTGGGGTCCTAACTAATCCCTCTACCTGGAGGTACTGTTGAAGGTACAGAGGTCCAGGCCACCAGCGTAAACCCTGTCTCCTATCAATCCCTGCCAACTGTAATCTAGTCCTAAGAAGGACCCTGATTACCACCAAAGGGAATGAACAGGTAACGGTTAATGAACAGAAAGACATACAAGAAAGACAAGAAATAAAGTAAATAAAGTCTTACATACAACACTCACACACAGTAGGAACACCTAAGGTCTCAGAGATAAACTATAAGCTGTAAGAGTTAAAACAACTAAGGAGCTCTTAGCTTAAGTATTCTCAGAACCGATCCAGTCTGCTAGACTACATGAATGCTTTCACCGGCATCTAACAAGCAGACTGGCAGGTATATGAAGGAATCTAATTAGAACATAATCAAAAGCAGCCGGGCGAGGCTGGACCTAGTCTTAGCAAAGAGCTAGGTAAAATTAACTCCCTCATTACCAAACACAAAGAAACAGCAACTCAGCTGTGAGAAGTCAGAGTGTGTAATCGCGACGATCCTCGTGGCGATACACCCATGACAGTACCCCCCCCTCTACGAGGGGACTCCGGACCCTCAGGGCCAGGTCTGCCCGGGTGAGTTGTGTGAAAGGTCCGAACCAATCGATCTGCGTTAACATCAGACGCAGGGACCCACGTCCTCTCCTCAGGACCATACCCCTTCCAATGAACCAAGTACTGAAGGGATCGGCGACTGAGACGTGAGTCAATGATTTTCGACCCATGAAATGCCACGTTATCATTGACCACCACTGAAGGAGGAGGTAGAGGTGACGGTATGACTGGTGCCACATACTTTTTAAGTAATGACTTGTGAAACACATTATGAATTTTAAACGTAGGAGGGAGGTCCAGACGAAATGCCACAGGATTAATTATGGAACTGATCCTGTACGGCCCGATGAATCTGGGACCCAACCTCCAGGAGGAAACTTTAAGTTTTATATTCCTGGTAGACAACCAAACCAGATCGTTCACCTTCAGATCTAGACCAGAAACTCTCCCCCTATCAGGCATCCGTTTGTAACGGTTCCCCGTAACCTTCAGTCTTAACCGATCTGGAACTATCAGTCTCCCTGGAAGTCCCACAGGGGCTTCCCCCTGAGCCCCCAATACCTCCCCCTCAAGCTCAGAGCATACAGCTGACACTACAACTCCCTCCTGAGGAATAGGAACCGGATCATCCGTCTTCCCGGCCCCTGGGAAAGTACGAGATAAGGCATCAGGAAGCAACTTTATTGAGCAGTCATATGCGCGATGAGGAGGTAACTCTTTACACCCCTCCTCTGAGAACATCTCCCCAAAGTCCTCCAGAAAAGGAGACAAAGTCCTAGGCACAACCGCACAGATGACCGTGCTCATGCAGTTATTCCTGCAAAATTCACCCCACTGGCTTATCTTTCTGGATTGCCAATCAATCACTGGGTTATGTTTAGCCAACCAAGGAAGTCCCAACACAATAGGAGTAGGTAGACCCTCCAACACATAACAAGACAATTGCTCTTTATGTATTGCCCCTACTCGAAGATCTATGTTATGAACAGCTTGTACCAAGCTACCTTGACCGAGAGGTCTAGAATCAATAGAGACTATAGGGACCGGTTTGGCCAATACACTCAGTTGCATACCATGCACCTGGGCAAACCGAGCGTCCACCAGATTAGCCCGGACCCACTATCAAGAAAAACAGAAATCCTCTCAGTTCTAGTACCAATCACCACCTCCGCAGGCACGAGAAACTGAGAGGGATTTGGGGACGAAATACACACTCCCAGGTTAACTCCTTTGCTCAAAGAGACCCGGGATGGACACCCCCCAACAAAATGTCCCTCTCTCCCAAAAGAAACACCTTCTAGTCTTGCGGCGCACCGCCGATTCCCTCCTACAAAAGATGTCCCTCCCAACTGCATGGGTTCCTCAGAACAGACCAGGGGAACCTCAGTATAAGGGACTTTAGTAGTAGGTGGAGTCATCACGGGAGGCGGAGTTACCTCGCGTCTTCCCCGAATTCGTCTATCAATGCGAATAGCGAGGGCCATAGCAGCCTCCAGTGATGGAGGAGAATCATACTGAGCCAACACATCTTTTAATTTGTCAGACAACCCTTGACAAAACTGGCTCCTAAGAGCTGGGTCATTCCACTGAGTATCTGTTGCCCATCTACGGAACTCAGAAGAATATTCCTCCGCTGGACGATTTCCTTGCCGTATTTTACGTAACTTTGTTTCAGCAAGGGAAACTCGATCCGGATCATCATATACCAGACCCAGGGCAGTAAAAAATCGATCCACTGACTGGAGATCTGGGGAGCCTGGAGGGATAGAGAACGCCCAAGATTGAGGGTCCCCTTGTAAGAGCGAGATAACAATTCCCACCCTCTGCTCTTCACTCCCAGATGACCGAGGCCGCAGCCGAAAGTACAATTTACATGCCTCCCGGAAAGTAAAAAATTTGTCCCGCCCACCAGTGAACCTGTCCGGGAGAGCAACCTTAGGTTCAGATCTGGTTTGCTCCGGGGGGGACAAAACCTTGGACTTAATGTCTGCAAACTCCATGGACAACCCCTGCAACTGCCGGGCCAGCTGGGCTACTGGATCCATGACAGCTGGGGAGAATCTTTAGTATGGGCCGGTGAAAATGTCACGCTGTATAGCAGATATATATATATGTGATGTCAGTAATCTATATCAAAAGGGCAACATACTATATAACATGCGCATAGATATATGATAACATAGAATTACCTGACAGAATGTCCAGTGGGTCAATACGGAATCCGTTATACGCTGTCTCCGGCTAGAGGGTGACCGGGGTCTATGCTGACCCTAAACTGGGGTCCTAACTAATCCCTCTACCTGGAGGTACTGTTGAAGGTACAGAGGTCCAGGCCACCAGCGTAAACCCTGTCTCCTATCAATCCCTGCCAACTGTAATCTAGTCCTAAGAAGGACCCTGATTACCACCAAAGGGAATGAACAGGTAACGGTTAATGAACAGAAAGACATACAAGAAAGACAAGAAATAAAGTAAATAAAGTCTTACATACAACACTCACACACAGTAGGAACACCTAAGGTCTCAGAGATAAACTATAAGCTGTAAGAGTTAAAACAACTAAGGAGCTCTTAGCTTAAGTATTCTCAGAACCGATCCAGTCTGCTAGACTACATGAATGCTTTCACCGGCATCTAACAAGCAGACTGGCAGGTATATGAAGGAATCTAATTAGAACATAATCAAAAGCAGCCGGGCGAGGCTGGACCTAGTCTTAGCAAAGAGCTAGGTAAAATTAACTCCCTCATTACCAAACACAAAGAAACAGCAACTCAGCTGTGAGAAGTCAGAGTGTGTAATCGCGACGATCCTCGTGGCGATACACCCATGACACCGGGGTTATAGGTGGAGGATGGACGGCAGAACCGGACCGAGCAGCGAACTACGTGTGACCGGGGTTATAGATGGAGGATAGACGGCAGAACCGGACCGAGCAGCGAGCTACGTGTGACCGGTGTCCGCGGTTATAGATGGAGGATGGACGGCAGAACCGGACCGAGCAGCGAGCTATGTGTGACCGGTGTCCCCGGTTATAGATGGAGGATGGACGGCAGAACCGGACCGAGCAGCGAGCTACGTGTGACCGGTGACCGGGGTTATAGGTGGAGGATGGACGGCAGAACCGGACCGAGCAGCGAACTACGTGTGACCGGGGTTATAGATGGAGGATAGACAGCAGAACCGGACCGAGCAGAGAGCTACGTGTGACCGGTGTCCGCGGTTATAGATGGAGGATGGACGGCAGAACCGGACCGAGCAGCGAGCTACGTGTGACCGGTGTCCGCGGTTATAGATGGAGGATGGACGGCAGAACCGGACCGAGCAGCGAGCTACGTGTGACCGGTGAGCGGGGTTATAGATGGAGGATAGACGGCAGAAACCGGACCGAGCAGCGAGCTACGTGTGACCGGTGTCCGCGGTTATAGATGGAGGATGGACGGCAGAACCGGATACCGAGCAGCGAGCTACGTGTGACCCGGGGTTATAGATGGAGGATAGACGGCAGAACCGGACCGAGCAGCGAGCTACGTTGTGACCGGCGACCGGGGTTATAGATGGAGGATAGACGGCAGAAACCGGACCGAGCAGCGAGCTACGTGTGACCGGGGTTATAGATGGAGGATGACGGCAGAACGGACCGAGCAGCGAGCTACGTGTGACGGTGACGGGGTTATAGGTGGAGGATGGACGGCAGAACCGGACCGAGCAGCGAACTACGTGTGACCGGGGTTATAGATGGAGGATAGACGGCAGAACGGACGAGCAGCGAGCTACGTGTGACCGGTGTCGCGGTTATAGATGGAGGATGGACGGCAGAACCGGACCGAGCAGCGAGCTACGTGTGACCGGTGTCCGCGGTTATAGATGGAGGATGGAAGGCAGAACCGGACCGGCAGCGAGGTACCGGTGACCGGGGTTATAGATGGAGGATAGACGGCAGAACCGGACCGAGCAGCGAGCTACGTGTGACCGGTGTCCGCGTTATAGATGGAGGATGGACGGCAGAACCGGACCGAGCAGCGAGCTACGTGTGACCGGTGCGGGTTATAGATGGAGGATGACGGCAGAACCGGACCGAGCAGCGAGCTACGTGTGACCGGCGACCGGGGTTATAGATGGAGGATAGACGGCAGAACCGGACCGAGCAGCGAGCTACGTGTGACCGGCGGGTTATAGATGGAGGATGACGGCAGAACCGGACCGAGCAGCGAGCTACGTGTGACGGGGTTATAGTGGAGGATGGGCGGCAGAACGGACCGAGCAGCGAGCTACGTGTGACGTGACCGGGGTTATAGATGGAGGATAGACGGCAGAACGGACCGAGCAGCGAGCTAGTGTGACACGGTGCGGTTATAGATGGAGGATGACGGCAGAACCGGACCGAGCAGCGAGCTACGTGTGACCGGTGTCCGGGTTATAGATGGAGGATGGAGGCAGAACCGGACCGAGCAGCGAGCTACGTGACCGGGGTTATAGATGGAGGATAGACGGCAGAACCGGACCGAGCAGCGAGCTACGTTGACCGGTGTCCGCGTTATAGATGGAGGATGGACGGCAGAACCGGACCGAGCAGCGAGCTACGTGTGACCGGGCCGTTATAGATGGAGGATGACGGCAGAAACCGGACCGAGCAGCGAGCTACGTTGACCGGCGACCGGGGTTATAGATGGAGGATGGACGGCAGAACCGGACCGAGCAGCGAGCTACGTGTGACCGGTGCCGGGTTATAGATGAGGATGGACGGCAGAACCGGACCGAGCAGCGAGCTACGTGTGACCGGGGTTATAGATGGAGGATAGACGGCAGAACCGGACCGAGCAGCGAGCTACGTGTGACCGGGACCGGGGTTATAGATGGAGGATGGACGGCAGAACGGACCGGCAGCGAGCTATGGACCGGTTATAGATGGTGACGGCAGAACCGGACCGAGCGCGGCTAGTTGAGGTTATAGATGGAGGATAGACGGCAGAACCGGACCGAGCAGCGAGCTACGTGTGACCGGTGTCCGCGGTTATAGATGGAGGATGGACGGCAGAACCGGACCGAGCAGCGAGCTACGTGTGACCGGGGTTATAGATGGAGGATAGACGGCAGAACCGGACCGAGCAGCGAGCTACGTGTGACCGGGTGGTTATAGATGGAGGATGGACGGCAGAACCGGACCGAGCAGCGAGCTACGTGTGACCGGGACCGGGTTATAGATGGAGGATAGGACGGCAGAACCGGACCGAGCAGCGAGCTACGTGTGACCGGCGACCGGGGTTATAGATGGAGGATAGGACGGCAGAACCGGACCGAGCAGCGAGCTACGTGTGACCGGGACCGGGTTATAGATGGAGGATAGACGGCAGAACCGGACCGAGCAGCGAGCTACGTGTGACCGGGGTTATAGATGGAGGATAGACGGCAGAACGGACCGAGCAGCGAGCTACGTGTGACCGGGACCGGGGTTATAGATGGAGGATGGACGGCAGAACCGGACCGAGCAGCGAGACTACGTGTGACCGGGGTTATAGATGGAGGATGACGGCAGAACCGGACCGAGCAGCGAGCTACGTGTGACCGGTGTCCGCGGTTATAGATGGAGGATGGACGGCAGAACCGGACCGAGCAGCGAGCTACGTGTGACCGGTGTCCGCGGTTATAGATGGAGGATGGACGGCAGAACCGGACCGAGCAGCGAGCTACGTGTGACCGGTGCGGGTTATAGATGGAGGATACGGACCGAGCAGCGAGCTACGTGTGACCGGTGACCGGGGTTATAGATGGAGGATAGACGGCAGAAACGGACCGAGCAGCGAGCTACGTGTGACCGGGGTTATAGATGGAGGATGGACGGCAGAACCGGACCGAGCAGCGAGCTACGTGTGACCGGGGGTTATAGATGGAGGATAGACGGCAGATACGGACCGAGCAGCGAGCTACGTGTGACCGGGGTTATAGATGGAGGATAGACGGCAGAACCGGACCGAGCAGCGAGCTACGTGTGACCGGGTTTATAGATGGAGGATGGACGGCAGAACCGGACCGAGCAGCGAGCTACGTGTGACCGGTGACGGGGTTATAGATGGAGGATGGACGGCAGAACGGACCGAGCAGCGAGCTACGTGTCCGTGACCGGGGTTATAGATGGAGGATAGACGGCAGTAACGGACCGAGCAGCGAGCACGTTGACCGGTGACCGGGGTTATAGATGGAGGATGGACGGCAGAACGGACCGAGCAGCGAGCTACGTGTGACCGGTGCCGGGTTATAGATGGAGGATGGACGGCAGACCGGACCGAGCAGCGAGCTACGTGTGACCGGTGACCGGGTTATAGATGGAGGATGGACGGCAGAACGGACCGAGCAGCGAGCTACGTGTGACCGGTGCCGGTTATAGATGGAGGATGGACGGCAGAACCGGACCGAGCAGCGAGCTACGTGTGACCGGTGACCGGGTTATAGATGGAGGATAGACGGCAGAACGGACGAGCAGCGAGCTACGGTGTGACCGGGGTTATAGATGGAGGATAGACGGCAGAACGGACCGAGCAGCGAGCTACGTGTGACCGGTGACCGGTTATAGATGGAGGATAGACGGCAGAACGGACCGAGCAGCGAGCTACGTGTGACCGGGGTTATAGATGGAGGATGGACGGCAGTACGGACCGAGCAGCGAGCTACGTGTGACCGGTGACGCTGTTATAGATGGAGGATAGACGGCAGAACGGACCGAGCAGCGAGCTACGTGTGACCGGGGTTATAGATGGAGGATGGACGGCAGTACTGGACCGAGCAGCGAGCTACGTGTGACCGGTGACCGGGGTTTTAGATGGAGGATGACGGCAGTACTGGACCGAGCAGCGAGCTACGTGTGACCGGTGACGGGGTTATAGATGGAGGATGACGGCAGTAACTGGACCGAGCAGCGAGCTACGTGTGACCGGTGGACCGGGGTTATAGATGGAGGATGGACGGCAAGAACGGACCGAGCAGCGAGCTACGTGTGACCGGGGTTATAGATGGAGGATAGACGGCAGAACCGGACCGAGCAGCGAGCTACGTGTGACCGGGCCGGGGTTATAGATGGAGGATAGACGGCAGAACCGGACCGAGCAGCGAGCTACGTGTAGGTGACCGGGGTTATAGATGGAGGATAGACGGCAGAACCGGACCGAGCAGCGAGCTACGTGTGACCGGTGACCGGGGTTAATGGAGGGATGGACGGCAGAACCGGACCGAGCAGCGAGCTACGTGAGTGACCGGGGTTATAGATGGAGGATGGACGGCAGAACCGGACGAGCAGCGAGCTACGTGTGACCGGTGTCCGGTTATAGATGGAGGATGGACGGCAGAACCGGACCGAGCAGCGAGCTACGTGTGACCGGTGTCCGCGGTTATAGATGGAGGATAGACGGCAGAACCGGACCGAGCAGCGAGCTACGTGTGACCGGCGACCGGGGTTATAGATGGAGGATAGACGGCAGAACCGGACCGAGCAGCGAGCTACGTGTGACCGGTGTCCGGGTTATAGATCGAGGATGGACGGCAGAACCGGACCGAGCAGCGAGCTACGTGTGACCGTGCGGGTTATAGATGGAGGATAGACGGCAGAACCGGACCGAGCAGCGAGCTACGTGTGACCGGTGACCGGGGTTATAGATGGAGGATGGACGGCAGAACCGGACCGAGCAGCGAGCTACGTGTGACCGGGGTTATAGATGGAGGATAGACGGCAGAACCGGACCGAGCAGCGAGCTACGTGTGACCGGGGTTATAGATGGAGGATAAGACGGCAGAACCGGACCGAGCAGCGAGCTACGTGTGACCGGTGACCGGGGTTATAGATGGGGGATGGACGGCAGAACCGGACCGAGCAGCGAGCTACGTGTGACCGGTGACCGGGGTTATAGATGGAGGATAGACGGCAGAACCGGACCGAGCAGCGAGCTACGTGTGACCGGCGATCGGGTTATAGATGGAGGAAGGACGCAGAACCGGACCGAGCAGCGAGCTACGTGTGACCGGTGTCCGCGGTTATAGATGGAGGATGGACGGCAGAACCGGACCGAGCAGCGAGCTACGTATGACCGATGTCCGCGTTTATAGATGGAGGATGGACGGCACAACCGGACAGAGCAGCGAGCTACGTGTGACCGGTGACCGGGGTTATAGATGGAGGATAGACGGCAGAACCGGACCGAGCAGCGAGCTACGTGTGACCGTGTCCGCGGTTATAGATGGAGGATGGACGGCAGAACCGGACCGAGCAGCGAGCTACGTGTGACCGGTGACCGGGTTATAGATGGAGGATAGACGGCAGAACCGGACCGAGCAGCGAGCTACGTGTGACCGGCGACCGGGGTTATAGATGGAGGATGGACGGCAGAACCGGACCGAGCAGCGAGCTACGTGTGACTGGTGACCGGGGTTATAGATGGAGGATGGACGGCAGAACCGGACAGAGCAGCGAGCTACGTGTGACCGGTGACCGGGTTATAGATGGAGGATAGACGGCAGAACCGGACCGAGCAGCGAGCTACGTGTGACCGGTGTCCGCGTTATAGATGGAGGATGGACGGCAGAACCGGACCGAGCAGCGAGCTACGTGTGACCGGTGACCGGGGTTATAGATGGAGGATAGACGGCAGAACCGGACCGAGCAGCGAGCTACGTGTGACCGGCGACCGGGGTTATAGATGGAGGATGGATGGCAGAACCGGACCGAGCAGCGAGCTACGTGTGACCGGTGACCGGGTTATAGATGGAGGATGGACGGCAGAACCGGACCGAGCAGCGAGCTACGTGTGACCGGGGTTATAGATGAGGATAGACGGCAGAACCGGACCGAGCAGCGAGCTACGTGTGACCGGTGTCCGCGGTTATAGATGGAGGATGGACGGCAGAACCGGACCGAGCAGCGAGCTACGTGTGACCGGGGTTATAGATGGAGGATAGACGGCAGAACCGGACCGAGCAGCGAGCTACGTGTGACCGGTGACCGGGGTTATAGATGGAGGATAGACGGCAGAACCGGACCGAGCAGCGAGCTTCATGTGACCGGGGTTATAGATGGAGGATGGACGGCAGAATCGGACCGAGCAGCGAGCTACGTGTGACCGGTGACCGGGTTATAGATGGAGGATGACGGCACAACCGGACAGAGCAGCGAGCTACGTGTGACCGTGACCGGGGTTATAGATGGAGGATAGACGGCAGAACCGGACCGAGCAGCGAGCTACGTGTGACCGGTGTCCGCGGTTATAGATGGAGGATGGACGGCAGAACCGGACCGAGCAGCGAGCTACGTGTGACCGATGTCCGCGTTTATAGATGGAGGATGGACAGCACAACCGGACAGAGTAGCGAGCTACGTGTGACCGGTGACCGGGGTTATAGATGGAGGATAGATTGCAGAACCGGACCGAGCAGCGAGCTACGTGTGACCGGTGTCCGCGGTTATAGATGGAGGATGGACGGCAGAACCGGACCGAGCAGCGAGCTACGTGTGACCGGTGACCGTGTTATAGATGGAGGATAGACGGCAGAACCGGACCGAGCAGCGAGCTACGTGTGACCGGCGACCGGGGTTATAGATGGAGGATGGACGGCAGAACCGGACCGAGCAGCGAGCTACGTGTGACCGGTGACCGGGGTTCTAGATGGAGGATAGACGGCAGAACCGGACCGAGCAGCGAGCTACGTGTGACCGGTGTTATAGATGGAGGATGGACGGCAGTACCGACCGAGCAGCGGCTACGTGTGACCGGTGACCGGGGTTATAGATGGAGGATAGACGGCAGAACCGGACCGAGCAGCGAGCTACGTGTGACCAGTGACCGGGTTATAGATGGAGGATGGACGGCAGAACCGGACCGAGCAGCGAGCTACGTGTGACCGGTGACCGGGGTTATAGATGGAGGATAGACGACAGTACCGGACCGAGCAGCGAGCTACGTGTGACCGGCGACCGGGTTATAGATGGAGGATAGACGACAGTACCGGACCGAGCAGCGAGCTACGTGTGATCGGCGACCGGGGTAATAGATGGAGGATGGACGGCAGAATCGGACCGAGCAGCGAGCTACGTGTGACCGGGGTTATAGATGGAGGATAGACGGCAGAATCGGACCGAGCAGCGAGCTACTTGTGACCGTCGACCGGGGTTATAGATGGAGGATAGACGGCAGAACCGGACCGAGCAGCGAGCTACGTGTGACTGGGGTTATAGATGGAGGATAGACGGCAGAACCGGACCGAGCAGCGAGCTACGTGTGACCGGTGACCGGGGTTATAGATGGAGGATGGACGGCAGAACCGGACCGAGCAGCGAGCTACGTGTGACCGGGGTTATAGATGGAGGATAGACGGCAGAACCGGACCGAGCAGCGAGCTACGTGTGACCGGTGTCCGCGGTTATAGATGGAGGATGGACGGCAGAACCGGACCGAGCAGCGAGCTACGTGTGACCGATGTCCGCGTTTATAGATGGAGGATGGACGGCACAACCGGACAGAGCAGCGAGCTACGTGTGACCGGTGACCGGGGTTATAGATGGAGGATAGACGGCAGAACCGGACCGAGCAGCGAGCTACGTGTGACCGTGTCCGCGGTTATAGATGGAGGATGGACGGCAGAACCGGACCGAGCAGCGAGCTACGTGTGACCGGTGACCGGGTTATAGATGGAGGATAGACGGCAGAACCGGACCGAGCAGCGAGCTACGTGTGACCGGCGACCGGGGTTATAGATGGAGGATGGACGGCAGAACCGAACCGAGCAGCGAGCTACGTGTGACCGGTGACCGGGGTTATAGATGGAGGATGGACGGCAGAACCGGACAGAGCAGCGAGCTACGTGTGACCGGTGACCGGGGTTATAGATGGAGGATAGACGGCAGAACCGGACCGAGCAGCGAGCTACGTGTGACCGGCGACCGGGTTATAGATGGAGGATGGACGGCAGAACCGGACCGAGCAGCGAGCTACGTATGACCGGGGTTATAGATGGAGGATAGACGGTAGTACCGGACCGAGCAGCGAGCTAGGTGTGACCGGTGTCCGCAGTTATAGATGGAGGATGGACGGCAGAACCGGACCAAGCAGCGAGCTACGTGTGACCGGTGACCGGGGTTATAGATGGAGGATAGACGGCAGAACCGGTCCGAGCAGCGAGCTACGTGTGACCGGCGACCGGGTTATAGATGGAGGATGGACGGCAGAACCGGACCGAGCAGCGAGCTACGTATGACCGGGGTTATAGATGGAGGATAGACGGTAGTACCGGACCGAGCAGCGAGCTAGGTGTGACCGGTGTCCGCAGTTATAGATGGAGGATGGACGGCAGAACCGGACCGAGCAGCGAGCTACGTGTGACCGGTGACAGGGGTTATAGATGGAGGATAGACGGCAGAACCGACCGAGCAGCGAGCTACGTGTGATCGGTGACCGGGTTATAGATGGAGGATAGACGGCAGAACCGGACCGAGCAGCGAGCTACGTGTGACCGGGGTTATAGATGGAGGATGGACGGCAGAACGGACCGAGCAGCGAGCTACGTGTGACCGGGGTTATAGATGGAGGATGGAAGGCAGAACCGGACCGAGCAGCGAGCTACGTGTGACCGGTGACCGGGGTTATAGATGGAGGATAGACGGTAGTACCGGACCGAGCAGCGAGCTACGTGTGACCGGTGTCCGCGGTTATATATGGAGGATAGACGGCAGAACCGGACCGAGCAGCGAGCTACGTGTGACCGGGGTTATAGATGGAGGATAGACGGCAGAACCGGACCGATCAGCGAGCTACGTGTGACCGGGGTTATAGATGCAGTATAGACTGCAGAACCGGACCGAGCAGTGAGCTACGTGTGACCGGTGAACACGGTTATAGATGGAGGATAGACGGCAGAAACGGACCGAGCAGCGAGCTACGTGTGACCGGTTTCTGCGGTTAAAAATGGAGGATAGACGGCAGAACCGGATCGAGCAGCGAGCTACGTGTGACCGGTGAACACGGTTATAGATGGAGGATAGACGGCAGAACCGACCGAGCAGCGAGCTACGTGTGACCGGGGTTATAAAAGGAGGATAGACGGCAGTATCGGACCGAGCAGCGAGCTACGTGTGACCGGTGTCTGCGGTTATAGATGGAGGATGGATAGCAGAACCGGACCGAGCAGCGAGCTACGTGTGACCGGGGTTATAGATGGAGGATAGACGTCAGAACCGGACCGAGCAGCGAGCTACGTGTGAACGGTGTCTGCGGTTTATAGATTGAGGATAGACAGCAGAACCTGACCGAGCAGCGAGCTACGTGTGACCGGGGTTATAGATGGAGGATAAACGGCAGAACCGGACCGAGCAGCGAGCTACGTGTGACCGGTGGTCCGCGGTTATAGATGGAGGATAGACGGCAGTACCGGACCGAGCAGCGAGCTACGTGTGACCGTGTCCGCTTTATAGATGGAGCATAGACGGCAGTACTGGACCGAGCAGCGAGCTACGTGTGACCGGTGACCGGGTTTATAGATGGAGGATAGACGGCAGAACCGACCGAGCAGCGAGCTACGTGTGACCGGTGTCCGCGGTTATAGATGTAGGATAGACGGCAGAACCGGACCGAGCAGCGAGATACGTGTGACCGATGTCCACAGTTATAGATGGAGGATAGACGGCAGAATCGGACCGAGCAGCGAGCTACGTGTGACCGGGGTTATAGATGGAGGATGGACGGCAGAACCGGACCGAGCAGCGAGCTACGTGTGACCGGTGTCCGCGGTTATAGATGGAGGATAGACGGCAGAACCGGACCGAGCAGCGAGCTAACGTGTGACCGGTGTCCACAGTTATAGATGGAGGATAGACGGCAGAACCGGACCAAGCAGCGAGCTACGTGTGACCGGGACCACGGTTATAGATAGAGGATAGATGGCAGTACCGGACCGAGCAGTGAGCTACGTGTGACCGGTGAACACGGTTATAGATGGAGGATAGACGGCAGAACCGGACCGAGCAGCGAGCTACGTGTGACCGGTGTCCACAGTTATAGTTGGAGGATAGACGGCAGTATCGGACCGAGCAGCGAGCTACGTGTGACCGGTGACCACGGTTATAGATAGAGGATAGATGGCAGTACCGGACCGAGCAGCAAGCTACGTTTGACCGATGTCTGCGGTTATAGATGGAGGATATACGGCAGAACGGACCGAGCAGCGAGCTACGTGTGACCGGTGACCGGGGTTATAGATTGAGGATAGACGGTAGAACCGGACCGAGCAGCGAGCTACCGGTGACCGGGGTTATAGATGGAGGATAGACGGTAGTACCGGACCGAGCAGCAAACTACGTGTGACAGGTGTCTGCGGTTATAGATGGAGGATAGACGGCAGAACGACCGAGCAGCGAGCTACGTGTAACCGGTGACTGGGGTTATAGATGGAGGATAGACGGCAGAACGGACCGAGCAGCGAGCTACGTCTGACCGGTGACCGGGGTTATAGATGGAGGATAGATGGCAGAACGGACCGAGCAGCGAGCTACGTGTGACCGGGGTTATAGATGGAGGATAGACGGCAGAACCGGACCGAGCAGCGAGCTACGTGTGACCGGGTTTATAGATGGAGGATAGACGGCAGAACCAGACCGAGCAGCGAGCTACGTGTGACCGGTGACCGGGTTATAGATGGAGGATAGACGGTAGTACCGGACCGAGCAGCAAACTACGTGTGACCGGTGTCTGCGGTTATAGATGGAGGATAGACGGTAGAACGGACCGAGCAGCGAGCTACGTGTGACCGGTGACTGGGGTTATAGATGGAGGATGGACGGCAGAACCGGACCGAGCAGCGAGCTACGTGTGACCGGGGTTATAGATGGAGGATGGACGGCAGTACCGGACCGAGCAGCGAGCTACGTGTGACCGGGTTTATAGATGGAGGATAGACGGCAGAACCAGACCGAGCAGCGAGCTACGTGTGACCGGTGACCGGGGTTATAGATGGAGGATAGACGGTAGTACCGGACCGAGCATCAAACTACGTGTGACCGGTGTCTGCGGTTATAGATGGAGGATAGACGGTAGAACGGACCGAGCAGCGAGCTACGTGTGACCGGTGACTGGGGTTATAGATGGAGGATGGACGGCAGAACCGGACCGAGCAGCGAGCTACGTGTGACCGGGGTTATAGATGGAGGATGGACGGCAGTACCGGACCGAGCAGCGAGCTACGTGTGACCGGGGTTATAGATGGAGGATGGACGGCAGTATCGGACCGAGCAGCGAGCTACGTGTGACCGGGGTTATAGATGGAGGATGGACGGCAGTACCGGACCGAGCAGCGAGCTACGTGTGACCGGTGACCGGGTTATAGATGGAGGATGGACGGCAGTACCGGACTGAGCAGCGAGCTACGTGTGACCGGCGACCGGGGTTATAGATGGAGGATGGACGGCAGTACCGGACCGAGCAGCGAGCTACGTGTGACCGGGGTTATAGATGGAGGATAGACGGCAGTACGGACCGAGCAGCGAGCTACGTGTGACCGGTGACCGCGGTTATAGATGGAGGATAGACGGCAGAACGGACCGAGCATCGAGCTACGTGTGACCGGTGACCGCGGTTATAGATGGAGGATAAACGGCAGAACCGGACCGAGCAGCGAGCTACGTGTGACCGCGGTTATAGATGGAGGATAGACGGCAGAACCGGACCGAGCAGCGAGCTACGTGTGACCGCGGTTATAGATGGAGGATGGACGGCAGAACGGACCGAGCAGCGAGCTACGTGTGACCGGGGTTATAGATGGAGGATAGACGTCAGAACCGGACCGAGCAGCGAGCTACGTGTGAACGGTGTCTGCGGTTATAGATTGAGTATAGACGGCAGAACGGACCGAGCAGCGAGCTACGTGTGACCGGTGACCGGGGTTATAGATGGAGGATAGACGTCAGAACCGGACCGAGCAGTGAGCTACGTGTGAACGGTGTCTGCGGTTATAGATAGAGGATAGACACAGTACCGGACCGAGCAGCGAGCTACGTGTGACCGCGGTTATAGATGGAGGATAGACGGCAGAACGGACCGAGCAGCGAGCTACGTGTGACCGGGGTTATAGATGGAGGATAGACGTCAGAACCAGACCGAGCAGCGAGCTACGTGTGAACGGTGTCTGCGGTTATAGATAGAGGATAGACACAGTACCGGACCAGCTATGTGTGACCGGTGGCCGTGAGTCATGAAGTTTTTTGATGTGGGACTTGTTGGCGTCGCCCATCCCCTGCCCCGTCCGACGCTCGCCGTTTCCTTTCTGTTTATGTTTTTTGTATACGGTGTCATGAGGACAAATCCCAGATCTCCGCAGCGACGGCCCGTCCGTGGTACAACACTGCCATATATACAGAGAAGCCAGTGTGGCCAAGTTTGGACCGGGCCCCTGTAATAGTCAGGGGCCCCTGACCACCCCGCTGGCTCTATAGTAACGTGGAGCAATTTCTCAGTGTTTTCAAGATCTCTGCTTGCTGTAATTAAATGCGGCTAGAATCCATCCTGGCCCGGTCTGCTCTCACCACCCGTGATGGCAGCCTGATACATTGTAACAAATTATCAGCTGTGAAATTATCTGCAGCCTCTGGATGTTTTCATTCACTGAGAGCAAGCAAACTTCTCAGAATTTAGGTTGAAAACGTCAGATTTTCCGTTCGCCAGGATTAGTATTAGGGGTGACAATCTGCAGCGGTGCAACGTACTGTACACCAGGGCATCTTACTCCAAAGACGACTGACATACGGATACGGATCACCCCGCGCACAGTGTCTGACGTACGGATCACCCCGCACACAGTGTCTGACGTACGGATCACCCCGCACACAGTGTCTGACGTACGGAGCACCCCGCACACAGTGTCTGACGTACGGAGCACCCCGCACACAGTGTCTGACGTACGGAGCACCCCGCACACAGTGTCTGACGTACGGAGCACCCCGCACAGTGTCTGACGTACGGAGCACCCCGCACACAGTGTCTGACGTACGGAGCACCCCGCACACAGTGTCTGACGTACGGAGCACCCCGCACACAGTGTCTGACGTACGGAGCACCCCGCACACAGTGTCTGACGTACGGAGCACCCCGCACACAGTGTCTGACGTACGGAGCACCCCGCACACAGTGTCTGACGTACGGAGCACCCCGCACACAGTGTCTGACGTACGGAGCACCCCGCACACAGTGTCTGACGTACGGAGCACCCCACACACAGTGTCTGACGTACGGAGCACCCTGCACACAGTGTCTGACGTACGGATCACCCCGCACACAGTGTCTGACGTACGGAGCACCCCGCACACAGTGTCTGATTTACGGAGCACCCCGCACACAGTGTCTGACGTACGGAGCACCCCGCACACAGTGTCTGACGTACGGAGCACCCCGCACACAGTGTCTGACGTACGGAGCACCACGCACACAGTGTCTGACGTACGGAGCACCCCGCACACAGTGTATGACGTACGGAGCACCCCGCACACAGTGTCTGACGTACGGAGCACCCCGCACACAGTGTCTGACGTACGGAGCACCCTGATCACCCCGCACACAATATCTGCCGTGCTGAGCACCCCGATCACCCCGCACACAATGTCCGCCCTACTGAGCACCCCGATCACCCCGCACACAATGTCTGCCGTACTGAGCACCCCGATCACCCCGCACACAGTGTCTGACGTACGGAGCACCCCGCACACAGTGTCTGACGTACGGAGCACCCCGCACACAGTGTCTGACGTACGGAGCACCCCGCACACAGTGTCTGACGTACGGAGCACCCCGCACACAGTGTCTGACGTACGGAGCACCCCGCACACAGTGTCTGACGTACGGAGCACCCTGCACAAAGTGTCTCATGTACGGAGCACCCCGCACACAGTGTCTGACGTACGGAGCACCCCGCACACAGTGTCTGACGTACGGAGCACCCCGATCACCCCGCACACAATGTCTGCCGTACTGAGCACCCCGATCACCCCGCACACAATGTCCACCCTACTGAGCACCCCGATCACCCCGCACACAATGTCTGCCGTACTGAGCACCCCGATCACCCCGCACACAGTGTCTGACGTACGGAGCACCCCGCACACAGTGTCTGACGTACGGAGCACCCCGCACACAGTGTCTGACGTACGGAGCACCCCGCACACACTGTCTGACGTACGGAGCACCCCGCACAGTGTCTGACGTACGGAGCACCCCGCACACAGTGTCTGACGTACGGAGCACCCCGCACACAGTGTCTGACGTACGGAGCACCCCAATCACCCTGCACATAATGTCTGCTGTACTCCGCACCCCAATCACCCCGCACACAATGTCTGCTGTACTCAGCACCCCGATCACCCTGCACACAATGTCTGCTGTACTCAGCACCCCGATCACCCCGCACACAATGTCTGCTGTACTCAGCACTCCGATCACCCCGCACATAATGTCTGCTGTACTCAGCACCCCGATCACCCTGCACACAATGTCTGCTGTACTCAGCACCCCGATCACCCCGCACACAGTGTCTGACGTACGGAGCACCCCGATCACCCCGCACACAATGTCTGCCGTACTGGCACCCCGATCACCCCGCACACAATGTCCGCCCTACTGAGTCACCCCGATCACCCCGCACACAATGTCTGCCGTACTGAGCACCCCGATCACCCCGCACACAGTGTCTGACGTACGGAGCACCCCGCACACAGTGTCTGACGTACGGAGCACCCCGCACACACTGTCTGATGTACGGAGCACCCCGCACACAGTGTCTGACGTACGGAGCACCCCGCACACAGTGTCTGACGTTCGAGCAGACCCCGCACACAGTGTCTGACGTACGAGCACCCCGCACACAGTGTCTGACGTACGGAGCACCCCAATCACCCTGCACATAATGTCTGCTGTACTCAGCACCCCAATCACCCGCACACAATGTCTGCTGTACTCAGCACCCCGATCACCCCGCACGTAATGTCTGCTGTACTCAGCACCCCGATCACCCGCACACAATGTCTGCTGTACTCAGCACCCCGATCACCCCGCCACACAATGTCTGCTGTACTCAGCACCCCGATCACCCTGCACACAATGTCTGCTGTACTCAGCACCCTGATCACCCGCACACAATGTCTGCTGTACTCAGCACCCCGATCACCCCGCACACAATGTCTGCTGTACTCAGCACCCCGATCACCCCGCACATAATGTCTGCTGTACTCAGCACCCCGATCACCCCGCACACAATGTCTGCTGTACTCAGCACCCTGATCACCCTGCACACAATGTCTGCTGTACTCAGCACCCGATCACCCTGCACACAATGTCTGCTGTACTCAGCACCCCGATCACCCGCACTAATGTCTGCTGTACTCAGCACCCGATCACCCCGCACATAATGTCTGCTGTACTCAGCACCCCGATCACCCCGCACACAATGTCTGCTGTACTCAGCACCCCGATCACCCTGCACACAATGTCTGCTGTACTCAGCACCCCGATCACCCCGCACATAATGTCTGCTGTACTCAGCACCCCGATCACCCCGCACATAATGTCTGCTGTACTCAGCACCCCGATCACCCCGCACACAATGTCTGCTGTACTCAGCACCCGATCACCCTGCACATATGTCTGCTGTACTCAGCACCCCGATCACCCCGCACACAATGTCTGCTGTACTCAGCACCCTGATCACCCCGCACACAATGTCTGCTGTACTCAGCACCCCGATCACCCGCACACAATGTCTGCCATACTAAAAACCCCAATCACCCTGCACACAATATCTGCTGTGCTCAGCACCCCGATCACCCCGCACACAATGTCTGCCATACTGAAAACCCCGATCACCTGCACACAATGCCTGCTGTACTCAGCACTCCGATCACCCTGCACACAATGCTGCTGTACTGAGCACCCGATCACCCTGCACACAATGCTGCTGTACTGAGCACCCGATCACCCCGCACATAATGTCTGCTGTACTCAGCACCCGATCACCCGCACACAATGTCTGCTGTACTCAGCACTCCGATCACCCTGCACACAATGTCTGCCATACTGAAAACCCGATCACCCTGCACACAATCTCTGCTGTACTCAGCACCCGATCACCCTGCACACAATGCCTGCTGTACTGAGCACCCCGATCACCCGCACATAATGTCTGCTGTACAGCACCCGATCACCCGCACAATGTCTGCTGTACTCAGCACCCCGATCACCCGCACACAATGTCTGCTGTACTCAGCACCCGATCACCCGCACACAATGTCTGCTGTACTCAGCACCCGATCACCCCGCACATAATGTCTGCTGTACTCAGCACCCGATCACCCTGCACATAATGTCTGCTGTACTCAGCACCCCGATCACCCCGCACACAATGTCTGCTGTACTCAGCACCCTGATCACCCGCACACAATGTCTGCTGTACTCAGCACCCGATCACCCCGCACACAATGTCTGCCTACTAAAAACCCCAATCACCCTGCACACAATATCTGCTGTGCTCAGCACCCGATCACCCGCACACAATGTCTGCCTACTGAAACCCCGATCACCCTGCACACAATGCCTGCTGTACTCAGCACCCCGATCACCCCGCACACAATGTTGCTGTACTCAGTACTCCGATCACCCCGCACACAATGTCTGCTGTACTGAGCACCCCGATCACCCGCACTAATGTCTGCTGTACTCAGCACCCCGATCACCCCGCACACAATGTCTGCTGTACTCAGCACCCGATCACCCCGCACACAATGTCTGCCTACTGAAAACCCGATCACCCTGCACACAATGCCTGCTGTACTCAGCACCCCGATCACCCTGCACACAATGTCTGCTGTACTCAGCACTCCGATCACCCCCACACAATGTCTGCTGTACTGAGCACCCGATCACCCCACACATAATGTCTGCTGTACTCAGCACCCGATCACCCCGCACACAATGTCTGCTGTACTAGCACCCCGATCACCCGCACACAATGTCTGCTGTACTCAGCACCCCGATCACCCCGCACACAATGTCTGCTGCCCTCAGCACCCCGATCACCCGCACACAATGTCTGCCATGCTACGAGACACCCGATCACCCGCAACAATGTCTGCCATACTGACACCCCGAATCACCCCGCACAGCAAAGTGTCTGCATACGAACACCCCGATCACCGCGCACACGAAAGTGTCTGCGTTACACCCCACACAGCTCTCGATCACCCCGCACACAATGTCTGCTGTATCAGCACCCCGATCACCCGCACACAATGTCTGCTGTACTCAGCACCCCGATCACCCCGCACACAATGTCTGCTGTACTCAGCAACCCGATCACCCCGCACACAATGTCTGCCTGTATCAGCACCCGATCACCCCGCACACAATGTCTCTGTACTCAGCACCCGATCACCCCGCACACAATGTCTGCTGTACTCAGCACCCGATCACCCCGCACACAATGTCTGCTGTGCTCAGACTCCGATCACACCCCGCACACAGTGTCTGACTGTACGAGCACCTCCGTCACCCCGCACACAATGTCTGCCGTACTGAGCACCCCAAGACACCCGCACACAGTGTTGACGTACGGAGCACCCCCGCACACATGTCTGACGTAAACGAGCACCCCGCACACAGTGTCTGACGTACGGAGCACCCGCACACAGTGTCTGACGTTCGGAGCACCCCGCACACAGTGTCTGACGTACGGAGCACCCCGCACACAGTGTCTGACGTACGGAGCACCCCGCACACAGTGTCTGACGTACGGAGCACCCCGCACACAGTGTCTGACGTACGGAGCACCCCGCACACAGTGTCTGACGTACGGAGCACCCCGCACACAGTGTCTGACGTACGGAGCACCCCGATCACCCGCACACAATGTCTGCCGTACTGAGCACCCCGATCACCCCGCACACAATGTCCGCCCTACTGAGCACCCCGTTCACCCCGCACACAATGTCTGCCGTACTGAGCACCCCGATCACCCCGCACACAGTGTCTGACGTACGGAGCACCCTAATCACCTTGCACATAATGTCTGCTGTACTCAGCACCCCAGATCACCCCGCACGTAATGTCTGCTGTACTCAGCACCCGATCACCCCGCACACAATGTCTGCTGTACTCAGCACCCCGATCACCCTGCACACAATGTCTGCTGTACTCAGCACCCCGATCACCCCGCACACAATGTCTGCTGTACTCAGCACCCGATCACCCCGCACATAATGTCTGCTGTACTCAGCACCCGATCACCCCGCACACAGTGTCTGCTGTACTCAGCACCCCGATCACCCCGCACATAATGTCTGCTGTACTCAGCACCCGATCACCCCGCACATAATGTCTGCTGTACTCAGCACCCCGATCACCCCGCACACAATGTCTGCTGTACTCAGCACCCCGATCACCCCGCACACAATGTCTGCTGTACTCAGCACCCCGATCACCCGCACACAATGTCTGCTGTACTCAGCACCCCGATCACCCCGCACACTAGTCTGCTGCACTCAGCACCCCGATCACCCCGCACACAATGTCTGCCATGTCACACACCCTGATCACCCCGCACACAATGTCTGCCGTACTGAACACCCCGATCACCCCGCAAGCAATGTCTGCTATACTGAACACCCGATCACCCCGCACACAATGTTCTGCCGTACTCAGCACCCCCGATACACCCGCACACAATGTCTGCTGTGCTCAGTACTCGATCACCCCGCACACAGTGTCTGCTGTACTGAGCACCCCGATCACCCGACACACAATGTCTGCTGTGCTCAGCACTCCGATCACCCGCACACAATGTCCGCCGTACTGAGCACCCCAAACACCCTGCACACAGTGTCTGACGTACGGAGCACCCCGCACACACTGTCTGACGTACGGAGCACCCGCACACAGTGTCTGACGTACGGAGCACCCCGCACAAGTGTCTGACGTACGGAGCACCCCGCACACAGTGTCTGACGTACGGAGCACCCCGCACACAGTGTCTGACGTACGGAGCACCCGCACACAGTGTCTGACGTACGTAGCACCCGCACACAGTGTCTGACGTACGGAGCACCCCGCACACAGTGTCTGACGTACGGAGCACCCCGCACACAGTGTCTGACGTACGGAGCACCCCGACACCCGCACACAATGTCTGCCGTACTGAGCACCCCGATCACCCCGCACACAATGTCCGCCTACTGAGCACCCCGATCACCCCGCACACAATGTCTGCCGTACTGAGCACCCCGATCACCCCGCACACAGTGTCTGACGTACGGAGCACCCTAATCACCCTGCACATAATGTCTGCTGTACTCAGCACCCCAATCACCCCGCACACAATGTCTGCTGTACTCAGCACCCGATCACCCTGCACACAATGTCTGCTGTACTCAGCACTCCGATCACCCTGCACACAATGTCTGCTGTACTCAGCACTCCGATCACCCTGCACACAATGTCTGCTGTACTCAGCACTCCGATCACCCTGCACACAATGTCTGCTGTACTCAGCACTCGATCACCCTGCACACAATGTCTGCTGTACTCAGCACCCGATCACCCCGCACACAATGTCTGCGTACTGAGCACCCCGATCACCCCGCACACAGTGTCTGACGTACGGAGCACCCCGCACACAGTGTCTGACGTACGGAGCACCCCGCACACACTGTCTGATGTACGGAGCACCCGCACACAGTGTCTGACGTACGGAGCACCCCGCACACAGTGTCTGACGTTCGGAGCACCCCGCACACAGTGTCTGACGTACGGAGCACCCCGCACACAGTGTCTGACGTACGGAGCACCCCACACACAGTGTCTGACGTACGGAGCACCTGCACACAGTGTCTGACGTACGGATCACCCCGCACACAGTGTCTGACGTACGGAGCACCACCCGCACACAGTGTCTGATTTACGGAGCACCCCGCACACAGTGTCTGACGTACGGAGCACCCCGCATACAGTGTCTGACGTACGGAGCACCCCGCACACAGTGTCTGACGTACGGAGCACCACGCACACAGTGTCTGACGTACGGAGCACCCCGCACACAGTGTATGACGTACGGAGCACCCCGCACACAGTGTCTGACGTACGGAGCACCCCGCACACAGTGTCTGACGTACGGAGCACCCTGATCACCCCGCACACAATATCTGCCGTGCTGAGCACCCCGATCACCCCGCACACAATGTCCGCCCTACTGAGCACCCCGATCACCCCGCACACAATGTCTGCCGTACTGAGCACCCCGATCACCCCGCACACAGTGTCTGACGTACGGAGCACCCCGCACACAGTGTCTGACGTACGGAGCACCCCGCACACAGTGTCTGACGTACGGAGCACCCCGCACACAGTGTCTGACGTACGGAGCACCCGCACACAGTGTCTGACGTACGGAGCACCCCGCACACAGTGTCTGCGTACGGAGCCACCCTGCACAAAGTGTCTCATGTACGGAGCACCCCGCACACAGTGTCTGACGTACGGAGCACCCCGCACACAGTGTCTGACGTACGGAGCACCCCGATCACCCCGCACACAATGTCTGCCGTACTGAGCACCCCGATCACCCAGCACACAATGTCTACCCTACTGAGCACCCCGATCACCCCGCACACAATGTCTGCCGTTACTGAGCACCCCGATCACCCGCACACAGTGTCTGACGTACGGAGCACCCCGCACACAGTGTCTGAACCACGATCCCCGACACAATGTCTGCTGTACTCAGCACCCCGATCACCCGCACACAATGTCTGCTGTACTCAGCACCCGATCACCCCGCACAAATGTCTGCTGTACTCAGCACCCCGATCACCCGCACACAATGTCTGCTGTACTCAGCACCCGATCACCCGCACAAATGTCTGCTGTACTCAGCACCCACGCCACATTGGATCACCCCGCACACATGTCTGCTGTACTCAGCACCCCGATCACCCCGCACAAATGTCTGCTGTACTCAGCACCCCGATCACCCGCACAATGTCTCTGTACTAGCCCCGATCACCCGCACACAATGTCTGCTGTACTCAGACCGATCCCCGCACACAATGTCTGCTGTACTGCCCCGATCACCCCACAATGTCTGCTGTACTCAGCACCCGCACACAATGTCTGCCAGACACGTCACCCGCACCAATGTCTGCTGTACGAGCACCCCGATCACCCCGCACACAATGTCTGCTGTACTCAGCACCCCGACACCCGCACACAATGTCTGCTGTACTCAGCACCCGATCACCCCGCAACCACCCGATCACCCGCACACAATGTCTGCTGTACTCAGCACCCCGATCACCCGCACACAATGTCTGCTGTACTCAGCACCCGATCACCCGCACACAATGTCTGCTGTACTCAGCACCCCGATCACCCGCACACAATGTCTGCTGTACTCAGCACCCCGATCACCCCGCACACAATGTCTGCTGTACTAGACCCATCACCCACATGCTGCTGTATCAGCACCCCGATCACCCGACATAATGTCTGCTGTACTCAGCACCCGATCACCCCGCACACAATGTCTGCTGTACTCAGCACCCCGATCACCCCGCACACTAATGTCTGCTGTACTCAGCACCCGATCACCCCGCACACAATGTCTGCTGTACTCAGCACCCGATCACCCCGCACACAATGTCTGCTGTACTCAGCACCCGATCACCCCGCACACAATGTCTGCTGTACTCAGCACCCCGATCACCCCGCACACAATGTCTGCTGTACTCAGCACCCCGATCACCCTGCACACAATGTCTGCTGTACTCAGCACCCCGATCACCCCGCACACAATGTCTGCTGTACTCAGCACCCGATCACCCTGCACATAATGTCTGCTGTACTCAGCACCCCGATCACCCGCACACAATGTCTGCTGTACTCAGCACCCTGATCACCCCGCACACAATGTCTGCTGTACTCAGCACCCCGATCACCCGCACACAATGTCTGCCATACTAAAAACCCAATCACCCTGCACACAATATCTGCTGTGCTCAGCACCCCGATCACCCCGCACACAATGTCTGCCATACTGAAAACCCGATCACCCTGCACACAATGCCTGCTGTACTCAGCACCCCGATCACCCTGCACACAATGTCTGCTGTACTCAGCACTCCGATCACCCCGCACACAATGTCTGCTGTACTGAGCACCCCGATCACCCGCACATAATGTCTGCTGTACTCAGCACCCCGATCACCCCGCACACCCAATGTCTGCTGTACTCAGCACCCGATCACCCCGCACACACATGTCTGCTGTACTCAGCACCCCGATCACCCCGCACACAATGTCTGCCATACTCAGCACCCCGATCACCCCGCACACAATGTCTGCTGTATCAGCACCCCAGATCACCCCGCACACAATGTCTGCTGTACTCAGCACCCCGATCACCCCGCACAAATGTCTGCTGTACTCAGCACCCCGATCACCCTGCACCATAATGTCCTGCTGTACTCAGCACCCCGATCACCCCGCTCACAATGTCTGCTGTACTCAGCACCCCGATCACCCCGCACACAAATGTCTGCTGTACTGAGCACCCCGATCACCCGCACACAATGTCTGCTGTACTCAGCACTCCGATCACCCCGCACATAATGTCTGCTGTACTCAGCACCCCGATCACCCTGCACACAATGTCTGCTGTACTCAGCAACCCCGATCACCCGCACACAATGTCTGCTGTACTAGCACCCCGATCACCCCGCACATAAAGTCTGCTGTACTCAGCACCCCGATCACCTGCACATAATGTCTGCTGTACTCACACCCGATCACCCCGCACATATGCTGCTGTACTCAGCACCCCGATCACCCCGCACAAATGTCTGCTGTACTCAGCACCCCGATCACCCCGCACACAATGTCTGCTGTACTCAGCACCCCGATCACCCCCGCACATAATGTCTGCTGTACTCAGCACCCCGATCACCCCGCACATAATGTCTGCTGTACTCAGCACCACCCCGATCACCCCGCACACAATGTCTCTGTACTCAGCACCCCGATCACCCCGCACACAATGTCTGCTGTACTCAGCACCCCGATCACCCTGCACAATGTCTGCTGTACTCAGCACCCCGATCACCCCCGCACAAATGTCTGCCTTTTTTACTCAGCACCCCCCCATCACCCCGCACACAATGTCTGCTGTACTCAGCACCCGATCACCCCGCACACAATGTCCTGCTGTACTCAGCACCCCGATCACCCGCCCCACAATGTCTGCTGTACTCAGCACCCCCATCACCCCGCACAAATGTCTGCTGACTCAGCACCCCGATCACCCGCACACAATGTCTGCTGTACTCGCACCCCCGATCACCCGCACATAATGCCTGCTGTAAATCAGCACCCC
>JARQOD010000020.1:159482-257695 GCA_033576555.1 Oophaga sylvatica
TGTGTGTGTAGCCCATTCACTATCTCCATCCATCCCTCACTCCCTCAAGATGGCTGGACCATCATTGTAAATGCACCATTGTATATACACACCTGTACTTTGTATCTCCCCCACCTCATTGTAGATTGTAAGCTCTCACGAGCAGGGGCGGCTGATTCTGCTTTAATTACTGTATGTTAACGTTGTTACTTATGACTTGTGCTTTGAAACTGTTAAACTGTAAAGCGCTGCGGAATATGATGGCGCTATATAAATAAAGATTAGTATTATTATTATTGTCCGTTTGAAAAATAAATGATGGTCCAACTAAACGCAAACCGGATGGAATAGCATGCCGCTGCAAGATGCTGTGGTAGCCATGCTGGTTCACTATGCCTTCAATTCTGAATAAATCCCCAACAGTGTCACCAGTAAAGCACCCCCACACCATCACACCACCTCCTCCATGCTTCACGGTGGGAACCAGGCATGTAGAGTCCATCCGTTCACCTTTTCTGCGTCGCACAGACATGGTGGTTGGAACCAAAGATCTCAAATTTGGACTCATCAGACCAAAGCACAGATTTCCACTGGTCTAATGTCCATTCCTTGTGTTCTTTAGCCCAAACAAGTCTCTTCTGCTTGTTGCCTGTTCTTAGCAGTGGTTTCCTAGCAGCTATTTTACCATGAAGGCTGCTGCACAAAGTCTCCTCTTAACAGTTGTTGTAGAGATGTTTCTGCTGCTAGAACTCTGTGTGGCATTGACCTGGTCTCTAATCTGAGCTGCTGTAAACCTGCGATTTCTGAGGCTGGTGACTCGGATAAACTTATCCTCAGAAGCAGATGTGACTCTTGGTCTTCCTTTTCTGGGGCGGTCCTCATGTGAGCCAGTTTCTTTGTAGCGCTTGATGGTTTTTGCAACTGCACTTGGGGACACTTTCAAAGTTTTCCCAATTTTTCAGACTGACTGACCTTCATTTCAGTAATGATGGCCACTCGTTTTTCTTTACTTAACTGCTTTTTTCTTGCCATAATACAAATTCTAACAGTTTATTCAGTAGGATTATCAGCTGTGTATCCACCAGACTTCTGCACAACACAACTGATGGTCCCAACCCCATTTATAAGGCCAGAAATCCCACTTATTAAACCTGACAGGGCACACCTGTGAAGTGAAAACCATTTCCGGTGACTACCTCTTGAAGCTCATCAAGAGAATGCCAAGAGTGTGCAAAGCAGTAATCAAAGCAAAAGGTGAAGAACCTAGAATATAAGACATATTTTCAGGTGTTTCACACTTTTTGTAAAGTGTAATGTATAATTCCCAATGTGATAATTCATAGTTTTGATGCCTTCAGTGTGAATGTACATTTTTCATAGTCATGAAAATACAGAAAAATCATTAAATGAGAAGGTGTGTCCAAACTTTTGGTCTGTACTGTATATATATATTATACAGTGGGGGGAATAAGTATTTGATCTCTTGCTACTTTTGTAAGTTCACCCACTGACTAAGACATGAACAGTCTATAATTTTAAGGGTCGGTTAATTTTAACATTAAGAGGTAGAATATCAAAAATACAATCCAAAAAAAAAAATCTCATTGTATAAATTCTATAAATGTATTTGCATTTTGCAGTGAGAGATAAGTATTTGCTCCGCTACCAACCGCCCCCTTCTGTTCGCGCCGTGATTCCGGATGGGCTCATTGAACACATCCAGCATCGCCGCATCGTATCCATAGAGTAGACTGAGGTAAATGGACATGCTGCGGTCTAGAACGATGCGTCATGTCCGGTTTAGCGGGTGTGTCACCCGCGTATTCGGACGCATAGTGGAGACGGGATTTCATAAAACCCCTCCACCATGCTGGAACATCTGGCCGCTGCGGATTATACTCTGCGACTGTACAGCGTCCAATCCGCAGCAAATCCTGAATGTTTCTGCTATGTGGAAACATAAATCCAAAAAAGAAATATAGGAAGTTTTTTACCATAAAATATATCGTTTATTCAAAAATATATTAAAGTTAACCGAACCAATTCAGTGATGTAAATATAATGGGAACAACAAAGTACAACAAATAAAGCCAAAAAAGGAGGTACAGGAGATTACATATACATTTAATATTAATCCTAATTGTTATATATCATACATTGCATATATGGAGCGAAAAATGCTTCAAAAATGTAATACAGGAAAAGAATGTATATATAGTATTTCAAACATATGTAATAAATTCCATTAACTAAAAAGCGCTATCTTACAATTAATCCAATGATATGCATGAATAATTATGTCAAAATGCAAAAAGTAAGAAGGCACAGCGATATTTATATGCGGCATAGTAAATCCAAACTGTGAAAGCCCTGCTAACGTGCATGGTGCATAGTGCAAAACTGCTTAGTGCAAGATCTAATATTAGATGCAGGGCCAAAGTATACAGCACATATCAAATAAACGCCCACTGCCTAAAAGGAGAATGCATGCTAGACATGATAAATACATAGCTGCTGTGGAAACACCACTGAACGCCCGCTCTGTCTCCCCATGGCACACACTACACAGACAATAGATAGAGAGATACAGAGAGACCACAAGGCGAGAGACAGCAGGGAAGAAACCACAGACAAGGAGACAGAGGTAGGACAGAGTACAGACAAGGTAATGACACGAGACAAGGTACAGGGACACAGGCACCAGGATATTCTGCCTCCTGAAGGGCGGACAAACAGGCAAAGCTAGGAGTGAAGCCTCCAAAGATGGAGGAACACAGAGCAAGACCTGGCAGCTCAGTAGCAAGATACTACCTGAGTTAACACATTGCACAGGCAAGATCCACAGGGTGGAGCTGCCTTAAATACTAGAGGGCTAATGGTAATTGGTCAGTCAGGTGCACCCTGACTCCATAAGAACCAGAGAGTTCTGGCACCGCCCCCCTATGCACACAGCCAGGAGACATGCAGAGAGCAGATAGAAAGCAAGAGGTACAGAGTCTGGAGCTGGCAGCAGACAGAAATCACAGCATGACCTGGAGCAGTGAGCAAGTAGGTGTGTGATGGATGGGAGGCCATGCAGTGATGCCAGCAGGGTTGTTATAATTACCTTGTTCCAGAAGTTTTGAGGCTTGTCTCTGTGCCGTTTTGCGTATTGTAGGCGAGGTACTTTGTGGCATTTGTGCAGTAATGGCTTTCTTCTGGCGACTCGACCATTCAGCCGCACCGCTAGTTTTCAGAGTCCAGTATTTCAGCTGATGTTATTTGTGGGTTTTTCTTTGCATCCAGAACAATTTTCCTGGCAGTTGTGGACAAAATTCTTGTTGATCTACCTGACCGTGGTTTTGTTTTTAAAGAGACCCTGATTTTCCATGAGTTAGGCTACTTTCACACTTGCGTTTTTTTGCGCTGCGTTTCGAGCGCACATGAAGCGCATTAAAAAAACGCATGCAAACGCTTGTAAACGCTGCGATATTTAGTCGCATCAGCATGCGTCATTTCAACAAAAAAACGCAGCGTCTGCGATTTCATGTGTTTTTGCATGCGTTTGCGTTTTTTTGGCGCATGCGTTGTCTATGTGTCACATTTCTATCATCTCTGTCTCCATCATCTACTGTATCATCTGTCTCCATCATCTCTGTCTCCATCATCTCTGGCTCCATCATCTGTGGCTCCATCATCTCTGGCTCCATTATTTACAGAAAAATCGTGTGCGTGCAAAAGCGCTGATGAGCGCAAAGCCATGCGCACGCCAGCGCCCCCATAGACTGCAATGTTATTTTTTGCGCACACGTGCGCACGCGTTTTTTTAAATCGGTTGGCCGAAAAAAAAAATGCAACATGTAGCGTCTTGCACGTATGGGCGCACACCGGGAAAATGCGCAGCGCACGACAAACGCACATGAACGCGTGCAAGCGCTAGACCCTGCGCCCGCCATGTTAAAGATAGGGGAACATTGCGCATGCGTCCGATAGCGCAAGATGCGCTGCGCAAAAAAACGCAAGTGTGAAAGTAGCCTTAATCACAGGTTGAACGCTGCTGACTGGCATTATCTATTCCGTGGATATCTTTTTGTATCCCTTTCCTGTTTTATACAGTTCAACTATCTTTTCCCGTAGATCCGTTGACAATTCTTTTGGTTTCCCAATGACTTACAATCCAGAAACGTCAGTGGCTGGATGAAAGATTCAAGAGTCTGTCTGGATCCGAGAAACTCACTCAGCTTTTATGCACACACTGATTACAAGCAAACAGGTCACAGGTGAGGATGTTACCTTTATCCTCTCTACAGCTGAGTATGAGCTGTGAGACTGCTGTTATTCCTCCTGGCAGTCTCCTCTCAGGTTTATCCTCTACAGCTGAGTGTGAGCTGTGTGACTGTGGTTGTTCCTCCTGGCAGTCTCCTCTCAGGTTTATCCTCTACAGCTGAGTGTGAGCTGTGTGACTGTGGTCATTCCTCCTGGCAGTCTCCTCTCAGGTTTATCCTCTACAGCTGAGTGTGAGCTGTGTGACTGCGGTTATTCCTCCTGGCAGTCTCCTCTCAGGTTTATCCTCTACAGCTGAGTGTGAGCTGTGTGACTGCGGTTTTCCTCCTGGCAGTCTCCTCTCAGGTTTATCCTCTACAGCTGAGTTGAGCTGTGTGACTGTGTTTTCCTCCTGGCAGTCTCCTCTCAGGTTTATCCTCTACAGCTGAGTGTGAGCTGTGTGACTGTGGTCATTCCTCCTGGCAGTCTCCTCTCAGGTTTATCCTCTACAGCTGAGTGTGAGCTGTGTGACTGCGGTTGTTCCTCCTGGCAGTCTCCTCTCAGGTTTATCCTCTACAGCTGAGTGTGAGCTGTGTGACTGCGGTTGTTCCTCCTGGCAGTCTCATCTCAGGTTTATCCTCTCTACAGCTGAGTATGAGCTGTGAGACTGCTGTTATTCCTCCTGGCAGTCTCCTCTCAGGTTTATCCTCTCTACAGCTGAGTGTGAGCTGTGTGACTGGGTTATTCCTCCTGGCAGTCTCCGCTCAGGTTTATCCTCCTCTACAGCTGAGTGTGAGCTGTGTGACTGCGTTATTCCTCCTGGCAGTCTCCTCTCAGGTTTATCCTCTACAGCTGAGTGTGAGCTGTGTGACTGCGGTTATTCCTCCTGGCAGTCTCCTCTCAGGTTTATCCTCTCTACAGCTGAGTGTGAGCTGTGTGACTGTGGTTATTCCTCCTGGCAGTCTCCGCTCAGGTTTATCCTCTACAGCTGAGTGTGAGCTGTGTGACTGCGGTTATTCCTCCTGGCAGTCTTCTCTCAGGTTTATCCTCCTCTACAGCTGAGTGTGAGCTGTGTGACTGCTGTTATTCCTCCTGGCAGTCTCCTCTCAGGTTTATCCTCTACAGCTGAGTGTGAGCTGTGTGACTGCGGTTATTCCTCCTGGCAGTCTCCTCTCAGGTTTATCCTCTCTACAGCTGAGTATGAGCTGTGTGACTGTGGTTATTCCTCCTGGCAGTCTCCCTCAGGTTTATCCTCTCTACAGCTGAGTGTGAGCTGTGTGACTGCGGTTGTTCCTCCTGGCAGTCTTCTCTCAGGTTTATCCTCCTCTACAGCTGAGTGTGAGCTGTGTGACTGCGGTTATTCCTTCTGGCAGTCTCTCAGGTTTATCCTCTACAGCTGGGTGTGAGCTGTGTGACTGGGTTATTCCTCCTGGCAGTCTCCCTCAGGTTTATCCTCTACAGTGGGTGTGAGCTGTGTGACTGTGGTTATTCTTCCTGGCAGTCTTCTCAGGTTTATCCTCCTCTACAGCCGAGTGTGAGCTGTGTGACTGCGGTTATTCCTCCTGGCAGTCCTCTCAGGTTTATCCTCTCTACAGCTGGGTGTGAGCTGTGTGACTGCGGTTATTCCTCCTGGCAGTCTCCTCTCAGGTTTGTCCCTACAGCTGGGCGTGAGCTGTGTGACTGCGGTTGTTCCTCCTGGCAGTCTCCTCTCAGGTTTATCCTCTCTACAGCTGGGTGTGAGCTGTGTGACTGCGGTTGTTCCTCCTGGCAGTCTCCTCTCAGGTTTATCCTTTCTACAGATGGGTGTGAGCTGTGTGACTGCGGTTGTTCCTCCTGGCAGTCTCCTCTCAGTTTATCCACTACAGCTGGGTGTGAGCTGTGTGACTGCGTTATTCCTCCTGGCAGTCTCCTCTCAGTTTATCCTCTCTACAGCTGGGTGTGAGCTGTGTGACTGCGGTTGTTCCTCCTGGCAGTCTCCTCTCAGGTTTATCCCTACAGCTGGGTGTGAGCTGTGTGACTGCGGTTATTCCTCCTGGCAGTCTCCTCTCAAGTTTATCCTCTCTACAGCTGGGTGTGAGCTGTGTGACTGCGGTTGTTCCTCCTGGCAGTCTCCTCTCAGGTTTATCCACTACAGCTGGGTGTGAGCTGTGTGACTGCGGTTATTCCTCCTGGCAGTCTCCTCTCAAGTTTATCCCCTCTACAGCTGGGTGTGAGCTGTGTGACTAGGATGTTCCTCCTGGCAGTCTCCTCTCAGGTTTATCCTCTATAGCTGGGTGTGAGCTGTGTGACTATGGTTGTTCTCCTGCAGTCTCCTCTCACGTTTATCCTCTCTACAGCTGGGTGTGAGCTGTGTGACTGCGGTTATTCCTCCTGGCAGTCTCCTCTCAAGTTTGTCCTCCTCTACAGCTGGGTGTGAGCTGTGTGACTGCGGTTATTCCTCCTGGCAGTCTCCTCTCAAGTTTATCCTCTCTACAGCTGGGTGTGAGCTGTGTGACTGCGGTTATTCCTCCTGGCAGTCTCCTCTCAGGTTTATCCTCTACAGCTGGGCGTGAGCTGTGTGACTGCGGTTGTTCCTCCTGGCAGTCTCCTCTCAGGTTTATCCTCTCTACAGCTGGGTGTGAGCTGTGTGCCTGCGGTTGTTCCTCCTGGCAGTCTCCTCTCAGGTTTATCCTCTACAGCTGAGTGTGAGCTGTGTGACTGCGGTTATTCCTCCTGGCAGTCTCCTTTCAGGTTTATCCTCCTCTACAGATGAGTGTGAGCTGTGTGACTGCGGTTATTCCTCCTGGCAGTCTCCTTTCAGGTTTATCCTCCTCTACAGATGAGTGTGAGCTGTGTGACTGTGGTTGTTCCTCCTGCAGTCTCCTCTCCGGTGATTTTGTGCAGATCGGTGTGATGTGGGGCGGGTGGCGGCTTTACTTACCTTATGATCAGCCAATAGAGCAGATGGGAGAGAATGGCCGGACCACCATGCAGCCGCTCTGACCCATTGTCTCTGCGCTGACACATTGTAGCAGATTATTGCCATTGTCAGAAATCCTTCTTGGCACATGGTCACTGCCCCCGGCCTCTATCTGCAGGGTCCGGGACAGGGGGGCCTCTATCTGCAGGGTCCGGGACAGGGGGGCCTCTATCTGCAGGGTCCGGGACAGGGGGCCTCTATCTGCAGGGTCCGGGACAGGGGGGCCTCTATCTGCAGGGTCCGGGACAGGGGGGCCTCTATCTGCAGGGTCCGGGACAGGGGGGCCTCTATCTGCAGGGTCCGGGACAGGGGGCCTCTATCTGCAGGGTCCGGGACAGGGGGGCCTCTATCTGCAGGGTCCGGGACAGGGGGGCCTCTATCTGCAGGGTCCGGGACAGAAAAACCAGAAAAACGACCTTATGTCCAGTAAAAGGTATATACTTTATTAAGTTGTATCACATATCAATATAAGGAGTTAAAAACCTGTATACACATCAATATATCTAAAATAGTACTGGGATATAAACAAGGGACGATAACATGCGGGTCATAGGGTGTGCAAAACCAAGAAGAAAAAAGAAAAATCCAGTATTGAAGAATGTTTATAAACAATCACATGAAAAGATAGTAAATAATTAATGATCATAAACCAAAACTCAAAGATGTGAAAGTGAATATTGCAAAAATTATCATATAAAATCCTTATGTCAAATATTGAACATCAAAAATGTGAAAAAATTACCACATAAAGTGCTAAATGTATAAAAAGACAGCACTAGGTGTCAGTGCGAATATCTAGTGATTTGCAATGATATCACAGTGGAGTAACTTGCATAAAGCCAAAGTGTCACATAGACAGCTGCCAAGGAGTGTATCAAACGATCACAAGTGGGTATTAATGGATACTTACAGCCTGCAGTACTCCCCAAGACCCGCATGTGCGTCCTCCCCAACGCGCGTTTCGGCACGTAGCCTTCGTCAGGGGGTGACGTACATGGGAGGTCACAGGGCATTTAAAGCACCTGCAGCCAATAAAACTAAAGGTCATATCAAACACGTGACCAATAGTATCGAAGGACCGGATCATACATCATTCATATCTATCTGTCGCCATAGCGCCCGGCATAAGAGACGCAACAGCGTCTAACAGGAAGCGCCGATAACTCATTGCCTCCATGGAGACCAAACAACAGCGTCTCCTCCTCAGTACCGCGCATGAGCATACAGCGTCACCATAACAACCGGAGGGCCAGCAATATAACAGCTGATGCACAACGGAGCAGAAATATAATATCACCTGACATGAGGTATGTATGTCATATCGTTTAATGGGCCAAAATCTGACATGATGTCCACAAAAATCATCCACTGATATCGGCAACAATCCCTCCGCTGAGCGCATGCGCACTATGATAATAAGGCATCCATGGATCATGCCCATTATTATGTGCACTATAGCAATTGGGGGAAAAGAGAAAAGGGGACATGGAAATATAATAATAAGACCTATAGATACACTATGGATAAACCATTCATACGAGAACACAGGATGTGTCATTAGATGTGTGCTTCCATATGAATACTGGATATGAGATCTATATATCACAAGAAGTCAGACTTCCAATATGCTGCTTGTTACATCAATACAGGAAAATTAAACAACTAGATTGGTGATATGCAAAACCAATGCAAAGGAGGCGATAATGAGCGCACACCAAGCGGGAGGAAGCGCTGGCCTGCACCAGGTCATGTCATGAAGCACCAAAACGATGGGCTGCACCAGGTCACGTCATGAAGCTCCAAAACGATGGGCTGCACCAGGTCACGTCATGAAGCACCAAAATGATGGGCTGCACCAGGTCACGTCATGAAGCTCCAAAATGATGGGCTGCACCAGGTCACGTCATGAAGCACCAAAACGATGGGCTGCACCAGGTCACGTCATGAAGCTCCAAAACGATGGGCTGCACCAGGTCACGTCATGAAGCTCCAAAACGATGGGCTGCACCAGGTCACGTCATGAAGCACCAAAACGATGGGCTGCACCAGGTCACGTCATGAAGCTCCAAAACGATGGGCTGCACCAGGTCACGTCATGAAGCTCCAAAACGATGGGCTGCACCAGGTCACGTCATGAAGCTCCAAAACGATGGGCTGCACCAGGTCACGTCATGAAGCACCACCGCAATCACGCTGAAGTGGTGCACATGATTAACTACTCTACAATTTTACTCATTTGAGTGATATTTTAGTATGCAGGCCATATTTCCTATTTTCTGTCTTTTAATAGGGTCCGGGACATGGGGAAAATAAGACCCCTCCGGCGAGCCCCTGCTCCTGTTACGGCTCGTGCTGCGGTCGCAGCACAACAATAGGACATTGTTCTGCTCCGCGTGACCGGCCGACGTCCTGCAGAGGGACAGCACCGAGCCTCCCTCCTCTCTGACCTTCATTTATAAGCACATGGCCGCATACTGCTGTGTACCGGGGGGCAGAGCGAGGGGGAAAATGGGGGGACATAGCGAGTGGCAAATGGGGGGACATACCGAGTGGGAAATGGGGGGACATAGCGAGTGGGAAATGGGGGACAAGAAGTCAGACTTCCAATATGCTGCTTGTTACATCAATACAGGAAAATTAAACAACTAGATTGGTGATATGCAAAACCAATGCAAAGGAGGCGATAATGAGCGCACACCAAGCGGGAGGAAGCGCTGACCTGCACCAGGTCACGTCATGAAGCACCAAAACGATGGGCTGCACCAGGTCACGTCATGAAGCTCCAAAACGATGGCCTGCACCAGGTCACGTCATGAAGCACCAAAATGATGGGCTGCACCAGGTCACGTCATGAAGCACCAAAATGATGGGCTGCACCAGGTCACATCATGAAGCACCAAAACATGTGGCTGCACCAGGTCACGTCATGAAGCACCAAAACGATGGGCTGCACCAGGTCACGTCATGAAGCACCAAAACGATGGGCTGCACCAGGTCACGTCATGAAGCCCAAAACGATGGGCTGCACCAGGTCACGTCATGAAGCACCAAAAGATGGGCTGCACCAGGTCACGTCATAAGCTCCAAAAGATGGGCTGCACCAGGTCACGTCATGAAGCACCATAACGATGGCTGCACCAGGTCACGTCATGAAGCTCCAAAACGATGGGCTGCACCAGGTCACGTCATGAAGCACCAAAACGATGGGCTGCACCAGGTCACGTCATGAAGCACCAAAACGATGGGCTGCACCAGGTCACGTCATGAAGCACCAAAACGATGGGCTGCACCAGGTCACGTCATGAAGCTCCAAAACGATGGGCTGCACCAGGTCACGTCATGAAGCTCCAAAACGATGGGCTGCACCAGGTCACGTCATGAAGCACCAAAACGATGGGCTGCACCAGGTCACGTCATGAAGCTCCAAAACGATGGCCTGCACCAGGTCACGTCATGAAGCACCAAAACGATGGGCTGCACCATCATCAGAAGCACAAACGATGGGCTGCACCAGGTCACGTCATGAAGCACCAAAACGATGGGCTGCACCAGGTCACGTCATGAAGCTCCAAAACGATGGCTAAGTACTCATGAGCACCAAAATCCACAGGTCACTGTCATGAAGCACCACCGCAATCACGCTGAAGTGGTGCACATGATTAACTACTCTACAATTTTACTCATTTGAGTGATATTAGTATGCAGGCCATATTTCCTATTTTCTGTCTTAATGAGGTCCGGACATGGGGAAATAAGACCCTCCGGCGAGCCCCTGCTCCTGTTACGGCTCGTGCTGCGGTCGCAGCACAACAATAGGACATTGTTCTGCTCCGCGTGACCGGCCGACGTCCTGCAGAGGGACAGCACCGAGCCTCCCTCCTCTCTGACCTTCATTTATAAGCACATGGCCGCATACTGCTGTGTACCGGGGGCAGAGCGAGGGGGAAAATGGGGGACATAGCGAGTGGCAAATGGGGGGACATACCGAGTGGGAAATGGGGGGACTAGCGAGTGGGAATGGGGGGACAAGAAGTCAGACTTCCAATATGCTGCTTGTTACATCAATACAGGAAAATTAAACAACTAGATTGGTGATATGCAAAACCAATGCAAAGGAGGCGATAATGAGCGCACACCAAGCGGGAGGAAGCGCTGACCTGCACCAGGTCACGTCATGAAGCACCAAAACGATGGGCTGCACCAGGTCACGTCATGAAGCTCCAAAACGATGGCCTGCACCAGGTCACGTCATGAAGCACCAAAATGATGGGCTGCACCAGGTCACGTCATGAAGCTCCAAAATGATGGGCTGCACCAGGTCACATCATGAAGCACCAAAACGATGGCCTGCACCAGTCACGTCATGAAGCTCCAAAATGATGGGCTGCACCAGGTCACGTCATGAAGCACCAAAACGATGGGCTGCACCAGGTCACGTCATGAAGCACCAAAACGATGGGCTGCACCAGGTCACGTCATGAAGCACCAAACGATGGGCTGCACCAGGTCACGTCATGAAGCTCCAAAACGATGGGCTGCACCAGGTCACGTCATGAAGCACCAAAACGATGGGCTGCACCAGGTCACGTCATGAAGCACCAAAACGATGGGCTGCACCAGGTCACGTCATGAAGCTCCAAAACGATGGCCTGCACCAGGTCACGTCATGAAGCACCAAAACGATGGGCTGCACCAGTTCAAGTCATGAAGCACCAAAACGATGGGCTGCACCAGGTCACGTCATGAAGCACCAAAACGATGGGCTGCACCAGGTCACGTCATGAAGCTCCAAACGATGGGCTGCACCAGGTCACGTCATGAAGCACCAAAACGATGGGCTGCACCAGGTCACGTCATGAAGCACCACCGCAATCACGCTGAAGTGGTGCACATGATTAACTACTCTACAATTTTACTCATTTGAGTGATATTTTAGTATGCAGGCCATATTTCCTATTTTCTGTCTTTTAATAGGGTCCGGGACATGGGGAAAATAAGACCCCTCCGGCGAGCCCCTGCTCCTGTTACGGCTCGTGCTGCGGTCGCAGCACAACAATAGGACATTGTTCTGCTCCGCGTGACCGGCCGACGTCCTGCAGAGGGACAGCACCGAGCCTCCCTCCTCTCTGACCTTCATTTATAAGCACATGGCGCATACGCTGTGTACCGGGGGGCAGAGCGAGGGGGAAAATGGGGGGACATAGCGATGGCAAATGGGGGGACATACCGAGTGGAAATGGGGGGACATAGCGAGTGGGAAATGGGGGGACAAGAAGTCAGACTTCCAATATGCTGCTTGTTACATCAATACAGGAAAATTAAACAACTAGATGGTGAATATGCAAAACCAATGCAAAGGAGGCGATAATGAGCGCACACCAAGCGGGAGGAAGCGCTGACCTGCACCAGGTCACGTCATGAAGCACCAAAACGATGGGCTGCACCAGGTCACGTCATGAAGCTCCAAAACGATGGCCTGCACCAGGTCACGTCATGAAGCACCAAAATGATGGGCTGCACCAGGTCACGTCATGAAGCTCCAAAATGATGGGCTGCACCAGGTCACATCATGAAGCACCAAAACGATGGCCTGCACCAGGTCACGTCATGAAGCTCCAAAATGATGGGCTGCACCAGGTCACGTCATGAAGCACCAAAACGATGGGCTGCACCAGGTCACGTCATGAAGCACCAAAACGATGGGCTGCACCAGGTCACGTCATGAAGCACCAAAACGATGGGCTGCACCAGGTCACGTCATGAAGCTCCAAAACGATGGGCTGCACCAGGTCACGTCATGAAGCACCAAAACGATGGGCTGCACCAGGTCACGTCATGAAGCACCAAAACGATGGGCTGCACCAGGTCACGTCATGAAGCTCCAAAACGATGGGCTGCACCAGGTCACGTCATGAAGCTCCAAAACGATGGGCTGCACCAGGTCACGTCATGAAGCTCCAAAACGATGGGCTGCACCAGGTCACGTCATGAAGCACCAAAACGATGGGCTGCACCAGGTCACGTCATGAAGCTCCAAAACGATGGGCTGCACCAGGTCACGTCATGAAGCATCCAAAACGATGGGCTGCACCAGGTCACGTCATGAAGCTCCAAAACGATGGGCTGCACCAGGTCACGTCATGAAGCACCACCGCAATCACGCTGAAGTGGTGCACATGATTAACTACTCTACAATTTTACTCATTTGAGTGATATTTTAGTATGCAGGCCATATTTCCTATTTTCTGTCTTTTAATAGGGTCCGGGACATGGGGGAAAATAAGACCCCTCCGGCGAGCCCCTGCTCCTGTTACGGGCTCGTGGCTTGCCGGTCGGCCAGCCTGCAAGGAACACAGTTCCTCTCTGACCTTCTTGACTGGCCGTACGTGTGCAAGGGAGCGGCTCCACTAGGTGAATGCATTAGCATGCAAATGGGGGGGACATACCGAGTGGGAAATGGGGGGACATAGCGAGTGGGAAATGGGGGGACAAGAAGTCAGACTTCCAATATGCTGCTTGTTACATCAATACAGGAAAATTAAACAACTAGATTGGTGATATGCAAAACCAATGCAAAGGAGGCGATAATGAGCGCACACCAAGCGGGAGGAAGCGCTGACCTGCACCAGGTCACGTCATGAAGCACCAAAACGATGGGCTGCACCAGGTCACGTCATGAAGCTCCAAAACGATGGCCTGCACCAGGTCACGTCATGAAGCACCAAAATGATGGGCTGCACCAGGTCACGTCATGAAGCACCAAAACGATGGGCTGCACCAGGTCACGTCATGAAGCTCCAAAACAATGGGCTGCACCAGGTCACGTCATGAAGCACCAAAACGATGGCCTGCACCAGGTCACGTCATGAAGCCCAAAACGATGGCTGCACCAGGTCACGTCATGAAGCTCCAAAACAATGGGCTGCACCAGGTCACGTCATGAAGCACCAAAATGATGGGCTGCACCAGGTCACGTCATAAAGCTCCAAAATGATGGGCTGCACCAGGTCACGTCATGAAGCACCATAACGATGGCCTGCACCAGGTCACGTCATGAAGCTCCAAAATGATGGGCTGCACCAGGTCACGTCATGAAGCACCAAAACGATGGGCTGCACCAGGTCACGTCATGAAGCACCAAAACGATGGGCTGCACCAGGTCACGTCATGAAGCACCAAAACGATGGGCTGCACCAGGTCACGTCATGAAGCTCCAAAACGATGGGCTGCACCAGGTCACGTCATGAAGCACCAAAACGATGGGCTGCACCAGGTCACGTCATGAAGCCCAAAACGATGGGCTGCACCAGGTCACGTCATGAAGCTCCAAAACGATGGCCTGCACCAGGTCACGTCATGAAGCACCAAAACGATGGGCTGCACCAGTTCAAGTCATGAAGCACCAAAACGATGGGCTGCACCAGGTCACGTCATGAAGCACCAAAACGATGGGCTGCACCAGGTCACGTCATGAAGCTCCAAAACGATGGGCTGCACCAGGTCACGTCATGAAGCACCAAAACGATGGGCTGCACCAGGTCACGTCATGAAGCACCACCGCAATCACGCTGAAGTGGTGCACATGATTAACTACTCTACAATTTTACTCATTTGAGTGATATTTTAGTATGCAGGCCATATTTCCTATTTTCTGTCTTTTAATAGGGTCCGGGACATGGGGGAAAATAAGACCCCTCCGGCGAGCCCCTGCTCCTGTTACGGCTCGTGCTGCGGTCGCAGCACAACAATAGGACATTGTTCTGCTCCGCGTGACCGGCCGACGTCCTGCAGAGGGACAGCACCGAGCCTCCCTCCTCTCTGACCTTCATTTATAAGCACATGGCCGCATACTGCTGTGTACCGGGGGCAGAGCGAGGGGGAAAATGGGGGACATAGCGAGTGGCAAATGGGGGGACATACCGAGTGGGAAATGGGGGGACATAGCGAGTGGGAAATGGGGGGACAAGAAGTCAGACTTCCAATATGCTGCTTGTTACATCAATACAGGAAAATTAAACAACTAGATTGGTGATATGCAAAACCAATGCAAAGGAGGCGATATGAGCGCACACCAAGCGGGAGGAAGCGCTGACCTGCACCAGGTCACGTCATGAAGCACCAAACGATGGGCTGCACCAGGTCACGTCATGAAGCTCCAAAACGATGGCCTGCACCAGGTCACGTCATGAAGCACCAAAATGATGGGCTGCACCAGGTCACGTCATGAAGCTCCAAAATGATGGGCTGCACCAGGTCACATCATGAAGCACCAAAACGATGGCCTGCACCAGGTCACGTCATGAAGCTCCAAAATGATGGGCTGCACCAGGTCACGTCATGAAGCACCAAAACGATGGGCTGCACCAGGTCACGTCATGAAGCACCAAAACGATGGGCTGCACAGGTCACGTCATGAAGCACCAAAACGATGGGCTGCACCAGGTCACGTCATGAAGCTCCAAAACGATGGGCTGCACCAGGTCACGTCATGAAGCACCAAAACGATGGGCTGCACCAGGTCACGTCATGAAGCACCAAAACGATGGGCTGCACCAGGTCACGTCATGAAGCTCCAAAACGATGGCCTGCACCAGGTCACGTCATGAAGCACCAAAACGATGGGCTGCACCAGTTCAAGTCATGAAGTACCAAAACGATGGGCTGCACCAGGTCACGTCATGAAGCTCCAAAACGATGGCTGCACCAGGTCACGTCATGAAGCTCCAAAACGATGGGCTGCACCAGGTCACGTCATGAAGCTCCAAAATGATGGGCTGCACCAGGTCACGTCATGAAGCACCAAAACGATGGGCTGCACCAGGTCACGTCATGAAGCACCACCGCAATCACGCTGAAGTGGTGCACATGATTAACTACTCTACAATTTTACTCATTTGAGTGATATTTTAGTATGCAGGCCATATTTCCTATTTTCTGTCTTTTAATAGGGTCCGGGACATGGGGGACAATAAGACCCCTCCGGCGAGCCCCTGCTGCTGTTACGGCTCGTGCTGCGGTCGCAGCACAACAATAGGACATTGTTCTGCTCCGCGTGACCGGCCGACGTCCTGCAGAGGGACAGCACCGAGCCTCCCTCCTCTCTGACCTTCATTTATAAGCACATGGCCGCATACTGCTGTGTACCGGGGGCAGAGCGAGGGGGAAAATGGGGGGACATAGCGAGTGGCAAATGGGGGGACATACCGAGTGGGAAATGGGGGGACATAGCGAGTGGGAAATGGGGGGACAGAGCGAGGAGGAAATGGGGGGACATAGCGAGGGGGAAATGGGAGGACAAAGCGAGGGGAAATGGGGGCAGAGCAAGGGGGAAATGGGAGGACAGAGCGAGGGCGAAATGGGAGGACATAGCGAGGGGGAAATAAGGGGCAGAGCAAGGGGAAATGGGGGGACATAGCGAGGGGAGAACAGAGCAAGGGGAAATAAGGGGACATAGCAAGGGGGGACAGAGCGAGGGAGAAATTGGGGCAGAGCGAGGGGGAAATGGGGGGCAGAGCAAAGGGGAAATGGGTGAACAGAGCAAGGGGGAAATGGGGGACAAAGCGAGGGGGAAATTGGGGACAGAGCAAGGTGAAAATGGGGGCCGAGCGAGAGGGAAAATTGGGGCGTAACCCTTGGGAATGGGAGTGGATCAGAGCGCTCATGGGGTAACGGGGGGTAGGGCAAGATGGATAATGGCGGCAAGGGGGAAATGGGGGGACAGCGCAAGGGGGAAATGGGAGAACAGAGTGAGGGGGGAACAGAGCAAGGGAAATAAGGGGACATAGCAAGGGGGGGACAGAGCGAGGGAGAAATGGGGGCAGAGCAAGGGGGAAATGGGTGGACATAGCAAGGGGGAAATGGGGGGACATAGCGAGGGGGAAATGGGAGGATATAGCTAGAGGGAAATGGGACAGCGAGGGGGAAATGGGAGGACAGAGCGATGGGGGAACAGAGCAAGGGGAAATAAGGGGACATAGCAAGGGGGGACAGAGCGAGGGAGAAATGGGGGCAGAGCAAAGGGGAAATGGGTGGACATAGCAAGGGGAAATGGGGGGACATAGCGAGGGGAAAATGGGAGGATATAGCTAGAGGGAAATGGGACAGTGAGGGGAAATGGGAGGACAGAGCGAGGGCGAAATGGGAGGACATAGCGAGGGGGAAATAAGGGGCAGAGCAAGGGGGAAATAGGGGGACAGAGCGAGGGGAAATGGGGGGACAGAGCAAGGGGAAATGGGAGAACAGAGCGAGGGGGAACAGAGCAAGGGGACATAGCAAGGGGGGGACAGAGCGAGAAAGAAATGGGGGGCAGAGCAAGGGGGGAACAGAGCGAGGGGGAAATGGGGGCAGAGCAAAGGGGAAACGGGTGGACAGAGCGAGGGGGAAAGGGGGACATAGTAAGGGGTAAATGGGGGACAGAGCGAGGGGGAAATGGGGGGACAGAGTGAGGGGAAATGGACAGAGCAAGGTGGAAATGGGGGTCAAGCGAGAGGGGAAATTGGGGCATAACCCTTGGGAATGGGAGTGGATCAGAGCGCTCATGGGTTAACGGGGAGTAGGGCGACAGGGATGAGCAGGGGGCACGGTGGTACTGATGGCTGAGCGAGGGGAGCAGGAGGCACGGTGGTACTGAGGGCTGAGTGGGGGGAGCAGAGAGCACGGTGGTACTGAAGGCTGTCCGGACCGGGAGGAGCAGGGGCACGGTGGTACTGAAGGCTGACCGGGAGAGGAGCAGGGGGCACGATGGTGCTGAGGGCTGACCAGGAGGAGCAGGGGGCACGGTGGTACTGAAGGCTGACCGGGAGGAGCAGGGACACGGTGGTACTGAAGGCTGACTGGGAGGAGCAGGGGGCACGGTGGTACTGAAGCTGACCGGGATGAGCAGGGGGCACGGTGGTACTGATAGCTGAGCGTGGGGAGGAGCGAGGGGAGCAGGGGGCACGGTGGTACTGAGGGCTGAGTGGGGGGAGCAGAGGGCACGGTGGTACTAAGGGCTGACCGGACCGGGAGGACGGGGGGCACGGTGGTACTGAAGGCTGACAGGGAGGAGCAGGGGCACGGTGGTGCTGAGGGCTGATCAGGAGGAGCAGGGGCACGGTGGTACTGAAGGCTGACAGGGAGGAGCAGGGGGCACGGTGGTGCTGAGGGCTGACCAGGAGGAGCAGGGGGCACGGTGGTACTGAAGGCTGACCGGGAGGAGCAGGGGACATGGTGGTACTGAAGGCTGACCGGGAGGAGCAGGGGGCACAGTGGTACTGAAGGCTGACCGGGAGGAGCAGGGGACACAGTGGTACTGAGGGCTGACCGGGAGGAGCAGGGGGAACGGTGGTACTGAAGCTGACCGGGAGGGGCAGGGGGCACGGTGGTACTGAAGCTGACTGGGAGGGGCAGGGGACACGGTGGTACTGAAGGCTGACCGGGGAGCAGGAGGCACGGTGGTACTGAAGGCTGACCGGGAGGAGCAGGGGACACAGTGATACTGAGGGCTCACCGGGAGGAGCAGGGGGAACGGTGGTACTAAAGCTGACCGGGAGGGGCAGGGGGCACGGTGGTACTGATAGCTGAGCGTGGGGAGGAGCGAGGGGAGCAGGGGGCACGGTGGTACTGAGGGCTGAGTGGGGGAGCAGAGGGCACGGTGGTACTAAGGGCTGACCGGACCGGGAGGAGCGGGGGGCACGGTGGTACTGAAGGCTGACAGGGAGGAGCAGGGGGCACGGTGGTGCTGAGGGCTGATCAGGAGGAGCAGGGGGCACGGTGGTACTGAAGGCTGACAGGGAGGAGCAGGGGGCACGGTGGTGCTGAGGGCTGACCAGGAGGAGCAGGGGGCACGGTGGTACTGAAGGCTGACCGGGAGGAGCAGGGGACATGGTGGTACTGAAGGCTGACCGGGAGGAGCAGGGGGCACAGTGGTACTGAAGGCTGACCGGGAGGAGCAGGGGACACAGTGGTACTGAGGGCTGACCGGGAGGAGCAGGGGGAACGGTGGTACTGAAGCTGACCGGGAGGGGCAGGGGGCACGGTGGTACTGAAGCTGACTGGGAGGGGCAGGGGACACGGTGGTACTGAAGGCTGACCGGGGAGCAGGAGGCACGGTGGTACTGAAGGCTGACCGGGAGGAGCAGGGGACACAGTGATACTGAGGGCTCACCGGGAGGAGCAGGGGGAACGGTGGTACTAAAGCTGACCGGGAGGGGCAGGGGGCACGGTGGTACTGAAGCTGACCGGGAGGGGCAGGGGACACGGTGGTACTGAAGGCTGACCGGGGAGCAGGAGGCACGGTGGTACTGAGGGCTGAGCAGGGTGAGCAGAGGGCAGGGTGGTACTGAGGGCTGAGCGGGGGAGCTGGAGGCACAGTGGTACTGAGGGCTGAGCAGGGGAAGCAGAGGGCAGGGTGATACTGAAAGCTGAGCGTGGGGAGAAGCGGGGGGGATCGATCAGAGGGCTGAGTAGGTGGAGGAGCGAGGGGATCAGAGGGCAGGGTGGTACTGAGGGCTGACCGGGAGGAGCAGGGGCACGGTGGTGCTGAGGGCTGAGTGGGGGGAGCGGGGGGCACGGTGGTACTGAAGGTTGACCGGGAGGAGCAGGGGGCACGGTGGTACTGAGGGCTGACCAGGAGGAGCAGGGGGCAAAGTGGTACTGAAGGCCGACTGGGAGGAGCAGGGGGCACGGTGGTATTGAAGGCTGACCGGGAGGAGCAGGGGGCACCGTGGTACTGAAGGCTGACCGGGAGGAGCAGGGGGCACGGTGGTACTGAGGGCTGAGTGGGGGGATCAGGAGGCACGGTGGTACTGAAGGCTTACCGGACCTGGAGGAGCGGGGGCACGGTGGTACTGAAGGCTGACCGGGAGGAGCAGGGGGCACGGTGGTACTGAGGGCTGAGTGGGGGGAGCAGGGGGCACGGTGGTACTGAGCGCTGAGCGTGGGGAGGAGCGAGGGGATCAGAGGGTACAGTGGTACTGAGGGCTGAGCGGGGGATCAGAGGGCAGGGTGGTACTGAGGGCTGACCGGGAGGAGCAGGGGGCACGGTGGTACTGAGGGCTGAGTGGGGGGAGCAGGGGGCACGGTGGTACTGAGGGCTGATCGGGAGGAGCAGGGGGCACAGTGGTACTGAGGGCTTAGTGGGGGAAGCAGGGGGCACGGTGGTACTGAAGGCTGACCGGAGCGGGGGGCACGGTGGTACTGAGGGCTGACCAGGAGGAGCAGGGGGCAAAGTGGTACTGAAGGCTGACTGGGAGGAGCAGGGGGCATGGTGGTACTGAGGGCTGACTGGGAGGAGCAGGGGGCACGGTGGTACTGAAGGCTGACCGGGAGGAGCAGGGGGCACGGTGGTACTGAAGGCTGACCGGGAGGAGCAGGGGGCACGGTGGTACTGAGGGCTGAGTGGGGGATCAGGAGGCACGGTGGTACTGAAGGCTTACCGGACCTGGAGGAGCGGGGGCACGGTGGTACTGAAGGCTGACCGGGAGGAGCAGGGGACACGGTGGTACTGAAGGCTGACCGGGAGGAGCAGGGGGCACGGTGGTACTGAGGGCTTACCGGGAGGAGAAGGGGGCACGATGGTACTGAAGGCTGACCGGGAGGAGCAGGGGCACGGTGGTACTGAGGGCTGAGTGGGGGGATCAGGAGGCACGGTGGTACTGAAGGCTGACCGGACCTGGAGGAGCGGGGGGCACGGTGGTACTGAAGGCTGACCGGGAGGAGCAGGGGACACGGTGGTACTGAAGGCTGACTGGGAGGAGCAGGGGGCACAGTGGTACTGAGGGCTGAGCGTGGGGAGGAGCGAGGGGATCAGAGGGTACAGTGGTACTGAGGGCTGAACGGGGGGGATCAGGAGGCACGGTGGTACTGAGGGCTGAGTGGGGGGATCAGGAGGCACCGTGGTACTGAAGGCTGACCGGACCGGGAGGAGCAGGGGACACGGTGGTACTGAAGGCTGACCGGGAGGAGCAGGGGACACGGTGGTACTGAAGGCTGACCGGGAGGAGCAGGGGGCACAGTGGTACTGAGGGCTGAGCGTGGGGAGGAGCGAGGGGATCAGAGGGTACAGTGGTACTGAGGGCTGAGCGGGGGAGCAAGAGGCACAGTGGTACTGAGGGCTGAGCAGGGGGAGCAGGGGGCACAGTGGTACTGAGGGCTGACCGGGAGGAGCAGGGGCACGGTGGTACTGAAGGTTGACTGGGAGGAGCAGGGGGCATGGTGGTACTGAGGGCTGAGTGTGGGGAGGAGCGAGGGGATCAGAGGGTACAGTGATACTGAGGGCTGAGCAGGGGCACAGTGGTACTGAGGGCTGACCAGGAGGAGCAGGGGGCACGAGGGTACTGAGGGCTGAGCGAGGGAGCAGAGGGCAGGGTAATACTGAAAGTTGAGCTGGGGGATCGATCAGAGGGCTGAGTAGGTGGAGCAGCGGGAGGATCAGAGGGCAGGGTGGTACTGATGGCTGAGCGGGGGGGAGCAGGAGGCACGGTGGTACTGAGGGCTGAGTGGGGGGATTCCAGGGCAGGGTTGTACTAGGGGCTGAGTGGGGGATCAGAGGGCAGGGTGATACTGAAGGCTGAGCGCGGGGAAGAGCAGGGGGATCAGAGGGAAGTGTGGTTCTGAGAGCTGAGCAGAGGGCTAAGTCTGGGGAGGAGAGGTGGGATCAGAGGACAGGGTGGTACTGATGGCTGAGCAGGGGGCACAGTGGTACTGAGGGCTGAACGTGGGGAGGAGCGGGGGATCAGAGGGCAGGGTGGTACTGAGGGCTGAGCGCTGGAGGAGCTGGGGATCAGAGGGCAGGGTGGTACTGAGGGCTGCGCATGAGGAGGAGCTGGGGGATCAGAGGGCAGGGTGGTACTAAGGGCTGAGCGCTGGGAGGAGCAGAGGGCTGAGTGCAGGGAGGAGCCGAGGACAGGGTGGTACTGAGGGCTGAGTGGGGAAGAGCCGAGGGCAGGGTGGTACTGAGGGCAGAGTGTGGGAAGGAGCAGAGGGCACGGTGGTACTGAGGGCTGAGCTGGAGGAGCAGAGGGCAAGGTGGTACTGAGGGCTGAGTGCGGGGAGGAGCAGGAGGCACGGTGGTACTGAGGGCTGAGTGCGGGGAGGAGCAGAGGGCACGGTGGTACTGAGGGCTGAGTGCGGGGAGGAGCAGAGGGCACGGTGGTACTGAGGGCTGAGTGCGGGGAGGAGCAGAGGGCACGGTGGTACTGAGGGCTGAAAGCGGGGAGGAGCAGAGGGCACGGTGGTACTGAGGGCTGAGCGGGAGGAGCAGAGGGCAGGGTGGTACTGAGGGCTGAGCGCGGGGAGGAGCAGGAGGCACGGTCGTACTGAGGGCTGAGTGCGGGGAGGAGCAGGGGGCACTGTGGTACTGAGGGCTGAGCGGGAGGAGCAGAGGGCAGGGTGGTACTGAGGGCTGAGCACTGGGAGGATCAGAGGGCAGGGTGGTACTGAGGGCTGAGTGCGGGAGGAGCAGGGGGCACGGTGGTACTGAGGGCTGAGTGCGGGGAGGAGCAGAGAGCACGGTGGGACTGAGGGCTGAGCGGGAGGAGCAGAGGGCAGGGTGGTACTGAGGGCTGAGCGCGGGGAGGAGCAGGAGGCACGGTGGTACTGAGGGCTGAGTGTGGGGAGGAGCAGAGGGCATTGTGGTTCTGAGGGCTGAGTGCGGGGAGGAGCAGAGGGCACGGTGGTACTGAGGGCAGAGTGTGGGAAGGAGCAGAGGGCACGGTGGTACTGAGGGCTGAGCTGGAGGAGCAGAGGGCAAGGTGGTACTGAGGGCTGAGTGCGGGGAGGAGCAGGAGGCACGGTGGTACTGAGGGCTGAGTGCGGGGAGGAGCAGAGGGCACGGTGGTACTGAGGGCTGAGTGCGGGGAGGAGCAGAGGGCACGGTGGTACTGAGGGCTGAGTGCGGGGAGGAGCAGAGGGCACGGTGGTACTGAGGGCTGAGCGGGAGGAGCAGAGGGCAGGGTGGTACTGAGGGCTGAGCGCGGGGAGGAGCAGGAGGCACGGTCGTACTGAGGGCTGAGTGCGGGGAGGAGCAGGGGGCACTGTGGTACTGAGGGCTGAGCGGGAGGAGCAGAGGGCAGGGTGGTACTGAGGGCTGAGCACTGGGAGGATCAGAGGGCAGGGTGGTACTGAGGGCTGAGTGCGGGGAGGAGCAGGGGGCACGGTGGTACTGAGGGCTGAGTGCGGGGAGGAGCAGAGAGCACGGTGGGACTGAGGGCTGAGTGGGAGGAGCAGAGGGCAGGGTGGTACTGAGGGCTGAGCGCGGGGAGGAGCAGGAGGCACGGTGGTACTGAGGGCTGAGTGTGGGGAGGAGCAGAGGGCATTGTGGTTCTGAGGGCTGAGTGCGGGAGGAGCAGAGGGCACGGTGGTACTGAGGGCTGAGTGAGGGGAGGAGCAGGGGCACGGTGGTACTGAGGGCTGAGTGAGGGGAGGAGCAGGGGGCACGGTGGTACTGAGGGCTGAGTGCGGGGAGGAGCAGAGGGCATTGTGGTTCTGAGGGCTGAGTGCGGGGAGGAGCAGAGGGCACGGTGGTACTGAGGGATGAGTGCGGGGAGGGCAGAGGGCATTGTGGATCTGAGGGCTGAGTGCGGGGAGGAGCAGGAGGCACGGTGGTACTGAGGGCTGAGTGCGGGAAGGAGCAGAGGGCACAGTGGTTCTGAGGGCAGCCGTGGACGAGCTGCTGCACCTTCACGCTCTGGCACATTACATACAAGTTGTGTCCCCGTCCACCAGGGTGACGCTGTATACAGTGCATTGCTATCACTTGCAGGCCGGAGTTCTCCGCTGTCTCCACGACCGGCTGCTCACATCAAGGGACACACGATTCGTTTTAACAAGTTCAACTTTACTGGAAAGTTGAAGTTCATCAGTGTTTTCTACGCCGTTCTGAGCACAACGCCCTCCGGTTCCATCAACACAGCACATTTCAGCATTCGCTTGCGTTCAGTTCACCTTTTGGCATTCCCTGTATAGAAGGGATTAAGGCAACCTCCTCAGTGCCTAGTTTGGGCCGTAGGCTTCAGACATTACAGAAAGGTTTGCAGGAAATTTGTACAACCTCGTACCACCAGGACAATATGTACTTCAAGTGCCTTCAGCCCACTGCAGTTTGAACTTGGCCTTGTCTCTCACAACTCTCTGACTGTCACTATCTGACTAAACCTGAAAATAGTTCCCTTTTCTACTTGCCCAATCTGGGCTACTCCCAAAAAATTACCTGTATCTACAGTAACTATCTCTATCCTTCACACTAACCTTTACCCCATACTTTCCCTACCCCTGAACTGAATGAACAGAGGTACCTTAGGTGCTACCCTGCAGCCCCCGCACCGCAATATCTGCACCTATAACACTTTGGATGTTTTACATCTCACATGTTGTCATAAAATGCAGTAAACATGCATGACGGTACTCACACTACACAAGTGTTATCTTCAGGGGCACATAATACCAACAAATATAGTCTGCGTACCAAGCACAAATCAGGACTATAAGGTCATGGGTTCCTTTTCATGTACATCCTCCAATGTGGTGTACATGATACAATGTACGAGGTGCCCTGGAGGTGTCTATATTGGAGAAACCATGCAAAAACTACAAACAAGGATGAATCTACAGACATACAATCAGGAATGAAATGGACACGCCTGTGGGAAAACATTTCTCTGGAACTGGACATTGTATGACAGACTTAAAAGTCTTAATACTAAAAGGTCATTTTAAGGATGACAGGGAGATAAAAATTTGGGAATTCAAACTTATAAGGATGTTCAATACTTTGACACTATGACTTAATTTAACACCTGGATTTATGACTCACTACATGGACACAATTCACACTTCTAGCAGGACTCCAGATAACTAAGAACATCATTCCCACTGCCTCTCCATTTGTAAGAAAATGCTAATTTGATTTCCTTGGCCTATCTTTTAGGAGGCATCACACCTCATGAACAAATGTCCTTCTGTACTATCCCTTAAATGTTGTGCTTTTTTCTTCTTAATCTATTTGTAATCTTGCCTGAAGAAGGAGCCCCTGTGCTCTGAAAGCTGCAAACATATTATTTTTTGGTTAGCCAATAAAGGTATCACTCTGAGAATACTTTTGTCATCATTGGGCGGAAAAGTATTCACATCGATCTTCAGGGGCAGGAACACAACCATCTGTCACACACTTACAGGGTAAAGGAGGGAAGAGTGTTCCATTACTGATCCTGAGTTACCTCCTGTAGCTCTTTTTTTATTATAAAAGTACAAAACTTACAAACTCAATGCAAAAAACATTATTCATAAACCTCAAAAGTCCAATGTCCAGCAGATTTATGCAAACAAAATGTTCCTCCATTTCATTAATACCCCAGCAAGGGAAGAGACCTCAACCTATATCCCTTTTTTTCCCTTCTTCTGTACTTTTCTTTTCCCTCATACACTCATACCCACACATTCACACCTAGAAAAAATATACACATATACATACATATATATACATACACACACTTTTTTTTTTTTTTTACTTTTTTTTTTTTCATCCTAAACTAAACCACCACCATTCCCCCAAAGGTCCCATGAAAGTTTGTGGCCTATCACACCAGGTCCCACAAAAGTTTGTGGCCTATCACACTAGGTCCCACAAAAGTTTGTGGCCTATCACACTAGGTCCCACAAAAGTTTGTGGCCTTTCTAACACAGCAAATCTTTTTGGCATCCCGCCGGACGTCCATTCTCTAAAGACCAATCCCCACTACACGCATCATAGTACAATATACAACATATATATACAAACTTATAATAACATATCCATAATAACACATCAATAATAACCACTGCACACCTTAACCATGACCAAAGAACAGGCCCAAGTTCAATGCTTGCAAGCCCTATACCCAGGTTACCAATTACAAAACAAAAATCTATGAGTGAGGGTTACAGCCCACCACCAGGAACTGGAGACCATAGAGGCTCTCACCCTAATCTACCGCCCATCACCCTGACCCTCCCTAACAACACAAAAGAGAAAATCCTGTCCCTATAGCCCTACCAACCTCTCCCTACCTGCCCCTACCTGTCCCTCACTGACCCTCACTACCAACCTAATACTAACTACCTGTCCCTAAAGACTGTCCTATCTGTCCCTCCCTGTCCCTACACGTCTAATACCCCCGTCACACACAGCGAGATCGCTGCTGAGTCACTAGTTTTGTGACGCAACAGTGATCTCCCCAGCATATCGCTGTGTGTGACATTCAGCGACGATCAGCCCCCCTGCTGGGTATCGCTGATCATCACTGAATGGCCTGGACATTTTTTTGATCGTTGGTCTCCTGCTGGCCAGCGCGCATCGCGCAGCGCCTGGAAACCCGATGTGTACCTTGGTTAACCAACTCCCTGCACCAGCGGGCTGGTATCCAACGTACACTGCGGGTAACTAAGCGACGTCCAGTGTCGCTGTCCTGATCGCTGCCTGTTTGGCAGCTCACCAGCGATCCTGACAAGTGCATATCGTTGTCGGGATCGCTGGTGTGTCGCTAGGTGTGACGGGGCACTAACTGACCCTACAAAATAAAGATAAAAGGATAAAAAAGACTAACAGCCCTATCACAGGCACACAGAACCTAACTCGCCCTAGGGCACATTAAAGGAGAAACCCCTCCATAGGAGAGAGGCCCTCCCTGCACCCAGCCTTTCAAACTCCAGGGAGCGCACTCTTGCCAGGTCACCCAGGATGTTCCTAATCACCTCTTCCCTGGGGAGGACTTTCTGCTGAGTAGACACTAGACACCGTGCATTCCACGTGCAGAACCTAGTTACTAAACTAACTAAGAAAACAGTGCCCCGATCTCGGCCACCAAGGGACCTGAATGCCCCATAGGCCCACTCCGCATAGGAAAGGCCTGCCAGCCTGGGCCAGCCAATGGAAGCACCCACCCTGCTGTAGACCTCTGTATTAAAGAGACACCGAAGCAGGAAGTGCTCCATGCTTTCAAGCATGCCACCACACTCCTCGCGGGGACAATCCCGGTCATCAGAGCTACTGCACTTCAGGTTGTCCCTCACATACAGCTTCCCATGGAAGCAGCGCCAAGCCAAGTCCCAAAACTTCAAGGGGATCCGCTTAGAGTTCAATAACCCGAGCCCCACCTCCAGATCCCGGCTTGGGCAATCCCTGAGCACCAGGGGCTTCTGAAAGTGGGTCAACAGGACCCTATTGTCAAGAAACCTTCTTGACATGATCCTGATCTCCCACACTCCTAGACCCCACCGACGGATCACCTTCAGAACCGGGGTAACGTAAGCCGGAAGATGCCCATGAGGTGTACGAAGGTCCTTCACCTGCCCTCCTGTCTCCCATTCCTGGAAGAAAGGCCGAAACCACCCCCTACAGGAGAATACCCACCGAGGAGCCCTCTCTGACCAGAAGTTGGCGATGTTTCCATTAAGAAAGGTGTTTACTAGAAACACCAATGGGTTGACCATACCCAACCCTCCTAGTCTCCTCGTGCTATACGTGACCTCTCTCTTGATTAGATTCAGCCTATTTCCCCATAATAATTGGAAAAACAGGCTGTAGACCCATGTCCAAAGAGGCTCTGGCAAGATGCAGACGCTGCCCAGATATATTAGCAAAGGAAGCAAATAGCCCTTGGCAAGACTAACCCTTTCCCTTAGGGTCAAGGACCAACCCTTCCACTGATCCACCTTCTGGGCGGCAATCTTAAGTCTGCCCTCCCAGTTTTGCTAGGGATAGTCCCCAGGGCCGAAACTGATGCCTATTATTTTTGCTGTGGCCTGAGGCCCTGGAAGGGTGTCCGGAAGATCAAAACTTGGATCTCCCCCTCCCAGCCAGAGACTCTCACACTTGTCCAGGTTGATCATGGACCCGGATGCCACCGAGTAGCGTTCAACCAGGGGAGGAGTCATGAGGAGATCATTTGCATATTCCCAGTTCATTCTAGGATAAGTGAACAGTCTCCGCGAGCTCCAAAAACACTGGGTTTTGGCCTTTGCAGCTGAAAGGAGGATGTTGGTAAGCCGCGCGCCTAGCGGGCGCGAATTTTGGTACGTTTTCACCACTTTGATATCTCTTTAACAATAAGAGCATGGAAGAGGCTAGGAGCCATGTGGTGAGCTGCATTTCTTGCTACATGTTCACAGATTTACCAGTGGAAAAGCCAAATTTCACATGCCAGAAATGCAGCTTGTGTCCCTGTTGGAGGAAAAGTTGCTTAATCTAGAAGAGAGGTTATCTACATTGAAGATCATTAAGGAAGGTGAAGAGTTCTTAAGGCACTGCCACACTTAGCGATCGCACCAGCGATCACGACAACGACACGATCTGGCGAGATCACTAGTGCGATCGCTATGTGATCGCTAGTTAGATTCCAAACACAACTCATCAGCGATCTGTATAACGACCTCTGCGGTCGTTGGGAAAACCTAGTCCCACCTGCGACGCTGGTAAAGTCGTTCATACAGGGTGTCACACTCGGCGATTCAGGCTCACCAGCGGGACACCAACGACCAAAAAACGGCTCAGAACGTTCATAAGTGATCAGCGACATCTCAGCAGAGGCCACATCACTGCTACATGTCACACACAGCGATTCAGGCTCACCAGCGGGACACCAACGACCAAAAAACGGCTCAGAACGTTCATAAGTGATCAGTGACATCTCAGCAGGGGCCACATCACTGCTACATGTCACACTCAGCGATTCAGGCTCACCAGCGGGACACCAACGACCAAAATACGGCTCAGAACGTTCATAAGTGATCAGCGACATCTCAGCAGGGGCCACATCACTGCTACATGTCACACACAGCGATTCAGGCTCACCAGCGGGACACCAACGACCAAAAAACAGCTCAGAACGTTCATAAGTGATCAGCGACATCTCAGCAGGGGCCACATCGCTGCTACATGTCACACACAGCGATTCAGGCTCACCAGCGGGACACCAACGACCAAAAAACGGCTCAGAACGTTCATAAGTGATCAGCGACATCTCAGCAGGGGCCACATCGCTGCTACATGTCACACACAGCGATTCAGGCTCACCAGCGGGACACCAACGACCAAAAAACGGCTCAGAACGTTCATAAGTGATCAGTGACATCTCAGCAGAGGCCACATCACTGCTACATGTCACAAACAGCGATTCAGGCTCACCAGCGGGACACCAACGACCAAAAAACGGCTCAGAACGTTCATAAGTGATCAGTGACATCTCAGCAGGGGCCACATCACTGCTACATGTCACACACAGCGATTCAGGATCACCAGCAGGACACCAACGACCAAAATACGGCTCAGAACGTTCATAAGTGATCAGTGACATCTCAGCAGAGGCCACATCGCTGCTACATGTCACACACAGCGATTCAGGCTCACCAGCGGGACACCAACGACCAAAAAACGGCTCAGAACGTTCATAAGTGATCAGTGACATCTCAGCAGAGGCCACATCACTGCTACATGTCACACTCAGCGATTCAGGATCACCAGCAGGACACCAACGACCAAAAAACGGCTCAGAACGTTCATAAGTGATCAGTGACATCTCAGCAGGGGCCACATCACCGCTACATGTCACACACAGAGATTCAGGCTCACCAGCGGGACACCAACGACCAAAAAACGGCTCAGAACGTTCATAAGTGATCAGTGACATCTCAGCAGGGGCCACATCACCGCTACATGTCACACACAGCGATTCAGGATCACCAGCAGGACACCAACGACCAAAAAACGGCTCAGAACGTTCATAAGTGATCAGTGACATCTCAGCAGGGGCCACATCACCGCTACATGTCACACACAGCGATTCAGGCTCACCAGCGGGACACCAACGACCAAAATACGGCTCAGAACGTTCATAAGTGATCAGCGACATCTCAGCAGGGGCCACATCGCTGCTACATGTCACACACAGCTAAGTCGCTAACGAGGTCGCTACTGCGTCATAAATGGTGACTCTTTAGCGATCTCGTTAGCGATCTCGCTTAGTGTGACATACCCTTTAGACAGAGCAGAATTATCTCTTCATGTTACAGAAAGATAAGAAATTCGAAGTGCACCTGAAGAAACAGAGGAATGGAAGCATGTGACCCAGAGAAGCAGGAGGATCGTGAAGCAGTCAGCACCCATACTGCTCAGGAACCAGTACCAGGCTCTCACACAGGAGAACGATGAAGAAACAGAGGAATGGAAGCATGTGACCCAGAGAAGCAGGAGGATCGGGAGGCAGTCAGCACCCATACTGCTCAGGAACCAGTACCAGGCTCTCACACAGGAGAACGATGAAGAAATACATCAGGATAAGACTCTGCCCACAAACAATAACCTTGTACGCCCTCAGAGTCCTCCTGAATGGAGAAAGAAAACTGTTGTGATGAAGAAACGGAGAGTTGTGGTCATGGGGGATTCCCTTTTGAGAGGAACAGAGGCCGCTATCTGCAGACCGGATATAACCTCAAGAGAAATGTGCTGTCTTCCAGGTGCAAAAATTAAAGATGTGTCTGACAGGATATCAGGACTCTTCAGACCTAAAGATGACTACCTATTCCTGCTAATACATGTGGGGACAAATGACACCACAAGAAGTGACCTGGAAACCATCTGCAGTGACTTTGAAAACTTAGGTAAGAAAGTGAAAGAACTGGGAGCGCAGGTGGTCTTCTCCTCCATCCTCCCAGTGGATGGCCATGGAACAAGGAGGTGGAATAAGATTCTGCAGGTGAACAACTGGCTACGTCGATGGTGCCGTCAGCAAGGATTTGGATTTCTGGATCACGGAGTGAATTACCTATACGATGGACTACTTGCTAGAGATGGGGTGCACCTTACGAAGACTGGAAAACATGTATTTGGAAGTCGCCTTGCTACACTCATCAGGAGAGCTTTACACTAGAACAATGTGGGAAGGGAAACAAAACGCCAGCAAAAGCCATACACCTGACAAATGCTATTGAGAACTCTGCTATTAGAAGTGAAGGGGAAGAACAAAGACAAAAAAATCTAAATAATAAAAATATTGGAGGAAGAGAAACCAATCACAAAGTAAAATGTTTCTATACAAACGCACAAAGCATGGGCAACAAACAAGGAAAATTGGAACTACTAACGCAGGAGAAGTATGATGTCATTGAAATCACTGAGACTTGGTGGGACGATACACATGATTGGAATACAAGGCTAGAAGGATACAACTTATCTGCAAGAAACAGACTTGATAAACGAGGAGGAGGTGTTGCATTGTATGTTAGAAAAGCGTATATAAGAACAGAGACCCAAGCTTCAGAGACTTTGAGTTCTATGGAAACTGTTTGGGTAAGAATATAAAGACAGAACAATGGAAAGGACACCATTGTAGGCATTTACTACAGGCCGCCTATGCAAGCTGAAGATATGGATGAACTCTTTATGCATCAAATGGCCAAGTTCTCCAAAAAATATGACATAGTGGTCATGGGAGATTTCAACTATCCAGATATTTGTTGGGAATCTCTCTCAGGCAAAACTAACAAGTCCAAGAAATTCTTATCCTCTCTTGCTGACAACTTTATCTTCCAAAAGGTAATGGAGAAAACAAGGGGATCTGCTACCTTGGATCTAATCCTTATAAACAGGGAGGAAATGGTTGAGGAGGTAAGAGTGGCTGGGACCTTAGGAAGTAGCGACCATGCTATTTTAGAATTTTGGATAACTAGAGGAGGAAGACCTGTGAAAACTCAGACTTCAAGGTTAGATTTCAGAAAGGCAGATTTTAAGGGACTCAGAAAGAGAATCAGAGGGATCCAATGGCTAGATATCCTTAAGGACAAAAATGTCCAGGAAGGTTGGGAAATCTTGAAAAATGAGATTCTCAAAGCACAATCGTTAACAATTCCGAAAAGAGGGAAGAATAGGAAGCATTTAAGGAAACCAGGATGGATGAACACAGAACATAAACACATGCTAAAAACGAAGAAAGAAATGTTTATCAAATGGAAAGAGGGAGGCATATCTAAAGAAGAATATAATGCTGTCTGCAGAACCTGCAGGGCACGAATCAGATTATCTAAAGCTGACAATGAATTAAGGCTTGCAAGAGATGTCAAAAGCAATAAAAAAGGATTTTGGGGATATGTCAAAAGTAAAAGAAAAGTCAAAGATGCTATAGGATTTTTACAGGATGAAAATTAGGAAATGGTAAGAAAGGATGTTGAGAAGGCCGAACTTTTAAATTCCTATTTTGCATGTTTTCTCTCAGAAAGGAAATGTAACATCAACTGATCTTCACTGTCCTATTAAGAGAATAGAAGAATCCAGGATATCTATAAACAGAAAGATAGTGAGGAAACACTTAGCTAACCTAAATGAATTCAAGTCTCCAGGTCCAGATGAATTACACCCCAGAGTACTGAAGGATATAGCAGAAGAAATTTTTGAACCACTCTCCATAATCTTTGAAAATTCTTGGAGAACAGGAGAAGTCCCAGAAGACTGGAGAAGAGCAAATGTTGTTCCTATCTTCAAAACGGGGAAGAAGGTGGACCCATGGAACTATAGGCCAGTGAGTCTGACATCTATACCAGGAAAGATCTTTGAACAAATTATTAAACAACATGTATGTAAGTACCTGGACAAGAATGAAGTGCTTAACCAGTCAGCATGGGTTTGTAACTAATAAGTCATGTCAGACTAATTTAATTTCCTTCTATGACAGAATCACTGACTGGGTGGATCAGGGAAATGCTGTAGATATATTATATCTTGACTTCAGCAAAGCATTTGACAAAGTATCTCACACAATCCTTATTGAAAAAATGTCTAAGTATGGAATGGACAAGGCAACTGTTAGGTGGATTCATAACTGGCTTAGTGATAGGACCCAAAGAGTGGTAGTAAATGACTGCACATCCAGTTGGAAGAATGTATCAAGTGGGGTACCACAGGGCTCTGTCTTGGGCCCTGTTTTGTTCAACATCTTTATCAATGATTTAGGATTCAAAAAGATATAAATAAACTGGAGCAGTGGGCAGCAACTAACAGAATGGTTTTTAACAGGGAAAAATGCAAAGTACTACCTCTGGCAAATAAAAATGAAAAAAGCGTATACAGAATGGGAGGAATAGGGCTAAGCAACAGCACATGTGAAAAAGACTTGGGTATACTAATAGATCACAACCTGAACATGAGTCAACAGTGTGATGCAGCAGCAAAAAAGGCAAATACAATTCTGTGATGAAAAACAGATTTATACAGTCTAGATCACATGAAGTCATTATTGCCCTCTACTTCTCTTTGGTCAGACCTCATCTGGAATATTGTGTCCAGCTTTGGGCACCACATTTTAAAAAAGACATCAACAAACTGGAGCAAGTTCAGAGAAGAGCAACCAGAATGGTGACCGGTCTGCAAACCATGTCCTGAGGAACGGTTACAGGATTTGGGAATGTTTAGCTTGCAAAAAAGAAGACTGAGAGGAGACTTAATAGCTGTCTACAAAAATCTCAAGGGCTGTCACATTGTAGAAGGATTATCTTTATTCTCATTTGCAAAAGGAAAGACTAGAAGCAATGGGATGAAACTGACTGGGAGGAGACACAGATTAGATATTAGAAAAAACTTTTTGACAGAGTGATCAATGAGTGGAACAGGCTGCCACGAGAGGTGGTGAGTTCTCCTTCAATGGAAGTCTTCAAACAGAGGCTGGACAGACCTCTGTCTGGGATAATTTAGTGAATCCTGCTTTGAGCAGGGGGTTGGACCAGATGACCCAGGAGGTCCCTTCCATCTCTACCATTCTATGATTCAACCTCAGACATCACCCAATCTGCCTCCTCTTTCGAGGATACAAAAAGGGAAACGTCATCAGCGTACGCCACTACCCTCAAGGCGGCCTCTGGCTCCGCCCTGGTCCATCCCGACTCCCACCAACGGTCCGCGCTCCACCCTCCTTAAAAGGGGGTCGATCGCAAACACATATAACAGTGGGCTCAGAGGACAGCCCTGGCTGACACCAGACCTCACCTCAAAAGGGTGTCCGACCCAACCGTTCACGAGCGGAAAAGTCTCTGCCCCCTTGTATAAAACTCTCAACCAATCAACAAACCTCCCAGGCAGACCATACCTCAGAAGGACGGACCAGAGGTACTCATGGTTAACCCGGTCAAAGGCCTTCGCCTGGTCTAAGGACAGCAAGTAACCCTTCCAGTGACATGCCCTGCCCTGCTCCACTGCCTCTCGGACACCGAGCACAGCACTAAATGTACTGCGGCCTGGAACAGAGCAGTGCTGGGCCCCGAAAGGAGCCGGGGCGCAAACTTCACCAACCGATTAAAAAGCACCTTTGCGAGAACCTTTCGGTCCGTATTGAGAAGCGCTATGGGACGCCAATTCTCAATACGGGATGAGTCTTTACCCTTTGACAGGATAATCAGGGCTGACTTCCTCATTGAACTGGGCAGAGTGTCCGAGGAGAGACACTCATTAAACACCTCAGTCAAGAGGGGGACCAAAGAGTCCCTAAAAGTCTTGTAGAACTCGTCATCCGGACCAGGCGACTTTTTGGGCCGGAGCCCATCAATCGCCCGTCTCACTTCCTCTTCCCTGATTGCTTCTGCCAAAACATGAAGAGAGGGGTCATCCCCGGCTTAGGGATGGTTTCAACCAGGAAAGCCGACATCTCATCCCGATCAGGATCCCTCCTCCCCAAGAGGTGTGAGTAGAAGGATCTGACCACCTCCAGGATCCCTGATTTGGATCTGTTCAGGGACCCCGTACTGTCGATCAGTCCTGTCTCCATCTTACAATTCATTGACAACCTGCAGTTTCTGTAAGGTTCGGGCGAGCGGTACCTCCCGAAATCCCTCTCAAAAACCAAGGATGTGTGCCTATTGTACTGGCACCCCTTGAGCAAGGTCTTCACCCTGGAGACTTCCTCTCGGTCCCCTCCAGTCGAGATGAGCTGCTCGAGTTTCCTCTCCAGCTGCCGATACAGGCGGTACCTGTTCAGGCCCCTGAGGCTCGAGAGCTGACGGAAGAACCTTGCGACCCTTCTTTTGTAGATCTCCCACCACTCAGACTTACTGCTACAAAGACCCAAGAGAGGTATCTGGCTCTGAAGAAATTCCTCAAAGGACTGTCTTACTTCCGCTTCTTCCAGAAGGGACGAATTCAGCTTCCATAGGCCTCTCCCCATTCGGGGAGTCTCTGTAACGTGGAAAGTAAAGAAAATTAAACAGTGATCGGAGAGCTCCACCTCAACAGCGGACACTGCAGAAGAGACTGCTTCCTCCTTTAAAAAAAACCTATCTATCCTAGACCTACTGCTTCCCGTATAAAAGGTGAAACCCTCGTGACCTGGGGTGTGCCGGATGTGGACATCCACCAGGCGAGCTTCGCTTACTATGCTATTCAAGGTTACGCTATCATAAGCCAGCCGGTCTCCGGGGCCTCCTGTTATGATTTGGTAGCCGAGGAGGACAGCAATAAAAAACAGGCTAAGCGACCAGACACCCAGAGAGGTTGGTAACTGGTGGACTGCAGACCCCTGAACTGCCAGCACAACTAAAAGTAGCCGTGGGACGTGCCTACAGTGCCCTAGATGCCTCGATACAGCCGAAGAGATAACTAAGCCTTAAGAGAGAAAGGGGAAAGCTAACTGCCCCGGAGTAGACCCCCAAAGGAATAGGTAGCCCCCAACATATATTGGTGGTGAGACAAGATGAAATACGTACACAGGCAGAAAATAGTACAAGCAAACACTGGGGCCCAAACTGTCTAGATAGAAAAGGACAGGAAGGAATACTGTCTGCAATCCGGAAAAAACACTATAAAAACTCCAACACTTCTGATACACAAGAATACTAAAACCACACGATCTCTCCCCCGCTAGATCAGACTTTGGTGTGCACTGGTAGCAAAACAGCAGATACTGAAATAACAGAGAACCGAAAAAACAAACTGTCTGGTGTGAACAGGTAGCAATTCAGCAGGTGCTGAACAATCCAATAGGGCAGAAAACTGAGATAGACAAAAACACAAGCCATTGAAGTAAACAGCAAAAGACTTATCTGAAAGTTGCAGGACAAGGCAAGCAGCAAGCTGACTTCCAAAAGAGACCAGGAAGAACTTATTACCGGCAAGGATCATGGGAAAGCTGCTCACTTATATCTCCCCAATCAGCACTCCCAGATTGCCAATCGTCCCCAGCTGAATCCTCAGCTGAAGGGCCTCTGTCAGTCAAAGCAGCTTCATTACTATCAGCAGCCACCAGAGGGAGCCCCAACTCAGAATACAGAGCGTTCACAACAGCCTCCCCTATCACGGAGTCTGGTTATAGTATTAAAATCCCCACCGAAGATCACCTGCCGGCTCGTAAAAAGATAGGGCTTGATCCTCAGGAAGAGATATTTACAGTCCCACTTAGACTGCGGGCCATAGATATTGATGAGCCAAAGCTCCTGTCCCCTTTGAAAATCAAAGGCCGTAAATCTAGCCGTATCCGACTTTATGCTGGCGATATTAATCGATGCCAGAGTCAACGGGGTAGGTTCCGCCATCATGGGTGATTGAGTTAGACGGCCTATTTTTTAACCGTACCCCCAATTTCCTCTCCCCCTCCGAGGAGGAGCCCAACTCACCCCTCCTCATTAAAGACACTGAGGTGTCCATATCCTCCTTTACAGCACTGGACACCTCCTTCCCAGCACTAGATTCCTCACCCCTGGACCCCGAGGTAGTCCCTCCTCTCCCCCCAGAGGAGTTCAAATCCCCCGGAGGACGGACCTCGCCACTCCCCGAAGGCACCCCAGATGTTGCGTCCGGCCCCTCACCCCGACCTCCGACACAGCAGAGTCATCGAGGGCTTGGAACCGATTGGAGAGGGGGATCAGAGGGGAGCCGGTGAGCCCTTCTGTAGGCACCCTAGCGGTCGGGGGGGGCATTAGATTTTTTAGCCTTGTTCTTCTTCTTCCGCCTCTTACCGGTACGATTGTCACCCGTTTTTTTAGGCTGCTCCACCACCTCTTCATCCACACTTTCATACTGGGAAGAGTTATCAGAAGCAGCCACCTCCTCCCTCTCCATCCTCCGGATCTCCTCACTCACCGCCTTCTCCCCCTGGGCCTCAGAGGCTTTGGCTGCTGCCTCCAGGGTGGGGGCAGTCATCACCCCAGTTGCCTGAGGCTTATCCTGCCCTTATGGCACCTCACCTGTTGCCACTGGTGGGCAGATGTACCAGCCTCGCCTTTCCTCACTGACCCCTCAGCTCCCCTTACGCCTCCAGCCCCAGCAGAAGTTGCACCACCGGGGACCCCCTCATGGCTCCCCTCTGCCGGGCCAGAGATGATGCTGAAAAGGAGCAGGGGCAGCGGCTATACGGGTGACCTAGGTCACCACACAGGTGACAATGTCACCACAGGCCGCGGCAAGATGGCCTGCCCTGCCACACAAGGCACACTTCTGCACCTTGCAGCCTGCGCTGAAGTGACGAGGATCCCCGCACCTGTGGCAGACCTTCGGTTGCCCCTGGTAGAAGATCTGGATTCTGTCCCTCCCCAGAAATGCTGAGGAGAGGATGTGGGTGACTGTACCTCCTGAAACCTTCAACTTTACCATGAAGGTCCTGCCCCCTGACCAAATGCCAAACTCATCCCTATTTTTCTTAGGGACCTCCATGACTTCCCCATAACGGGAAAGCCACATCATCATGTCGACCCCAGAGAGTGACTCATTACTTGTCAGAACGGTCACCCTCTTTACACTATTTTAGCGAGACACTGCCTGTACGGCAAAGTCTCACCAGCCGGGCTCCCCCTTTGCCAGTTCGATATTCGACCAGAAAAGCTCAAGGCCCTCTGGCCGAACAAAATGGACATCGAAGAAGGAGGTGCCAAACGGATGAATCAGGGCAAAAATGTCCGTCGCCCTGAAGTCCATCTTCAGAAGGAGCTCCACAACCCTCCCTCTTGGCGGGCACGCTTTACTGCCCCTCCACCGAAGACGGACCACATTCCGCCTGGCCACCCCCTGCCCGGCTGTTGGGAGGGACCAAACAGTTTCCCCCTCCCTTTTATCTTGGAAGGCAGCCAGGCCGTATCTATCCAGCCAAAAGGCCAAGTCCACCTCTCTTCCCTCTACTTCGATCGTCCGTTCTCCCTTTTTGAGGGCCTCCAGGAAACGGCGCAGTAAGACGCCATCCTTGAGGTCCAGAGGCGAGGAAACCCCCCGACAAGACCCTGAGGCTCCAGCCACCACCCCCGAATAACTCAGAGGACCGGTGGTGGGGGGGGGCAGATGGACCGGCCCCCTCCTCCCACTACTATCAGACACCCCATTCACACTTGGCACCTTAGACACACTGCCACTCGCATCCTCAGCCACAAACAGTTCCATACCCACACCCTCCTCATTCACTCCATCAGTCACCCCATTCACCCCACTCTCACTCACATGCACACTGGGGTCAATATCATTTTGCCTCACTTTTTGGGTATTTCCAGGTTTGATTCTTTCCCGATTGCTACTGCCACCTACTGGTGGCATCTTCCCTGAGTTCTGCACACACAGTGCTGCTGTCCCTTTAAGATTCATGCTGCCATAGGGTTTCAGCAGCACTGCTTCCACAGCCTGCACAGAGTCTTCTCTCTCACTGGCAGGGAGGAAGCCAGGAGCAGTCCTGCCTTCAGCTCCATCCTGGCTTGTCGCCGGTGCCCCCACCACAGGTAAGCCCCCAGACTCAGGGGAGCCGACCCCACCACTTGCTTTTCATGAGCCGGCTCTGCCGGAACCGCAGGCCCCTCCCCCTTCACTTTACTAGGTGCCTGGGTCCCCAGAAGCGACCCAGTAACGGATCCGTAAGTGGGGGACCCAGACACCAAAGCGCTCACCGCCGGAGATGCGGTCCCGGCTGCCACTCTCTTGCCCACCACTGGGCCGCCCTCCACACCATGCTCCATATCAGACACGACACTACCCCCTCCGTTACCACAAACAGAGGCGGCGCCCTGCTTGTCATGGCCTACAATCTCCCCGCTCCCTTGCTGCGGACCCACAACAGAGCCCGAGCCGGGGTGGGTAGCGGGTGCCGCACAGCGGGACCAGGGGGCCCCAGAGAGGGGGACATGCACAACAGATCTTTTCTTCTTTACCTTCTTCGCCTTTCTCTTCGTCCCCCTCCTGGTTGCCTCGTCCTCACAGATCTCATCCCAGAACCTCAGCTGGTTAAACCGGACCGGGGACTCGATCTGCCGGATCTGCTGCATGACGAGGCAGCCCCCTCACTGCTGCTACTACCACCATCCTCATCCTCTCCCTCGCACCCGCTGCCCTCTGAAGGGCCAGAATCTGGCGGGAAAACCACTTGCTTGGGGGCTATCCCACTCTCTTACCAGGTCACCAGGCGGTGGGTAGGGCACGACCTCCTCCTCGCATTCCTCCTCCACTGCCTGGCCGGAGCTCCGTGGCCACTCCGGAGCCCCACCGGTCGTCATTCTCCAGCTTTTCGTGGAAGGGCCCGCTGCCAGCCAAGATCTCGCACCTTCGGTTTTCCAGGTCTTGGATGGATTTCTGGATTTTTCTGACCGCGGCGGATAGCTCGGCCTTCTTATTGCCGGAGGCCCTGTCGGACCTCTCCTTAGCTACCCTCAACTCCCCCCAGAGGGATCTTAGCTTCCTTGAGGCGTCCTCATACTCACAGAGGTGCGCATGGATGCTGGAACCATAGCCCACGGTGGATTCTTTCGCCGCCTTGGTGCCCCACTTAAGGGGCATGGCTGCAGCACCCCTGCTCGTACTCGGCCTAGCTCCGGGGGAAGGAGCTGCCGCGGGCATGGCCTCGGGGGTACTGCGGGTCTTCATGCTGGATCCCTTGCCTAATCCTTGGCCAGATCTTGTGACCCTAGCCGGATTGGGAGTCCTCCCACCCCCCGCCGGCTTTCCTGGGAAGGGGGCAGACAAAAAGTCCTGGATGGAAAACTTTACCTCCCTTCCCAGGAGCTCTCTCCAGGCAGCATGCACACAGAGCACACGGCAAGCTCCGCCTCTTCCTGTATTATACCCCAGAGCTGCACTCACTATTCTGCTGGTGCAATCGCTGTGTACATTGCTGATCTTCAGCACGCAAAACCACAAAAAGAAGACTTAGAAATCCTCCAAAAATCTATAAAAAAACACCATGAAAAAAGGCAGAGATGCTTACCTGTCCAGGCCTCAAAACAAATGCACTATCAGGGTGCAGCGGACCCAGTTAAAGATGGCAGCAACACAGGTGCGGCAGTACCGATGAGACAGCCAGCCTACAATCAGGGGGTGGCCGTTTGGTACACCAGTGCGCAAAAGATACAATCTGTATGTGGCAGTGTTCACACACAGAAGATGCAAAGCATCTGGCTCACAGCCTATTAATGACGCCCATACTCTTACATCAGGCCAGCTGCCCAGTGCTGACTAAAATGCATCCTGTGTGAACAGAGGCCACAGGTTACAGAGGCATGTGGGCCCAAATGCACCCTGAAAACATAAATAAAGTGCAAAAAACACATAGCAAAATATGTGAGGTATTAATTTATATTATGGCCAAAATACAGAAGCTCGCAACCCACGTCGAGGGTCCCCACACTTGAGTTCTACTCTAACAGCAAAACCGCAAAAAGAGGTGTGAAAAATACCTCCAAAAAGCTGTAAAAAAAAAAACACCAGGAAAAAGGCAGAGATGCTCACCTGCCCGGGTGCAGTGGGCCCGATTAAAGATGGCCTCTGTTCACACAGGATGTATTTTAGTTAGCACTGGGCTAACTTGTAGGCTGACTGTCTCATTGGTATTGCCGCACCTGTGTTGCCGCCATCTTTATTTGGGTCCACTGCACTCTGATAGTGCATTTGTTTTGAGGCCTGGGCAGAGGAGCAGCTCTGCCTTTTTTCCTGGTGTTTTTGATCCTCAGCACGGGCTGATGCCGCCCCTCGCTCTGTTACTTCTGCTCCAATTATTTTCCTGGGCTCTGCCAGTATTTCATCCTGTCGCTGTAGATGGCGGAGCAGTTACTCCTGGGCCGCTCCTGCCTGTGTGGCTCACAGTGGACTGTTGTCCCTGGGCCGGCTCCTGCCTGTGTGGCTCACAGTGGACTGTTGTCCCTGGGCCGGCTGCTGGGTGCTGCACTGTCGGCGCTGTCTCTCTTATCTGCTGTACAGCGGAGAGCACATTGTCCTTCTCAGCATGCGCCAAGCGGTTGCTCACCTGCAGAGGGTTTCTACATGTACGATTATATATACAGGGTGCCGCGCTTAGTTCTTCCCGGCTCACGGATGCAGCGCCCGGTTCTTCCTGACTCTCGGGTGCAGCGCCCGGTTCTCCTCGTCTCTCGAGTGCTGTGTTCGGTTCTCCCCGGCTCTCGTTTACCACTCTCCGCTCTCCCTAGCTCTCGTTTACCGCTCTCGGCTCTTGTTTACCACGCTCGGTTCTCCCCGGCTCTCATTTACCATGCTCGGCTTTCCCTGGCTCTCGTTTACCGCGCTCGGCTCTTGTTTACCACGCTCGGTTCTCCCCAGCTCTCGTTTACCGCTCTCCCTGGCTCTCGTTTACCGCGCTCGGCTCTTGTTTACCACGCTTGGTTCTCTCCCGGTTCTCATTTACCATGCTCGGCTCTCCCTGGCTCTCGTTTACCGCTCTCGGCTCTTGTTTACCACGCTCGGTTCTCCCCAGCTCTCGTTTACCGCTCTCCCTGGCTCTCGTTTACCGCGCTCGGCTCTTGTTTACCACTCTCCGCTTTCCCTGGCTCTCGTTTACCGCGCTCGGCTCTTGTTTACCACGCTCGGTTCTCCCCGGCTCTCATTTACCGCTCTCCCTGGCTCTCGTTTACCGCGCTCGGCTCTTGTTTACCACGCTCGGTTCTCCCGGCTCTCATTTACCGCTCTCCCTAGCTCTCGTTTACCGCGCTCGGCTCTTGTTTACCACGCTCGGTTCTCCCCGGCTCTCATTCACCACGCTCGGCTCTTCCTGGCTCTCGGGTGCAGCGCCCGGTTCTCCTTGTCTCTCGGGTGCCGCTCTCTGCTCTCCCCGGCTCTCGGGTGCCGCTCTCTGCTCTCCCCGACTCTCGGGTGCTGCGCTCGGCTCTCTCCGGCTCTCAGGTGCTGCGTTCGCTACTCCCCGGCTCTCAGGTGCCGCACTCGGTTTTCCTCGTCTCTCGGGTGCCGCTCTCGGCTCTCCCCGGCTCTCGGGTGCCGCACTCGGCTGTCCCCGGCTCCCCAGTAACATTGCATTTCTCTGTGTGCAGGTGAATCAGGGCAACATGCCTGGCATCGAGAGCACGTTCCTGGCCATGGACACAGAGGAAGGAGTGGAAGTCGTGTGGAACGAGCTGCACTTCTCCGACAAAAGGATCTTCAAATCTCACGAGGTACAAGGCGTGCATCAGGGGCCCCCAAATCACAGCATAAGGCTGCAGGAGTCGCCGCCCCCGTATATACAGCAGGGGGCTCCCACTTCCCCCCATATATACAGCAGGAGGCTCCCACTGCCCCTGCATATACAGCAGGAGGCTCCCACTGCCCCCCGCATATACAGCAGGAGGCTCCCACTGCCCCCCGCATATACAGCAGGAGGCTGTCACTGCCCCCTTATATACAGCAGGAGGCTGTCACTGCCCCCCGTATATACAGCAGGAGGCTGTCACTGCCCCCCGTATATACAGCAGGAGGCTGTCACTGCCCCCCATATATACAGCAGGAGGCTGTCACTGCCCCCGTATATACAGCAGGAGGCTGTCACTGCCCCCCGTATATACAGCAGGAGGCTGTCACTGCCCCCCGTATATACAGCAAGAGGCTGTCGCTGCCACCCATATATACAGCAGGAGGCTGTCGCTGCCCCCCGTATATACAGCAGGAGGCTGTCACTGCCCCCCGTATATACAGCAGGAGGCTGTCACTGCCCCCCGTATATACAGCAGGAGGCTGTCACTGCCCCCGTATATACAGCAGGAGGCTGTCACTGCCCCCCGATATATACAGCAGAGAGGCTGTCACTGCCCCCCGTATATACAGCAGGAGGCTGTCGCTGCCCCCCGTATATACAGCAGGAGGCTGTCGCTGCCCCCCGTATATACAGCAGGAGGCTGTCGCTGCCCCCCGTATATACAGCAGGAGGCTGTCGCTGCCCCCCGTATATACAGCAGGAGGCTGTCGCTGCCCCCCGTATATACAGCAGGAGGCTGTCGCTGCCCCCTGTATATACAGCAGGAGGCTGTCACTCCCCCCATATATACAGCAGGAGACTGTCACTGCCCCCCGTATATACAGCAGGAGGCTCCCACTGCCCCCCATATATATAGCAGGAGGCTGTCGCTGCCCCCGTATATACAGCAGGAGGCTGTCGCTGCCCCCTATATGTACAGCAGGAGGCTGTCGCTGCCACCCGTATATACAGCAGGAGGCTCCCACTGCCCCCCGCATATACAGCAGGAGGCTCCCACTGCCCCCCGCATATACAGCAGGAGGCTGTCACTGCCCCCGTATATACAGCAGGAGGCTGTCGCTGCCCCCCGTATATACAGCAGGAGGCTGTCACTGCCCCCCGTATATACAGCAGGAGGCTGTCACTGCCCCCCATATATACAGCAGGAGGCTGTCACTGCCCCCGTATATACAGCAGGAGGCTGTCACTGCCCCCCGTATATACAGCAGGAGGCTGTCACTGCCCCCCATATATACAGCAGGAGGCTGTCACTGCCCCCGTATATACAGCATGAGGCTGTCGCTGCACTCGGTATATACAGCAGGAGGCTGTCACTGCCCCCCGTATATACAGCAGGAGGCTGTCACTGCCCCCCATATATACAGCAGGAGGCTGTCACTGCCCCCGTATATACAGCAGGAGGCTGTCACTGCCCCCCGTATATACAGCAGGAGGCTGTCACTGCCCCCCGTATATACAGCAGAAGGCTGTCGCTGCCCCCCGTATATACAGCAGGAGGCTGTCGCTGCCCCCCGTATATACTGCTGGAGGCTGTCACTGCCCCCCGTATATACAGCAGAAGGCTGTCGCTGCCCCCGTATATACAGCAGGAGGCTGTCACTGCCCCCCGTATATACAGCAGGAGGCTGTCACTGCCCCCCGTATATACAGCAGAAGGCTGTCGCTGCCCCCCGTATATACAGCAGGAGGCTGTCGCTGCCCCCCGTATATACTGCTGGAGGCTGTCGCTGCCCCCCGTATATACAGCAGAAGGCTGTCGCTGCCCCCCGTATATACAGCAGGAGGCTGTCCCTGCCCCCATATATACAGCAGGAGGCTGTCGCTGCCCTCCGTATATACTGCAGGAGGCTGTTGCTGCCCCCCGTATATACTACAGGAGGCTGTTGCTGCCCCCCGTATATACTGCAGGAGGCTGTCGCTGCCCCCCGTATATACAGCAGGAGGCTGTTCCTGCCCCCATATATACAGCAGGAGGCTGTCGCTGCCCCCCGTATATACTGCAGGAGGCTGTTGCTGCCCCCCGTATATACTGCAGGAGGCTGTCACTGCCCCCCGTATATACAGCAGGAGGCTGTCACTGCCCCCGTATATACAGCAGGAGGCTGTCGCTGCCCCCCGTATATACTGCAGGAGGCTGTCACTGCACTCGGTATATACAGCAGGAGGCTGTCACTGCCCCCGTATATACAGCAGGAGGCTGTCGCTGCCCCCCGTATATACTGCAGGAGGCTGTCACTGCACTCGGTATATACAGCAGGAGGCTGTTGCTGCCCCCCGTATATACTGCAGGAGGCTGTCACTGCCCCCCGTATATACAGCAGGAGGCTGTCACTGCCCCCGTATATACAGCAGGAGGCTGTCGCTGCCCCCCGTATATACTGCAGGAGGCTGTCACTGCACTCGTATATACAGCAGGAGGCTGTCGCTGCCCCCCCTTCTTCATTGAAACAGCAGAATAATGACACTGAACACTGCACCCCAACATACATTTTGGCCACACTGAACAGCAGAGATCCCCTCCTGTCTCTGTACATTTCGTATGTCAGAGAGATCACGCAGATCCCACCGCTGCTTCCAATCGTCAGGACAATGACATAACTGACGGGTGATGGACGAGGCCGCGGCTGCATCCTCTGCTGGGCCAGTTATTGGGGGGCTCACGGTCAGCGTATGGGGTACACACACGCATTTTCTTCTCTGTGAACATACACACCCTGATCAGGTCACTGCTAACTCCGCTGTGTCATAGAGAAAAACTTAGACTTCTCCGGAGAGGGGACATATCTCCTTCACGTTGAGCATATGGGACTAATTATAACTGACGAAGAGTGAAACTAACTAAAACAGGGGAAGTGAGAAGGAGCTGACCATTCCATCTCCATTGAAGTAAGGCCCCCCTGCAGTGACCAGCTAATTACAGCAGTCTGATTTGCTGGAAAGGAGACACCAAGGATGAGGTTAGTTTACTCAAAGGTGGGGAAGTATGCTTCCAAACCAAACAACTTCCTCTGATCATAGATTCTCTCTAAGACACTTCAGACCCAGTGGTCAATGATGAATTTTGATGTTTGCATTGATCCAATATTTGAGAGATAGATTTTCAGCGTTGTAGCGCAGGGATGACCATAGTGCATTCAGTCACATCACAGTAAGGCCATTCTAACCCCTCCAACTTAATAACGGTCCAGTGGATGATGCTATCCAGGTCTTCTTTCATCTCTATAGACAGGTAAAATTGCGATAAGAAACATGACAGTATATACTGCCTGGGACCTCCAGGGGCAAAGATAAGTCGGGGATCACATAAAATTCTAATGGATCCAACATATCCCATAACCGGCCCCATATGAGCTCACCAAGGGAGGTATGTGGGCATAACCTTGATCTAATAAAAATTACCATACTGGAAGACACATTTCTCTGTGAGATTGCTCCATTTTTCCAATCTGAGCGTTTCGCTCCATAAAGATAAACTGCAACATCAGTTTAGTATTTCCCCTTTGTTATTCCTTTTTATTCTTTTGTTTTGTTCTCATTTTGTAACATCTTTTTAGATTTTTTATAAACACACTTTCTTGATTAAATATAAAATATTATCGATGTCTTTTCAGAGTCATGGATAACAAATGTACATGTGTTTTCACATAGATAGAGAAGTGGACGAAGCTAATGTGCCCCCCCAGACCTGGGGTCTCCGAAAGGGAATTATGAATATTGGGGCATGTATAGATCCGACAATGATCAGACATACATTTTCAGCTTCAGGACGAATCGGAGAAGAAGATATGCATTTTTTTTCATAACTGTAACCCCTGCCTATAAGCCACAAATCAATAGTGGACAGATTGCTGACAACAGCCATATCATGTATGGCGACGATCTCGAACTTCAGCGATCAGCAGGAATGAAGATATTGCTTAAGTTGGGAATTTCATATAACCCTGTGGGGCTGAAGACATCCCACAACGCGACCCACGTGAGGTCATCAAGGAGGGGTGTGTGGGTGTAACTCAGGTGCTGATGAAAAGTCAAAGCAAATTATGATCTGTGTTCCTGTAGAGAGATGCACATCGGTGTATGTATTATCCCGTTCACTGAACGTCTCCAATCGAAGTGCTTTCCTTCGCTAAACTGAATCCTCTCTGTGATCGGCGTAGTAAGCTCTTTTGTGAATCCTGTTTTATTTTATGTACTGTATATGCTGTATTGTTTTGTCCCCTTTGTAAAATCTTTTGTATATTTTATTTATAATTTAATAGTTCTACTCCTTTTGTTCTGTAACTCGCACCCCGAAACCATATTTTACCAGAACCAGACCTCCAGTCAGCCTGTATAAGACACGACTGGTGGTGGTAGTCTGAGGTTATCATGGAGTTTGCACTAACTATTTCGGGGGTATATACATATTCCATGTGTTGAAATCAGAGGTGTATATACCATACGCTCACTGCTAGTTTCCCGATAACCGGCCTTTGTGGAAACAGCCTGCGGCCTTCTCCATTCATAGTCGGTCATTCTTGTAATTGTCTGGACGATAGGAGGCAGCAGAAGGCTATTCGCTCCAAAGATAACAGTGGGTGGATCGGCGCGATGTCCCAGGCTGTGATCTTTGACAATTGGTGGCAGTTATGGGATTTTACAGATCATCCATGATCTGGTTTGAGAAATCATTCCTGTCACTGAAAACTTGCACGGTTCTTGCAAGAATTCTGTGCAAAGTTTTAAGGAACCAGACTTAATATTATTTTTTATCTGGGACATTACTGTACATGTAGCAGTTACAGACCTCCCCCCTTCTCTTGTTTTTCTGTCCTATGTTTTGTTTGGCAATGATGGCTACACTTGGAGAGCCCTGCTATAACCAGCAGACCAAGGATGCTCTTATTGCCCTCTGTACGATGCGACAGATTGACTCCACTGGCAAAATCAGGCACCAAGTGATTGCGGAACTGTTGCAAGGTGACGCAAAGCCAGTATGTTGCCCGAGCCCTGATGAAGGGGAGGTCCTCCAAGGCGCAGGTGTGCTGGTGCAGAGGTCCCACCTGTGAATGCCAGCCATACCCACAACCAGGGTGTGATGAACGGGCACGCGGTCCGCCACACGGTAGCCCGGGGTATCACGGCTTGTGATCCCTCCGTGCTGCAAATGTGACGAAAACGCGCACACACACGACGGCTGCTGCCGTCCGACCCAGTAAACTGCAGGGATTTATAATTATCCCACTTCCACTTAGGAACTTGCAGCTCTCTGGCGCCCCCCTTACCCTCAGGTCAGTCAGGGAACTGCACCTAGGATAATTAGTCGCCAGACGGGTCACTTGGATGTGTGCTGGCTATTGGGCACGCGGCAGTGAGGGAATTATAATTACTCCGAGCCGCAGCCAGGCAGTACCCTTATAAACCCCGCTCCGTCACTGCCAGCGTCACCCAATAGATTAACACTTTACACCCCTTCCTTTTAGCTGCCACCAGCTACGGCTTTTGATGAACAATTTATCAAGAGGGTCCGTAGCAACCCCAAAACAGTAGCGTAGTACTTCAGTCACGTGCAAATTCGTTTATAGAGCAGGAGAAACAAACTAATAAATTTATAGGTTTATTCCTTAAAAAACAGGCAATGCTTATATAATATAAAAAGATGGAACAAACTGAGACAATATCGTTATGTACAGATGCAGTTATAAAATAAAATGGGATTAAGAATGAAAGACTCACATGGTTGTTAGATCATTACAGGCAAGCCAGGCTGGGGGAAGGAGCCACACGTCATAATTCATTGGCAGATCTGTTAGTCAGGACATCCCAGCAGAAAGTGCCTAAGGAACTTCACTGCAAGACTTATGCATGTCAGCTTCTGACCTCACAAAAAGGGCTGGTTTTCTGGCCACCTCCCCTGGCTGCAAGCTATGGTTTGAGCTCTGCAATATCATAAGGTCCATAACTCGTCCTGTGAACCTAGCAGAATAACGGCAGACCTATCAATGATCTTACTCTAAAATGACGGTTCCAATGAGCCCACACTTGGGTGGGCTAGTACATGGGGCACCCGAGAATTCCATTTCTCGGGTTCTGTTGGAGTTACGGGTTTACCAGTACCACGGGAACGATGCCCGTCGGCGCATGGTTCAAGACAGTAACTTTCGTGTTTCTAGCGAATGCTCCCACCGTGTTATTAACCAAAAAAGAATGAATTCTCCAAAATGGCTGCTATAGGAAGAAAGCACGTGTGCAGACAATGAAGGACCCCTGCGGTGAAGCTGGAAAACTTCCAGCACTGGCAGCTCACATTACACTGCCTGAGTGCAGGCTGGGGGTTGGTGAGAAGTATGAGAGCTGCAGAGAGAAGGAGGGGGGCTTTGCTTGGTGGGCTTTCAGCAGTACAAAAAAAAAAAGATGAGGACAGCAATTCCAGCACAGCACTCATCACACCTCCCCCCTTAGAGGGCGCTACGGAGGCATGACCTGTCGGTAATCCGACATGCGCACCTCAGCGGGTTCGCCACGTCGTGATAACCCATCAGCATTCCCATGATCACTGCCTTTCTTGTGTTGTACGGCAAAATCATACTGCTGCAGGGCAAGGCTCCAGCGTAGCAACCTACCATTGGTTCCGGACACTGTGTGCAGCCAGCTCAGAGGGTTGTGGTCGGTGACCACCTTGAAGGTGCGCCCGTACAGGTAGGGCTGCAAACGTTGCAGTGCCCAGACCATGGCCAGGCACTCCTTCTCGATGGTGGAGTATGCCACTTCCCTTGGCAGAAGTTTCCGGCTCAGGTACAACACGGGGTGCTCCGGGTCCCCCGAATCAACCTGGCTGAGTACAGCACCGAGGCCAAATTCGCTGGCGTCAGTCTGTACCAGGAATGGCCGACTGCTGTCGACGGCTTTCAACACTGGAGAGCTGCACAGGGCTGTTTTCAAAGCTCGGAATGCCGCCTCACAGCCATCTGTCCAGTTGACTGTTTGGGGTAGACCGCCCTTGGTGAGGTCCGTCAAGGGTTTTGCAATGGCGCTATAGTTCGGTACGAAACGCCTATAGTACCCTGCCGTGCCCAGGAAGGACTTCACCTGCTGCTTTTTGGTCCTGGGGGTGGGCCAGGACACGATCGCGTCCACTTTCTCGGGCTCTGGACTCATGGAACCCCCGCCTACCCGGTGCCCCAGGTAGTGGACCTCCCTCATGCCCATCTGGCATTTTCCCGGCTTGATGGTCAGACCTGCCTGGTGAATACGCTTGAGCACCTCCTGGAGATGCTGAAGGTGTTCCTCCCAGGTGGAACTGAAGACGGCAATGTCGTCCAGGTACGCCACAGCGTACTCCTCTAGTCCCTGAAGCAGGTGGTTGACCATCCGCTGGAAAGTGGCAGGGGCATTCTTCATGCCGAAAGGCATGACCGTGGACTCGTACAGTCCAAAAGGGGTGATAAAGGCAGATTTCTCCTGCGCCGCAGTGCTCAGGGGAATCTGCCAGTATCCCCGGCTCAGATCCATGATGGATATGTACTTGGCATTCGCCAACCGCTCCAGCAGATCCTCGATGCGTGGCATTGGGTGCGCATCAGAGGTAGTGATGGCGTTGAGCCCCCTGTAGTCCACGCAGAACCGGGTGGTCCGATCCTTTTTTGGCACGAGAACTACAGGTGAGGCCCACGCGCTTTTGGACTGCCGGATCACCCCCAGCTGCAACATCTCATGGATCTCCTGGCGCATAATCTGCTGCACTTCCTCAGAGATCCGATAAGGTGTCCGCCGTAACGGGGCGTGATTCCCGGTGTCCACCTCGTGGACTGCCAACTCGGTCCTTCCGGGTCGGTTCGTGAACTCGGCCCGGAAGGGTTCCAGAGTGGTCAGCAACTGCAACCGCTGGGAGACGGTTAGCGAGGCATTTACCTCCATGTCCTCAATGGACCCATTGGCATTAGCTTGGGCCAGCATGTCTAGGAGGGGATCCTCTTCCCCGTCCTCGGGCAGATTGCAGACCGGTAGGACGCAGGCTTCACGTTCGTGATGGGCCTTCATCATGTTGACGTGAAAGGCCTTGCGCCTACCCCGAGTGTGGTCAAGCGTGACCACGTAGGTGGCTGGGTTGAGCTGTTGGTGCACGACGTACGGGCCTTCCCAGGCTGCCTGAAGCTTATCCTTTGGTACGGGGACCAGCACCCACACCTTTTGACCCACCTGGTAGGTCCGCTCCCGGGCGTTCTGGTCGTACCAGTGCTTCTGGTCAGCCTGAGCCTGCGTCATGTTGTCATGCATCAACTGCGTCAAGGTCTGCATCTTGTCGCGGAAGCGCATGACATAATCCACGATGGACACTTCCGTGGGGTTTGGCTCATCTTCCCAGGATTCTCTTATCAACCCAAGGGGTCCCCGGACTCGCCTACCATACAGGAGCTCGAAGGGGAGAACCCCGTCGAGGCCTGCGGGACTTCTCTGTAGGCAAATAGCAGGTGTGGGAGGTACCGCTCCCAATCGCGTCCCTGGGTCTCAACCAGCATGCGGAGCATCTGTTTGAGGGTACCGTTAAAGCGCTGACACAAACCATTGGTCTGTGGGTGATACGCACTCGATACCATACGCGTCACCTGCATTTTGCTGCAGAGAGCCTTCATTAGGCGAGACATAAATTGGGTCCCTTGATCGGTAAGCATCTCCCTGGGAAATCCTACCCGTGAAAAGATGGTCACCAGTGCATCCGCCACCTTATCTGCCCTATTTGAGGACAGAGCTACTGCCTCCGGGTACCAGGTAGCGTAGTCTACCACAGTCAGGATGTATTGCTTTCCAGAGCTGCTGGGGACGGCCAGCGGGCCCACAATGTCCACCGCGATCCTCTGGAAAGGCTCCTCTATCACTGGCAACGGGATCAGGGGAGCCTTAAGAGCAGGCCCCGCCTTCCCCACTCTTTGACAGGTGATACAGGAGCGGCAGTAGTTAGTCACATCTGTCCCCATCTTGGGCCAATAGAAGTGTTGAGACAGCCGTGCCTTAGTTTTGCTAATCCCCAAGTGTCCAGCAAGTGGAATCTCATGGGCAATCCTCAACAACTCACCTCGGAACTGGTGCGGGACGACCAGCTGTTTTTCCCTCAACCACTCCTTTTGGGAACCTCCGGGTACTGTCTCCCGGTACAACCTTCCTCGTTCCCAGAACACCCTCTCCTTATCAGTCACGGAGGTGGGCGTCTCGGCGAGGTGCCTCAAGTTCCCCAGGCTCGCATCTGAGTGCAGAGCGGCCTGGAACTCCTGGCTGGAGGCAGCCAGAAGTGACGTCAGGGTTCCTTCCTCACTGGGACCCTCTGGGACCGGCTCTGGGTCCACCTCTGGTTCAGTCTCTCCTGTAGCGGAGGAGGGTCCAGATGGCAGGGCGCTACCTGCGATCCGGGCACTCTGACTGCGGGTGACAGCAGCTACATATGCAGTCTCCCCGGGGATTTCTATAGACCCATCAGCCTGCGCTGCTATGGGCTCTACCTCCCCATCCACCCCCAACACTTCAGGAGCAGTGCTACTTATGGGCCAGTTACCTTCCTCGGTGGCACTGGTCAGTGTCATGGCGTCACCTTCCTCCCGGTTCCCATGCACCTCCCCATTTCCTTGAGCACTGTCGCTTGCTCCTGCTAGGGGTTCCTCAGCCGTCTCACTCTGCAGAGCGACGGGACTGAACGCTCCTGTACCTGTGGACACATCTACCACTTCAGAGAAAGGGTTAACAGATTCAGATGGCACAGATACATCACTATCAACATCAGTCCTAGGGAAAGAAAGGTTATCAGTTGCATCATCACTTCGCAAAGCATTAGCAGGTAACACAATCAGTTTCCCATCATCATCAACATCAACATCATGGTTAACGTTAACCTTATCATCAGATTGGGAAGGGGTGTCAGGGACATAGTACGCCACCATCCTCCCCAGATCAGTCCCCAATAAAACATCAGTGGCAGGTTTTCGGACACCCCCACTTCCTTCACCCCGCTCCCGGTACCCCAGTCAATGAAAACTCGGGCTATCGGCAAGGGGTAGTGGACGCCCCCAATCCCTGTGACAGTTAAGGTTTTCCCCGGAATCAACTCTTCAGGGGCCGCCAGTTCGGGTCGGATGAGGGTTCGTTCAGCCCCGGTGTCCTTGAGGCCTGTAGCAAGACGGGCCCCCACGCGGACGGGCTGCACGTTGTCATCAACCCTCCCCACCACACCACCCACCAAAAGAACAGAGGCGTTGGGCCCGGAGGCCTTGGCTGGGGGTTCTTCTGCCTCTCCGGACAGGTGGCGCTGATGTGTCCAGTCCTTTTAGAGGAGAAACACTGGCGGGGTCTGATGTAGGCCGGGCGCTGGCAAAGGGGATTGTGCCTCCAGAGGGACGGCTGGCAGGGGCACTGGGTTGGTTGCAGGCTTACCCCCTCCCCAACGGGTGGTGACGGCCTTCCGCACCTCGGGTTTCCGGTTGGCCTCATAGCTGTCGGCGATCCGGGCTGTTGTGACCGCGTCCTCTGGTTCTCGGTCCAGGATGAACTGTCGGACCTCAGCTGGGCACAGATGCAGGAACTGGTCTTTGATCATCAGGTCTTTCAGCTCCTCATAGGTGTCAACTGACAGTCCATGGATCCACTGGTCAAAGTGGTTCCTGAGTCCTTGCACCACATCGCTATAACTGTCGTGTGGGCCACGTTGGAGGTTCCGGAACTTTTTCGGTATACCTCAGGGGTTAGCTGGTACTTGGCAATCAGGGCCTGCTTGATGGCCTCATAGTCACTGTCTTGATCTGGTGCGAGGGAAGCGAACGCCTCCAAAGCTTTGCCCTTCAGCCCGGGGGTCAAGTACCTGGCCCATTGGTCGGCAGGCAGCCGGTACTGTCTGCAGACTTTCTCAAAGGCCCGCAGAAAAGTGTCCAAGTCTCCTTCCTTTTCCAGCACGGGAAAGTGCTCCGGCCGGGGCTTGGGACTCTGAGAGCTGCTGGGTGTACCGCTCTGGGCTGTGGAGGGCATTGCCCCTTGTCTGAGCAGCTCCAGTTCATGGGCTCTCTGAGCTTCCCGCTCGGCTCTCTCAGCCTCCCGCTCGGCTCTCTCAGCCTCTCGCTGTTTGGCCTCTCGCTGGTCGGCTCTCTCTTGAGCTTGCTGGATCAGCCTCAGGCGTTCTTCCCGGTTGTCAGCGGTGAGTCCCTCCAGGGCCGCCTGCAGGTAAGGGTCCACCTCTCTCTGGGCGTAAGCAGTCAGGGTGTGGCCTCTGCTCCTGCGCCCGCCACGCTCCGATGCTCGCCCAGCTCCTTCAGGGCCTGGACCAGTCGGGCTTTGGTTTGGTTCTTGTGGTCAAGGCCGTGGTACACGCAGATTCCCACAAGAGTGTCCCTGTTCTGCTTTTCGAACCAACTTGCTCCTCTTGTAGCCATGGTTGCCAAATAAAAGATAGGATAGAAAAACAAAGAGAAGGGAGGGGTAACCGCAAGTACACACAATTGTCTCAGGACTAATAAACACTGAGTCTGTTCTCGAAAACTTTAGCTGCAGGGTCGCTGAAGAACCGTGCAAGTTTTTTAGTGAAGGGAATGATTGCTCAAACCAGATCACTAATGCTCTATAATCCCACCGCTGCCACCAATATGTGATGAACGGGCACGCGGTCCGCCACACGGTAGCCCGGGGTATCACGGCTTGTGATCCCTCCGTGCTGCAAATGTGACGAAAACGCGCACACACACGACTGCTGCCGTCCGACCCAGTAAACTGCAGGGATTTATAATTATCCCACTTCCACTTAGGAACTTGCAGCTCTCTGGCGCCCCCCTTACCCTCAGGTCAGTCAGGGAACTGCACCTAGGATAATTAGTCGCCAGACGGGTCACTTGGATGTGTGCTGGCTATTGGGCACGCGGCAGTGAGGGAATTATAATTACTCCGAGCCGCAGCCAGGCAGTACCCTTATAAACCCCGCTCCGTTACTGCCAGCGTCACCCAATAGATTAACACTTTACACCCCTTCCTTTTAGCTGCCACCAGCTACGGCTTTTGATGAACAATTTATCAAGAGGGTCCGTAGCAACCCCAAAACAGTAGCGTAGTACTTCAGGCACGTGCAAATTCGTTTATAGAGCAGGAGAAACAAACTAATAAATTTATAGGTTTATTCCTTAAAAAACAGGCAGTGCTTATATAATATAAAAAGATGGAACAAACTGAGACAATATCGTTATGTACAGATGCAGTTATAAAATAAAATGGGATTAAGAATGAAAGACTCACATGGTTGTTAGAACATTACAGGCAAGCCAGGCTGGGGGAAGGAGCCACACGTCATAATTCATTGGCAGATCTGTTAGTCAGGACATCCCAGCAGAAAGTGCCTAAGGAACTTCACTGCAAGACTTATGCATGTCAGCTTCTGACCTCACAAAAAGGGCTGGTTTTCTGGCCACCTCCCCTGGCTGCAAGCTATGGTTTGAGCTCTGCAATATCATAAGGTCCATAACTCGTCCTGTGAACCTAGCAGAATAACGGCAGACCTATCAATGATCTTACTCTAAAATGACGGTTCCAATGAGCCCACACTTGGGTGGGCTAGTACATGGGGCACCCGAGAATTCCATTTCTCGGGTTCTGTTGGAGTTACGGGCTTACCAGTACCACGGGAACGATGCCCGTCGGCGCATGGTTCAACACAGTAACTTTCGTGTTTCTAGCGAATGCTCCCACCGTGTTATTAACCAAAAAAGAATGAATTCTCCAAAATGGCTGCTATAGGAAGAAAGCACGTGTGCAGACAATGAAGGACCCCTGCGGTGAAGCGGGAAAACTTCCAGCACTGGCAGCTCACATTACACTGCCTGAGTGCAGGCTGGGGGTTGGTGAGAAGTATGAGAGCTGCAGAGAGAAGGAGGGGGGCTTTGCTTGGTGGGCTTTCAGCAGTACAAAAAAAAAAAGATGAGGACAGCAATTCCAGCACAGCACTCATCACACAGGGTAGTGTGGACCCCCTCCTGGAGATGGCCTTGATACAACTCAACGCAGATTGTGAGGGACATCTGAACCTGATTCTGTGATTCCAAGAGCAGGCAGAGCAACAGGCTAAAGCCCACCGAGAGGCTGACAGACCTGAGTGAGAGCGACAGGTCCAAGCCTGATATTTAACCCCAGGGCTCCAAGCAAAAGGTCTGGAGGCGTTTGCTACTCTCCCTCGAGACCAAGATGGAGACTGAGGCCATCAAGCAGGCCTTCATAAATCAGTACCAACTGACACCAGAGGTGTACCACAAAAAGTTCTGGGCCCTCCAGTGTGGACCACATGAGTTCTATAGTGATGTAGTGGACGGGCTCAGAATCAAATCTAAGCAGTGGGTCCAAGGACTGTCAGTCACCACCTTTAAGAAATTGGAGGACCTGATGGTAAAAGACCAGTTCCTTAAACTCTGCCCTGTGGAGGTGCGACAGTTTGCTTGACCGGGAGCCAAAGGAGGCTGCCAAGGCTGCACAGATTGCAGACACCTATGAGGCCAGTCATACACTGGTGGTGTGGAAGTCAGCCGTCGCCAGCTGGAAAGGGGGTAAGCCAACAACCACCACCAGGGCCCCTGCCAGCCAGCTCTCAGGGGGTCCTGCCCCATCTTCCAGTGCCCGGCCTACATATGACTCCCGGCGCTACTCTACCTGTGACCGGACTGGTCACGTTAGCCTTGTCTGCCCAGAGAGGCAGAAGATGTACCCCACACCTGAGGACCCGGGGCCTAGTGCAGCCATTCTTTTGTGGGTGGGGTGGTTGGAAGAGCCCGTGAGAATTTGCAGCCAGTTACTGTGGGCCACACCATTACTGTTGGGCTTAATGACACTGGCACAGAACGAACTCTCGTGCTCCCTGAGTTTGAGTTACTGGAGGAACTCATTCATGAGAAGACCCTGACTATCACCGGTTTTGGGGGTATTCGCCATCTCTTACCGATGGCCCGGGGTTTTTTGGATTGGGGTGCAGGGATGGGATAAGGGAAGTGGAGGTGTCGGAGACTCTCCCCACAAATGTGTTATTGGGAACTGATCTGGGATGGTTGGTTGCCCGATACGTCCCTGACCACCCTCCCAGATCTGATCTGGTGTGTGATGCGACTGTCCATAATGTGAATGTGATGCATAAGAAAAATGCGTTCTGTGGTAATGGAGAACAATGCCATGTCACACTGCGGGGTGATGCTGCTGAGGATCCCCTAAAGGGAGCCAGCATCAGTGCTAACGGCGATGGGAATAGGCACAGGACCACGCAGCAGGTGGTCCCATGCAACTGACCAGTGTCATGACGGACAGTGACATGGCCCGTGGTAGCTGCCCCATAATTAGCACGGCTCCTGATGTAACAAGGGAGTGTGGGGAGAAGCACGGGGTTGTGAAATTAGATGGTCGCGTGCAGCTGACCAGTGTCACGATGGACAGTGACATTGCTGGTGGTAGCTGCCCCATAATCTGCCCAGGTAATAAGGGGAGCAGGAAAGGTCTTATCCCCAGCAGGTCCAGGGGGTGGGAAAGTATATCCCACAGCTGGTGAGGAGGAGGGAAAAGTGTATCTCACACTCTGCAAGGCTGATGGGAAAGAGGTACCCATAGCCTGTCAGGCGGTGGGAAAATTGTACCCAGAATATGTCAGGTGGTGGGAAAGAGTCTCCCACAACCTGTCTGGGTGATCGGTAAGCAGGATCCCCAGTTGGTCAGAGTGGTGAGCAGGTGTGTCCCACAGCCTGTCAGAGTGGAAGGAACGTAATGTTCACAGTCGATCCGGGTGCTGGGAGAGTTGGGTCCGCAGCCTGTCAGACAGACTTAAGCGCTGTCGCCCAAGAGCCCAGAACGCAGGTAATGCACCGCCTTCTGGACCCTCATCAGTCAGCGGGATATTAGGACCAGTGACTGACGCAGAGCAGGTCCCAGAGGGTTCCTGTGAGGTTCGGAGTCTCAGATTCATCTGGTGGCACTGAGTAACTCCTCAGAGAAGCTCATCTCCCAATCCCAGGAGAGGCTATTGTGGGATCCAGGAAGGGTGCGCCTTAAGGTAGGTTTGTGCGGTGATCCGTAAATCATCCCCCCACGCTACCTCAACAAGGAGGAGGTGTCATAGAAAATATTAAAATCTCTGAAGCCCCTAGGGATGGGACATTCACCCCCCTCCCTCCTCCCCTCTCTCACGGAATTGCAGTAGCAAAAATAACTGGCAGTCTGAGTCTCCTAGAATTAGAGTGGTGCAGTGGCCATAAAGAAGCAGGAAATAATGTATAGCTGGATAGTATCAATCTTAATTAACAAGCAGGCAGCTCCTTTTTGAAGCAATAGACCCCTGCAGTGCTTACGAGGATGTGTATTGTGTGTAGACAAAGCTATATAGATTGGACAGGTAATGAAGGCAGGAAAGGTCTTTTCAGAGAGTTGGATAACAAAGGTACATGCGTTTACACATAGATAGAGAAGTGGAAGAAGCTTTTGTTCCCCCCCCAGACTTGGGGTCTCTGAAGTTATGAATATTGGGGCTTTTATAGATCCAATAGTGATGGCACATGCCTATAATCGACAAATCAGTGGTGGGCACATCCCACATCTCGGCCCACATGAGGTCATCAAGGGGGGTGTGTGGGTGTAACTCAGGTGCTGATAAAAGGTCAAGACAAATTATGATCTGTGTTCCTGTAGAGACATGCACATCGGTGTATGTATTATCCTGTTCACTGAACGTCTCCAATCGAAGTGCTTTCCTTTGCTAAACTGAATACTCTCTATGATCTGCATAGTAAGTTCTTTTGTTTATCCTGTTTTATTTTATGTACTTTGTTTGCTGTATTGTTTTGTCTCCTTTGTAAAAACCTTTTGTACATTTCTTATAAACACTACCTGAATTATGAACTGTTAAATTTTATATTTATTCCAAAATGATAAATAGTTCTGTTCCGTTTTGTTCTGTAACCTGCACCCCGAAACCATGCGCTACCAGAACCAGGCCTCCAGTCAGCATGTATAAAACACGACTGCTGGTGGCAGTGAGTAGTCTGGGGTTACAGTGGTGACAGCCTGCGGCCTCCTCCGTTAATCATCGATCACTTGTCCAGACGATAGGGGGCAGCGGAGAGATGTTCACTACAAAGATAACAGCTAGAGGATCTGCGTGACCTCCCAGCCTGCGATCTTTGACAGTACACTTCTACTGTGAGAAACAGAATCTAAAATTAAAATCCAGAGAATCACATTGTAGGATTGTTACATAATTAATTTGCATTTTATTGTATGACATAAGTATTTGATCACCGACCAACTATCAAGAATTCTGCTCTCACAGACCTGTTATTGTTTCTTTAAGAAGCCTCCTACTCTGCACTCATTACCTGTATTAATTGCTCCTGTTTGACCTCGTTACCTGTATAAAAGACATCTGTCCACACACTCAATCACACGCCAACCTTTCCACCATGGTCAAGAGCAAAGAGCTGTCTAAGTACACCAGGGACAAAACTAGATCTGCACAAGGCTGGGATGGGCTACAGGACAATAGGCAGCAGCTTGGTGAGAAGGCAACAACTGTTGGCACAATTATTAGAAAATGGTAAAAACACAAGATGACTGTTCATTTTCCTTGGTCTGGGGCTCCATGTAAGACCTCAACTCGTGGGGTAAGGATGATTCTGAGAAAGGTCAGGAATCTGCTCAGAACTACACGGGTCGACCTGGCCTATGACCTGAAGAGAGCTGGGACCAGTGTCTCAAATGTTACTAACACACTATGCCATCATGGATTACAATTCTACAGGGCACGCAAGGTTCCCCTGCTCACACCAGCACATGTCCAGGCCTGTTTGAAGTTCACCAATGACAATCTGAATGATCCAGAGGAGGCATGGAAGAAGGACATGTGGTCAGATGAGACCAAAATAGAAATTTATGGTATCAACTCTACTCACGGTGTTGGGAGGAAGAAGAAGGATGAGTACAACCCCAAGAACACTGTCCCAACCGTGAGGCATGGTGGGGAAACATCATACTTTTGGAGTGCTTTTCTACAAAAGGGACAGAATGACTACATTGTATTGAAGGGAGGATAGATGGGGTCATGTATCGCAAGATTTTGACCAACAACCTCCTTCCCTCAGTAAGAGCATTGAAGATGGGTCGTGGCTGGGTCTTCCAGCATGACAATGAAACACACAGCCAGGGCAACTAAGGAGTGGCACCATAAGAAGCATTTCAAGGTCCTGGAGTGGCCTAGCCAGTGTCCAGACCTGAACCCAAGAGAAAATCTTTGGAAGCATCTGAAACTCAATGTTGCCCAGAGACAGCCCTGAAACCTGAAAGATCTGGAGAAGATCTGTATGGAGGAGGGGGCCAATATCCCTGCTGCAGTGTGTGCAAACCTGGTCAAGAACCACAGGAAACATCCAACCTCTCTAATTGCAAACAAAGATTTTGGGACCAAATATTAAATTCTGTTTTTTTTATGCAATAAAATGCAAATTAATTATGTAACAATCCTACAATGTGATTTTCTGTTTTTTTTTTTACGTTTAGATTCTGTCTCTCACATGTGAAGTGTACATAGGATAAAAGATACAGACCCTCTGTTCTTTGTAGGTGGGAAAACTTGCAAAATCGGCAGTGGATGAAATACTTATTTTCCCCACTGTATTTGATGCATTGGTATCGGAGGTGTATATACCATACGCTCCCTGTGAGTACCAATACCCGGCCTAGTAGTGGAAGCAGCCGCGGCCTCGTCCATCACTCGTCAGTCAGTTGTGTAACTGTCCTGGCGTTGGAGGCAGCGGAGTTGGGAGACGGTGGGATCTATGTGACCACCCACTGCCCCCATCAATGATATGCACAATGACAAAAAAGGAACTATCTGCCACCACCAATCGTTTATACAGGAAGATTGAACGCCTGTTATAAGTAGCATCAGGGTGTGGTTTACGGAGCAAGAGGAACAGAGCTATTAATATTTAATCCAAAAAGTTTCAGTGTTTAGTAAAAATATACTAAATCGACAGAACAATGCAATGTATACAGTTGCATAAAATATAAAGGATAACAGAAGGAATGAACTAAACCTGTGTCATGGAAATGGCGCAGATCATTGTGGAGAGAAGCAATCCTTTTTTTTTTGTAGGGAAACGATACAGAGCCTCAGCGAACTGTGTCTTCCAGCACTGACGATGGGAAAAACTAAAAAAAAACAGCTTTTTTTTGTGTAAAAACCACGGCCACATACCGCTCCTCCGTGAGATCACATGGGGACTGGTCATGGCATGTCTTGGATTGAACAAATTAAGAAGTCTCCAACTTTCATGAGATCTTTGCCACTGGAGGTCCCGGCGAGAGATTATTAATGCCATATTTCCTATTAAGATTTTATCTTTCCATAGATAGAAGCATGGCATCTATATTGTCATCCTTCTGTCAGACTTTAATTTCGGGCTGATGCGGCGACCGCTAAGCGATGTAAGTCAATGCGTTACTTTCGCCACCTCATTAGGACGCCAGAAATATGTCTGCCATAGCTGTAGGAGCCTTGCTGTTCATAAAAACTCCAATGTTCATAATTAGGAAAAGGGCACAGGAGGTCACAGGGGTCTGTTAGTAGTTTTGTGACATATGTAGGAAAGGGCTATAAATCTGTCTCCTCCCACATTCTTCTGGAAACTGTGCCTGGAACTCGTGTCTGCGATCCGTCCGATAACCCACTTTAATTGCCTGTTTGCAGCAGGAGGGTCAGTAATGGGGTCATGTGGAGTGTCACACATTGCTTGCCTTCCTTCAATGTTCACTGAAATGTTTTACAATTACATCTATAACATGGTATACAGTGAAGGTAATAAGTATTTGATCCCTCCGGCAAACAAGACTTAACACTTGGTGGTAAAACCCTTGTTGGCAGCACAGCAGTCAGACGTGTTTTGTAGTTGATGATGAGGTTTCCGCACATCTCAGGAGGATTTTGCTCCACTCCTCTTTGCAGATCATCTCTACATTATTGAGATTTTGAGGTTGTTGCTTGGCCACTCGGATCCTCATCTCCCTCCATAAGTTTTCTATGGGATTAGGGTCTGGACACTGGCTGGGTCACTCCATGACCTTAATGTGCTTCTTTTTGAGCCCTCCTTTGTTGCCTTGGCTGTATGTTTTGGGTCATTGACTTGCTGGAAAACTCAGCCACGACCCATTTTTAATGTCCTGGTGGAGGGAAGGAGGTTGTCACTCAGGATTTTACGGTACATGGCTCCATCCATTCTCCCAATGATGAGGTGAAGTAGTCCTGTACTCTTAGCAGAGAAACACCCCCAAAACATAATGTTTCCACCTCCATGCTTGACAGTGGGGACGGTGTTCTTTGGGTCATAGGAAGCATTTCTCTTCCTCCAAACACGGGGAGTGGGTAAAATAATTATTTCCTTCACTGTATATGTGGGCTTATGTTGGGGGGGTCGGCTGCTCCCCGTTTTCTCTCCACTGACCGTTGTCTCTTTCAGGATAAAATCCGCACCACCTTCCAGAATCTGATGGTCGTCGATCATCCCAATGTGGTGAAGTTCCACAAATACTGGTTGGATGTGAAGGAGATGTCAGCACGGGTGAGGAACACTGACTGCGGGGGGCACCATTCATGTGTGTGGGAAAGTGTGCGGTTACTGATAATAGAGGACCGACATTTATATATAAAGTGTGGATGACCTCAAGGACTGGTCTGGGGCCTGACGCAGGGTCCTGTATATCGCGTCCTGTATGGGACTGCTGCACGATCCTGTGTGTCGTTTGATTGGTTGGGTTGCATTATGGGACTGGTTCACCGGACAGTCAGACAGCGCTTTTGTCTTGCATGATATGCAGACCCTCACCAGGCAGCAGTGGATGCGACCCTCACACAGCGCAGTGGACACTGCAGACCTACACAGCGCTCTGGCACTGCAGACCCTCACAGTGCAGCAGTGGATACTGCAGACCCTCACACAGCGCAGCAGTGTACATGCAGACCCTCACACAGCGCGCAGTCAGTGAGCCCTCACACAGCGCAGCATGGACACTGCAGACCTCACACAGCGCAGCAGTGGACACTGCAGACCCTCACACAGCGCAGCAGTGTACAGTGCAGACCCTCACACAGCGCAGCAGTGGACACTGCAGACCCTCACACAGCGCAGCAGTGACACTGCAGACCTCACACAGCCGCAGTGGACATGCAGACCCTCACACAGCGCAGCATGTACATGCAGACCTCACACAGGAGCATCATGCAGACCCTCACACAGCGCAGCAGTGGACACTGCAGACCCCACACAGCGCAGCAGTGGACACTGCAGACCCTCACACAGCGCAGCAGTGGACACTGCGACCCAAAGCAGCAGTGTACATGCAGACCCTCACACAGCGCGCAGGGACACTGCAGACCCTCACACAGCGCAGCAGTGTACAGTGCAGACCCTCACCAGGCAGCAGGGACACTGCAGACCCTCACACAGCGCAGCAGTGACACTGCAGACCCTCACACAGCGCAGCAGTGGACACTGCAGACCCTCACACAGCGCAGCAGTGGACCTGCAACCCTCACACAGCGCGCGACCTGCAGACCTCCAGCGCAGCAGTGACAGTCAGACCTCACACAGCGCAGCAGTGACCTGGAAACCACTCCTGCAGACCCTCACACAGCGCAGCAGTGGACACTGCAGACCCTCACACAGCGCAGCTGACATCGACCTCACAGGCGCTGCACTCAGCTCTCTCTATCCAGATGACTGATGAAGGTCAGGTATTGACCGAAATGTCTCATTTTCCTGGAATTTCTTCATCCAATAAATAAATTCCTAAACAGACCTATATGCGTGCCCAGTATTTCTACATCACAGCCCAGGGACTGGTGTGGGGTACAGTGTATGATGGCTCTGGGACTGGTGCGCAGTTACCTGTGATTCGTCCAGGGACTATTGTGGGACCTTGTGTGATAGGGATGGTCCGGGGGTTCCTTGTCTTTGTCTGGGGAATGTTGTGAGGTCCCATGTGATGTCCTGGGGATTGGTGTGGGTTTGCCTGTGATTGGTCTAGGGAGTGGTGCCAGGGTCCCATGTTATAGCCTGGGGCCTGGTTCGGGAGTCCCGTGTGTCGGCCCAGGGTCTTCTCCTGCTTCTCTTTGCTCCGGTGACTCATTTGTTCTTGTTGTGGGGCAGGTGGTCTTCATAACAGAATACGTCTCCTCAGGAAGCCTCAGACAGTTCTTGAAGAAGACGAAGAAGAATCGTAAGACGATGAATGCCAAGGTAAGAAGCCCCCCGCACCATCATGTTATGTCCTCTACACCCTCCTAACTCTCTGCATTGTGTCACAGGCCTGGAAGAGGTGGAGCACACAGATTCTGTCAGCGCTGAGGTGAGAGATCCACAGGATGTATGTACGTATAGGATGGTATAGCGTAGAGCATGAGGCCGGGGACTGTGCGGTATGTATGGAGGAGGCCAGCGACTGTGTGGTATGTATGAAAGAGGTCAGGGACTGTGCAGCATGTATAGAGGAGGCCGGGACGGTGCGGTATGTATGGAGGGGGTCTGGACTGTGCGGTATGTATAGAGGAGGCCAGCGACTGTGTGGTATGTATGGAGGGCTGGGACTGTGCGGTATGTATAGAGGAGACGGGACGGTGCGGTATGTATGGAGGGGGTCGGGACTGTGCGATATGTATGGAGGGGACGGTGCGGTATGTATGGAGGGGTCGGGACTGTGCGATGTATGGAGGAGGCCAGTGACTTGTGTGGTATGTATAGAGGGGGTTGGAGGGACTGTGCGGTATGTATGGAGGAGGCCAGCGACTGTGCGGTATGTATGGAGGGGGTCGGGGACTGTGCGATATGTATGGAGGAGGCCGGGGACGGTGCGGTATGTATGGAGGGGGTCGGGGACTGTGCGGTATGTATAGAGGAGGCCAGCGACTGTGTGGTATGTATGGAGGGGGTCGGGGACTGTGCGGTATGTATGGAGGGGGTCGGGGACTGTGCGGTATGTATAGAGGAGGCCAGCGACTGTGCGGTATGTATGGAGGGGGAAATTGACAGTCCAGTATGTATTGAGGGGGTCGGGGACTGTGTGGTATGTATGGAGGGGGTTGGAGACTGTGTGGTATGTATGGAGGGGGTTGGAGGCTGTGTGGTATGTATGGAGGGGGTTGGAGACTGTGGTATGTATGAAGGAGGTCTGGGACTGTGCAGCATGTATGGAGGAGGCCGGGGACGGTGCGGTATGTATGGAGGGGGTCGGGGACTGTACGGTATGTATGGAGGAGGCCAGCGACTGTGTGGTATGTATGGAGGGGGTTGGAGACTGTGCGGTATGTATGGAGGGGGTCGGGGACTGTGCGGTATGTATAGAGGAGGCCAGCGACTGTGTGGTATGTATGGAGGGGGTCGGGGACTGTGCGGTATGTATGGAGGGGGTTGGAGACTGTGTGGTATGTATGGATGACGTCAGGGACTGTGCAGCATGTATGGAGGAGGCCGGGGATGGTGTGGTTTGTATGGAGGGGGTGGGGGACTGTGCGGTATGTATGGAGGAGGCCAGCGACTGTGTGGTATGTATGGAGGGGGCCGGGGACTGTGCGGTATGTATGGAGGGAGCCGGGGACTGTGCGGTATGTATGGAGGGGGCCGGAGACTGCAGTTTTTATGGAGGGGGCAATTGATGCTGCGGTATATATGGAGGGGCTGGGGACTTGCGGTATGTATGGCGGGGGTCGGGGACTGTGTGGTATATATGGAGGAGGCCGGCGATGGTGCGGTATGTATGGAGGGGGTGGGCGACTGTGCGGTATATATGGAGGGGGTCTGTAATGTATGTGGTACAGTTCATATAGCGTCTTGTGCTTGGGTGCGATGAAAATACTTGAGACACAGGTTGATAAAGAAAGTCTTGTATTGCTTCATACAAATTGGCAAAAATAAACACACAGGTTGCAAACACAGAAGCAGGAGACACAGCAGGCCAGAGTAATCTAAGCTCAGCAATAACTCTCCACAACAGTTCAGATCTTCTTCTCTGTTACCGTAATTCCATGCAAACGTGAGGCTCTCAAGAGCAGAGTTCAGAGTCCACAAGTGCTTCAGAGTTCCTCAGTAGGAATGGCTGGAGTACAAGGTCCAAGGCTTCAGGAGACAGAACACAGGTTCACTGCAGGCTAGATTCTGAAGCACTGATTGCTCAGCTGTGGCTGTTTAAGAAGCAAACGGAGAGAATCAGGGCGGGAACATGCAAGCTGGAAAACTCCATTTTGACTGAGGGCAAGATAGCTGCAGCAAAACAGAAAGCAAAATGGCCGACGAACAAACTGAGTTTCAGAAACAGATACACAGAACCTTACATTACTCCCCCCTTAGGGACAACCTCCGGATGACCTCAGACCAGGCTTGTGTGGGTACCTCTGATGAAACTGACGGAGCAAGCGAGGAGCATTAACGTTATTGACTGGCTCCCATGAGTTGTCCTCCACTGGGTAGCCCTGCCATTTAATCAGATATTGTAACTGATTTCTATACAACCTGGAATCTAAAATCCTTTCCACCACAAATTCTTCCTGACCATCGACTAGCACTGGGTCAGGGCAAGGAGAAGAACGTCCAGGAAACGTATTGGGTGTCGCAGCCTTTAGTAGGGATACATGAAAGACAGGGTGGATTCTCATAGTTCTGGGCAATTGAAGACGACAAGCAACGGCACTTATAATCTTACTGATTTTATAGGGTCCAATGTACTTATGTCCCAACTTAGACGATGGAATCCTTAACTTAAGATTTCTGGTTGACAGCCAGACCAGGTCTCCTACCTTAAAAGCTGGTGCAGGTTTACGAAATTTATCTGCTGCCTTCTTGTACCTTTCCTGAGCCGATTCCAGATTCTCCTTTAGAAGATCCATATTCTTCTGTAAAGTCGTGACTCTTTCAGCCACTGCTGGCAAAGGCGTCTCTATGGGAAATCGTGGTAGAATGTTAGGATGATAACCTAGATTAGAGTAAAAAGGAGACTGTTTAGTGGAGGCACTCTGAGAGTTGTTGTAAGAGAACTCAGCCAATGGAAGTAGATCCACCCAATCATCCTGTAGGTGGCAGATAAAGCAGCGGAGATACTGCTCCAGGGTTTGATTGGTTCGTTCGGTTTGTCCATTAGTCTGGGGATGAAAAGCAGAAGAAAGGTTTACTTTAATGTCCAATGCTGCACAGAAATTTTGCCAAAACCTAGAAGTGAATTGCACCCCTCGATCCGAAATAACCTCATCCGGTACTCCATGTAAACGAAACACATCTTTAATCATCAAATCTGATGTCTGTTTTGCAGTGGGTAAGCGACACAAGGGATAAAATGAGCTGCCTTTGTTAAACGGTCAACCACCACTAGAATAGTGTTCTTCCCTTGAGAGGTTGGTAATTCCACAATGAAGTCCATAGAAATGGATCCCCACGGGCGGGACGGGGTGGGAAGAGGCTGTAACAGACCAGTTGGTGAAGAGCGAGGTGTTTTGCATCTTGCACAAACCTCACACGAAGTGACATAGTCCAAAACATCCTTCCTACAAGTGGGCCACCAAAAGAAACGAGAAAGAAATTCCTGTGTCTTTAGAATTCCTCTATGCCCGGCTATTTTGGAATCGTGAATGAGTTGCAATACTCTCAATCTGACTGTTTCAGGTATATACAGACGTTGTCCAGAATCCACACACCATTCTTAAAGACAAGACTTACGTCCCTTGGGGGTTGAGCCAAAAAAGAATCCGCATGGTATGCTTCCTTGATGTCTTAAGTAGGTCTTGATATGAATCACTCCCAGGAATCTAGAGTCAGGAAGAATAGTCTTAGGAGGAGTAATTGGACGTGTCTCTGCTGAGTAAATCCTAGAGAGTGCATCAGCCTTTCCATTGCGCGATCCTGGTCTATAAGAAATAATAAAATTAAATTGGTTTAAGAAAAGATTCCAGCGAGCCTGGCGAGGAGTCAGGCACTTAGCCGACCTGATAAACTCAAGATTACGATGGTCTGTCAGAACGACTATTTGCTGTGCAGCTCCTTGAAGAAGGTGTCTCCATTCTTTGAAGGCGGCAATAATGGCCAACAACTCTCTATTGCCCACATCGTAGTTCTTCTCAGCCGAAGACAACTGCTGGGAAAAGAAGGCACAGGGATGCAAGACATTCTTCTCACCTGTTCTCTGAGAGAGTATAGCTCCCACGGCACAGTCTGAAGCATCCACCTCTATTATGAAGGCAAGCTCTGGGTTGGGATGTACTAGGATAGGTGCAGTGGTAAATTTATCTTTTAGACGGGAAAATGCTTCCTGGGCTTGGGGAGTCCAGGAGAACTTAGACTCTTTCCGGGTAAGTTGGGTGATAGGTGACACTACCTCAGAGAAATTTCTAATGAAACGTCTATAGAAGTTTGCAAACCCGATGAAGCGCTGTACCTCCTTCACATTTCTAGGACTTGGCCAATCATTGATGGCTTGGGTTTTACTTCCATCCATACTAATTCCTTGTGTAGACAGTACATACCCCAGAAATTGAATTTCGGTCTTATGGAATTCACACTTTTCAAGCTTGATGTAAAGATGATTTTGTCTTAGACGTTCCAAGACCATTCTCACATGTCCATGATGTTCCTCTGTGGAGTTAGAAAAAATTAAAATATCATCCAAATAAATTACCACGAATGTATCTAGGAGATCCCTGAAGATGTCATTCACCAAGTGTTGGAAAGTGGCTGGGGCGGTACTCAGACCAAAAGGCATAACCAGATATTCAAAGTGTCCATAGCGTGACCTGAATGCAGTCTTCCATTCATCCCCAGGTCTAATACGGACTAAGTTATAGGCCCCACGAAGATCTAGTTTAGAAAAAATTTTGGCATGTCGCACTCTCTCCAATAACTCAGGGATTAAAGGCAATGGATAACGGTTTCTAATAGTAACCTTATTGAGTTCCCTATAGTCTACGCATGGTCTCAGGGATCCATCTTTCTTCTTTACAAAGAATATGGGTGCCCCTGCAGGAGATGAAGAGGGGCGAATGAAGCCCTTGGCTAGATTTTCGTCTATGTACTCTTTTAAAGCCTTCAGCTCGGGCCCCGCCAGGGGGTAGATCTTACCAAAAGGTATCTCTGCTCCAGGCAATAATTCAATTGGACAATCATATGGACGGTGAGGAGGAAGCTGGTCAGCGTTCTTCTTGTCACATAAATCCACATAGTCCTGGTATACAGCTGGTAGTTCAGGGACTGACATGGTTCCTTTAGGAACAGAGCAAGCTGAAATTTTTGGACTCATCTGTTTCTCTGGAAAGTGTAATTCCTTGGTCTCCCAGTTAATGGTAGGATTCTGAGCCTGCAGCCATGGTAGCCCTAGAATAATGGGAAAGTGAGGAGAAGAGATAAGCATAAAGGACAGTTTCTCTTGATGATCTTTACCCATAAGAACCTTTAAAGGCTCTGTTTCCTGATCCACTGGTCCAGAGGTCAGCAGGGAGCCATCCACAGTTTCCATCTGTACTGGAGCAGCCTTCTTCACTGAACGTATTCCCTGTTTTAGAGCAAAGGAGACATCCATAAAATTTCCACTTGCACCTGAGTCGATCATAGCAGAGCTAGACACCCAGGCTGAGTCAACCCAGAGTTTGATGGAAAGAAAACAGTGAGAATTGTTTTTCTTACAACTCAGCTGGGACACCGCTGAGGAAACTTGAAAGATGGCAGCATTTACACAGTCAACGTCCTCAGAGGTAACGGAGTTTAAGTCCGAGAAATCAAGATCTGTTGCTGCAGATCTCTCTGGAGCCTGAGGCTCGGACCTGACAGATCCCCTCTCGCAACACTCACAATGAATGAGTGCTGCAGTAGTCTTGCGAGAACGGCTGGGACAGTTAATAATAAAGTGCCCTGACTTACCACAATAAAAACATAGATTCTCCTTAAAACGATGTTCCTTGCGTGCATCACTAACCCGTCGTAGTAAAGAGTCTACCTGCATGGGTTCAGGTTCAGGTTCCCGTGTAATCCTATTCAAAGGTTCCTTAGCTGGAGAGGAAGGTAGGAAAAGGTTAGTACGATTGCTTTCGAACCATCTCTCTTGCCTGCGTTCAGTTAAACGAGTATCAATACGGATGCAGTAGTTAATAAAGTCACCTAACGCAGTGGGAGGGTCGGCACGAGCAAGTTCATCCTTAATTAGTGGGGATAACCCCTTTCGAAAAATAGATTTTTTGGCGGAATTGTCCCAGGTGGTATCAAGGGCCCATCTCCTGAAATCCAAGGCATATTCAGCTACCGAGTGCTTACCTTGGCGCAAAGCTAACATGGCTGCTTCAGCTGTTGCACCTCGATTGGGGTCATCAAACACCTGCCCCATGGCTGAAATAAAATCATCAAGGTGATTCAAACAATCATCCTCAGTCTCAATCAGAGGGTTTGCCCATATCAAAGCCTTGTTGGTAAGCAACATAATTATAGTAAGCACCATAGATCGTTCAGTAGGAAATTGTGAAGCATGTGCAGAAAAAAAAAGATTGCATTGATTAACAAATCCCCTGAATTTTTCACGTTCACCACCAAAACGGAAAGGGGGCAACTTGGGAATCCCAGAAGTCGGGGCCACGGCAGGAGCCTGGACTCGCCCCTCCAGAACCTCAATCCTGGTTCGCAAATCCTGGGTAGTCTGTCCAACCACTTGCAAATTGTGATTATTTAGGTCCTGAAGATTTGTAAAACGGGTCTTTATATTCTGCAAATCTGCAAGGATATTATCAGTCACTCCGCAAAGTTCCTTTATACGGGCCTCCATTTTCCAGATCTTTTAAGACAGGATACTGGAAGAAGAGGAGAGAAAAAAAAAAAACAATAGTGTTCACCTGTGGCAACACTGAAGAAAGAAAAAACTTTAAGGGAACTGCTCACCTGGAATGGTTGTGAGAAGTCACAACCACTATCATCACAGAAAGCTTTCAACCACACATCTGATATCCAGAGTTTCAGCAGACAAAAAGAGAAGAGAAAAAAAACAAAACAATAGTGTTTACCTGTGATAACACTGCAGAAAAAAAAACTTAAGGGAATTGCTCACCTGGAATGGTTGTGAGAAGTCACAACCACTGTCATCACAGAAAGTACAACCGGACATCCGATATCCACAGTACAGCAGACACAGCCTTTCCAGACCCAGCAGACACTAACGTTTGGCTTCAGAATCTTGTAATGTATGTGGTACAGTTCATATAGCGTCTTGTGCTTGGGTGCGATGAAAATACTTGAGACACAGGTTGATAAAGAAAGTCTTGTATTGCTTCATACAAATTGGCAAAAATAAACACACAGGTTGCAAACACAGAAGCAGGAGACACAGCAGGCCAGAGTAATCTAAGCTCAGCAATAACTCTCCACAACAGATTCAGATCTTCTTCTCTGTTACCGCAAGTCCATGCAAACGTGAGGCTCTCAAGAGCAGAGTTCAGAGTCCACAAGTGCTTCAGAGTTCCTCAGAAGGAATGGCTGGAATACAAGGTCCAAGGCTTCAGGAGTCAGAACACAGGTTCACTGCAGGCTAGATTCTGAAGCACTGATTACTCAGCTGTGGCTGTTTAAGAAGCAAACGGAGAGAATCAGGGCGGGAACATGCAAGCTGGAAAACTCCATTTTGACTGAGGGCAAGATAGCTGCAGCAAAACAGAAAGCAAAATGGCAGACGAACAAACTGAGTTTCAGAAACAGATACACAGAACCTTACAGGGTCAGGGACAGTGTGGTATGTATGGAGGGGGCCGTTGACTGTGCGGTGTATATGGAGGGGGCCGGGTACTGTGCGGTATAAATGCAGGGGGCCAGAGACTGTGCGGTATGTGGATCGCTCGCCAGGGCAGTGGGGTACTCGGTACCGGGCTGATGTCTTAAAGGCATGTGTCACGGCAGCAGTGACCCGGTCCGTGGCCCTGGGCGTCCAGTAAAAGGGGAATATTTACAGGGGATGTTAGAGTTTGTAGTAAGGTGTTCGTGACGCCACCTGTGGTTTCTGGTCAGAGGTAACCAGCGCTGCAGTGCAAATCCTCTGGGACAGTTGGTGATGCAGCAGAGTTGGTAAAGCTTCCCACAGGTGAAGCTATGTCCCAGGGCAGATGTAATGTAAGGTAGATGGTAAAGATGTAGTATTTAGGGCACTGGTTACAGATGGTGCTTGAGTCGGTCAGCCTGATGGCAATTTTAAATTTCCTTATTTCAGGTGGGATGTGAGGCCTCCTTCCTAGCGCTATTCTCTGAGGTACTTGCTGCTGTAAGCCCTGTTCAAGCTCCTCTCTCTCAACTGTGACTTAAGTAGCACTCCACTCTTACGACAGGCAGCTGTAGCCTGCTTCAGGGATCGCTCCTCAATGGCATCTCCGGCTCACATGTGCTGCTCGAGTCTTAGTTGGGGCAGAGAACCTGCTGTCTCCTGCCCTCTGGATTCTGCTGCTGGGGCTTTAGTTTACCCACTCAGCCTCCGGGGTCCAGTTTCTGGCGCTCAGACCTGGGGTGAGCTCAGCTATAGCTCCTGTCCCCCAGCTTGTCCCCACACGTCCTTCCTCTCTCAACCCTACAGACAGACTAACTAACTCCTCCCCCAGCCAGAATATTCCAGGGAAACGCCCCTGAAATCAGGTGTTAGAGCTCCCCCTTCTGGTCTGGAGTAAGAAAAGTGTTGTATGCTGTGTGTTACCTGTTAAAGGGATCCTTCCTTGCTTTCAGTCATGACATCACTCCCCCTGGAGGGAGGCAAGGTCACTGTGGCAACCGAACTCCTGGGGTGCCACATATGTATGGGGGGGCCGGGGACTGTGCGGTATACAGTATATGGAGGGGGCCGGGGACTGTGTGGTATATATGGAGGGGGCGGGGACTGTGCGGTATATATGGAGGGGGCGGGGACTGTGCGGAATATATGGAGGGGACCGGGGACTGTGTGGTGTATATGGAGGGGCCGGGGACTGTGCAGTGTATATGGATGGGGCCAGGGACTGTGCGGTATATATAGAGGGGGCCGGGGACTGTGCGGTGTATATGGAGGGGGCCGGGGACTGTGCGGTGTATATGGAGGGGGCCGGGGACTATGCGGTGTATATGGAGGGGGCCGGGGACTGTGCGGTGTATATGGAGGGGGCCGGGGACTGTGCGGTATATATGGAGGGGGCCGAGGACTGTGCGGTATATATGGAGGGGGCCTGGGACTGTGCGGTATATATGGAGGCGGCCGGAGACTGTGCGGTATATATGGAAGGGGCAATGTTATGAATGTGCTAGAGATGGTTTCTGAGCAGAGGCTCCCTCTGGTGGTTACAGACAGTACTGAACCTTTCAGCGAAGAATGGCAATCTGGGTTCACTGACTGGTCTGATATAAGGGAGGTTCCCTCCCATGATGGTTGCCGGTGATCACTTGTTCTTGTCTCAATTGTGGCTCCTGGTTCATTTGGAAGTTTGCTGGAGTCTTGCCTGCATCTCCTGCTTTCAGATAAGATATTTTTTGCTTTTCTTTTTGTGCTTCCTTTTTGCATTGTTTTCTGCACTTTTGTGGAGGTCAGCCAGGTCCCCTCCTGGGGCCTGAGCTCCTCACAGTTTATCTGCAGCCACTGTTATTTGCTCATTTGCTTTTTTCCTGTTTTTTCAGCGGCTGCAGCTTGGTTTTGTTCACACTGAGATCTGATTTAGGCGGGGTGGCGAGATCGTGTGATCTCGTATTTTTGTAATCAGAATTGTTGGATTTTTTTAGGGTTTTCTGGGTTGCAGAAAGCAATCTCTCCTTTCCTTCCTATTTAGTCAGCTTGTGGCCCAGCGTTTGCTCAATCTATTTTCTGCCTATGTTTGTGTTTTCATCTTGTCTAACCGCCATTATATATTTGGGGGCTCCTATTTTCTTTGGGATCTGCTCCGGGGCAGATAGCTTCATCATGTCTGCCTTTAGGTGTAGTTATCTCTCAGGGTGTGACGAGGCGTCTAGGATCAACGTAGGACGCTCCACGGCTGCCTCTAGTTGTGTCGTTAGTTTAGGAATCTGCAACCCTCAGTTACCAACATCTCAGGTGTTCTTGCTGCCCTGCTGTTTGTTCCTGTCCTCCTCAGCTACCGAAACACAACAGGGCAATTGACAGTGCAGTTATATGGAAGGGCCGGTTGACTGTGCGGTATATATGGAGGGGGCTGAGACTGTGCGGTGTATATGGAGGGGGCCTGGGCTGTGCGGTATATATGGAGGGGGCGGAGACTGTGCGGTATATATGGAAGGGGCAAGTGATACTGCGGTATATATGGAAGGGCCGTCCTCCCTGACTTCCTCATCTTTCCTCAGTCACCTCCACTCTGTGACCCGGTCATTATACATGGGAACCTGACAAACGAAGATCTTCATCCAGCACAATGGGCATCATCAAGATTGGATCCGGTGAATCCTCTTTCTGATAGTGTGTCAGCCTCGCACCAGTTATATTTTTCTTTTCTGTTCTCTTAATATGTAATAAAGTGTATCAGGTGTATGCAGACTGTGTATGGCAGTACACAGCCGTCTGCATCCTTTGCCATTTCCAGTGCCACATTTGTGACTTGTCACCTGGCCACACAGTGTCTGCTGTATGGAGCGAAGAAAAAAGAACGAGACTGAGAGCTAGCGTGCGGGCTATTGAGCGAGCCGGGGAGTGTGCGGGCTAGAGAGCGAGCTGGGAAGTCTGCAGGCTAGAGAGCGAGCCGGGGAGCGTGCAGGCTAGAGAGCGAGCTAGGGAGTGTGCGGGCTAGAGAGCGAGCTGGGAAGTTTGCGGGCTAGAGATCGAACTGGGAAGTGTGCGGGCTAGAGAGCGAGCCACGGAGCGTGCAGGCTAGAGGGCGAGCTGGGAAGTGTGCGGGCTAGAGAACGAGCTGGGAAGTGTGCGGGCTAGAGAGCGAACTGGGAAGTGTGCGGGCTAGAGAGCGAGCCACGGAGCATGCAGGCAAGAGGGCGAGCTGGGAAGTGTGCGGGCTAGAGAGCGAACTGGGAAGTGTGCGGGCTAGAGAGCGAGCTGGGAAGTGTGCCTGCTGGGAAGTGTGCGGGCTAGAGAGCGAGCTGGGAAGTGTGCGGCCTAGAGAGAGAGCCGGGGAGCGTGCGGGCTAGAAGGCGAGCCGGGGAGCGTGTAAGCTAGAAGACGAGCCGGGGAACGTGCGGGCTAGAGGGCGAGCTGGGAAGTGTGCGGGCTAGAGAGCGAACTGGGAAGTGTGCGGGCTAGAGTGCCAGCTGGAAGTGTGCAGGCTAGAGAGCGAGTCGGGAAGCGTGCGGGCTAGAGGGCGAGCTGGGAAGTGTGCGGGCTAGAGAGCGAACTGGGAAGTGTGCGGGCTAGAGAGCGAGCTGGGAAGTGTGCGGGCTAGAGAGCGAGCTGGGAAGTGTGCGGGCTAGAGAAAGAGCCGGGGAGCATGCAGCCTAGAAGGTGAGCCGGGGAGCGTGTAAGCTAGAGGACGAGCCGGGGAGCGTGTAAGCTAGAGGACGAGCCGGGGAACGTGCGGGCTAGAGGGCGAGACGGGGAACGTGCGGGCTAGACGGCGAGCCGGGGAGCTTGCAGGCTGGAGAGCGAGCTGGGAAGTGTGCAGGCTAGAGAGCGAGCTGGGAAGTGTGCAAGCTAGAGAGCGAGCTGGGAAGTGTGCAGGCTAGAGAGCGAGCTGGGAAGTGTGCAAGCTAGATAGCAAGCTGGGAAGTGTGCGGGCTAGAGGGTGAGCCGTGGAGCGTGCAGGGTAGAGGGCGAGACAGGGAGCATGCGGGGCGAGCCGTGGAGCGTGCGGGCTAGAGGGCGAGCCGTGGAGGATGCGGGGCTAGAGGGCGAGCCGTGGAGCATGCGGGGCTAGAGGGCGAGCTGTGGAGCGTGCGGGCTAGAGGGCGAGCATTGGAGCGTGCGAGCTAGAGGGCGAGCCGGGGAGCGTGCGGGGCTAGAAGGCGAGCCGTGGAGCATGCGGGGCTAGAGGGCGAGCCGTGGAGCGTGCAGGCTAGAGGGCGAGCATTGGAGCGTGCGGGCTAGAGGGCGAGCTGGGGAGCGTGCGGGCTAGAGGGCGAGCCGTGGAGTGTGCAGGCTAGAGGGCGAGCCGGGGAGCGTGCGGGCTAGAGGGCGAGCCGGGGAGCGTGCGGGCTAGAGGGCGAGCCGTGGAGCATGTGGGGCTAGAGGGCGAGCCGGGGAGCGTGCGGGGCTAGAGGGCGAGCTGTGGAGCGTGCGGGCTAGAGGGCGAGCCGTGGAGCGTGCAGGCTAGAGGGCGAGCCGGGGAGCGTGCGGGGCTAGAGGGCGAGCCGGGGAGCGTGCGGGGCTAGAGGGCGAGCTGTGGAGCGTGCGGGCTAGAGGGCGAGCCGTGGAGCGTGCAGGCTAGAGGGCGAGCCGGGGAGCGTGCGGGCTAGAGGGCGAGCCGGGGAGCGTGCGGGCTAGAGGGCGAGCCGGGGAGCGTGCGGGCTAGAGGGCGAGCCAGGGAGCATGCAGGCTAGAGGGTGAGCCGTGGAGCATGCGGGGCTAGAGGGCGAGCCGGGGAGCGTGCGGGGCTAGAGGGCGAGCCGGGGAGCGTGCGGGCTAGAGGGCGAGCTGAAATGCAGGCTAGAGACATGATTCTCAGCCTCATATACTTGTGTTGAGCGGTGCTGGAAAAAGGCAGAAGACGGCTACAGTGAGTATTGCCATATACTGTTTGCATTACTATCTGCTAATAGATGGGAAAGAAAAGTCATTAATAACCTTTCTGCTGTATAATGTACCCCCAGATCAGAACTGATGTATAGTGCTATGCACTGACAGAAAGCAGCAGTTACATGGCCACATAGTGACAATATGTTCTCATTGTATCACAACATGAACAACCTGTAATGTTAATTATACTTTATATGGTTCTGTTATATGAACAACATGACCACTCTTACAGTAGAGAATGCACAGTGTGACCGCTCTTACAGTAGAGAATCCACATTGTGACCGCTCTTACAGTAGAGAATCCAGTGTGACCGCTCTTACAGTAGATAATCCACAGTGTGACCGCTCTTACAGTAGATAATCCACAGTGTGACCGCTCTTACAGTAGAGAATTCACAGTGTGACCGCTCTTACTCTAGAGAATCCACAGTGTGACCGCTCTTACAGTAGAGAATTCACAGTGTGACCGCTCTTACAGTAGAGAATCCACAGTGTGACCGCTCTTACAGTAGAGAATCCACAGTGTGACCGCTCTTACAGTAGATAATCCACAGTGTGACCGCTCTTACAGTAGATAATCCACAGTGTGACCGCTCTTACAGTAGAGAATTCACAGTGTGACCGCTCTTACTCTAGAGAATCCACAGTGTGTCCGCTCTTACAGTAGAGAATTCACAGTGTGACTGCTCTTACAGTAGATAATCCACAGTGTGCCTGCTCTTACAGTAGATAATCCACAGTGTGTCTGCTCTTACAGTAGATAATCCACAGTGTGACCGCTCTTACAGTAGATAATCCACAGTATTACCGCTCTTACAGTAGAGAATTCACAGTGTGACCGATCTTACAGTAGATAATCCACAGTGTGTCCGCTCTTACAGTAGATAATCCACAGTGTGACTGCTCTTACAGTAGATAATCCACAGTGTGTCCGCTCTTACAGTAGATAATCCACAGTGTGACCGCTCTTACAGTAGAGAATTCACAGTGTGACCGCTCTTACTCTAGAGAATCCACAGTGTGTCCGCTCTTACAGTAGAGAATTCACAGTGTGTCCGCTCTTACAGTAGAGAATTCACAGTGTGACTGCTCTTACAGTAGATAATCCACAGTGTGCCTGCTCTTACAGTACATAATCCACAGTGTGTCTGCTCTTACAGTAGATAATCCACAGTGTGACCGCTCTTACAGTAGATAATCCACAGTATTACCGCTCTTACAGTAGAGAATTCACAGTGTGACCGATCTTACAGTAGATAATCCACAGTGTGTCCGCTCTTACAGTAGATAATCCACAGTGTGACTGCTCTTACAGTAGATAATCCACAGTGTCTCCGCTCTTACAGTAGATAATCCACAGTGTGACCGCTCTTACAGTAGAGAATCCACAGTGTGACCGCTCTTACTCTAGATAGTCCACAGTGTAACTGCTCTTACAGTAGAGAATCCACAGTGTGACCGCTCTTACAGTAGATAATCCACAGTGTGACTGCTCTTACAGTAGAGAATCCACAGTGTGACCGCTCTTACTCTAGATAGTCCACAGTGTGACCGCTCTTACAGTAGAGAATCCAGTGTGACCGCTCTTACAGTAGATAATCCACAGTGTGACTGCTCTTACAGTAGATAATCCAGTGTGACTGATCTTACAGTAGAGAATCCACAGTGTGACCGCTCTTACAGTAGAGAATTGACAGTGTGTCCGCTCTTACAGTATAGAATCTACAGTGTGTCCGCTCTTACTCTAGAGAATCCACAGTGTGACTGCTCTTACAGTGGAGACTCCACAGTGTGTCTGCTCTTACAGTAGAGAATCCACAGTGTGGCCCTCTCTTTTAGTAGAGAATCCATAGTGTGACCGCTCTTACAGTAGATAATCAACAGTGTGTCCGTTCTTACAGTAGAGAATCCATTGTGACCACTCTTACAGTCGATAATCCATAGTGTGTCCGCTCTTACAGTAGATAATCGACAGTGTGTCCGCTCTGTAGGGGTTTGCTCTGGTAGGCAGTGGCAGGGCTGCAGTGATCTGGCAACACACAGGCTTAGAGTCCAACTTCAGTGGTTTAATGACACTTTACACAGCAGGTTAGCAGAAAGTAAAGAAAAAAAACACAAACATACTCCAGCTTGCAGAACCACTGGTCTCAGACTCACCCTTGCACGGGACGGGCTTAACTATGCGGCTGCCCGGTCAGCAGCGTCCGCCAGGTGCCATTCCCAGGGTTGCTATGAGTCTTGCTGCTGAACCTTTGCAGCACGGGTAGTCCAACAAAACAAGTGCAGGCTAACTCCAGCCTAGTTTCTCACACCTTGCACACATTCTGTATGTGCCAAACAACAATCTCCATTATATATCCCATAACCTCACCCACAGGTGAGGTACACATCATGTGGGCTGATCACGTGATCGTGACATCATTGCAGGTCCTAACTTTAGGGAAAATCCCGGCCAAACTTTATCCTGCCAGGAGAAATATATCTTCCATCCAGTACTACACCCTTTGCTGCACCACATACCTCCCCCCTTTGTTCAACCCTAGAGGGGTGGAACATGACATACGGTGACCTCTGGACAGGGCATCTGCGTTCCCCTGTAGTCTGCCTGCCCAATGTTCTACTGAAAATTTGAAATTTTGTAGGGACAGAAACCACTTGGTGAGTCGCGCATTCCCCCCCTTAGCTTGACTCATCCACGTAAAAGGGGAATGATCAGTCACCAAACGAAATGTTCTCCCCAGCAAATAATAGAGCAACAACTTAGGCACTCTTTTTCCACAATACTGTACCAGGTTTCGGCTGGGGTAAGCTTCCGCCTCAGGAAACTAACGGGATGCTCTTCCCCGTTAACCTCTTGAGACAGCACGGCACCAAGACCTATCTCAGAGGCATCGGTCTGCACGGTGAACTCTTTTGAAATCGGGTGTAACCAAAACTGGTGTATAAAGGCTTCCTCTATCTGATCATTCCAGCGGACCATCACAGACTTCCTTGAGTTGGTGGTTAGCCCTGCTTGTCGCAGAGAATCTATCACCACCTGTACCTTTGGTAGGTGACTTTCCCAGTCTGCACTGTACACAACAATATCATCCAGATAGGCTGAGGCTCAACGGCGATGGGGACGGAGAACAACATCCATTACCCGCTGGAACGTCGCTGGCGCGCCATGCAGCCCAAAGGGTAATACTTTGGGCGTCACAAAGGCCGTTTTTTCCTTAGCCGCCTCTGTTACGGGCGCCTGCCAATATCCTTTTGTGAGGTAAAGAGTTGAAAAATACCGGGCCTGCCCAAACTGCTCTATCAAGTCAGCGACCCGGGGCATGGGATAGGCGTCAAATTTAGAAATGTCATTAAGTTTTCTAAAGTCATTACAGAACCTTAGCGTCCCATCCGGCTTGGGTATTATGACTATTGGGCTGGCCCACTCACTATGGGACTCTTCAATGACCCCTAACTGCAGTATAGTTTTTACCTCCTCCTCCGGCACCCAATACGGCTGTATTCGGACTTTGGCCTGTGGCTCCGTGACAATTTCATGTTGGATTAGGGATGTGCGTCCAGGGAGCTCAGAGAAAACGTTGGTATTTCGGCTACCAAACTCCCGGACCTCCTGAACCTGTTTAGGAGACAAAGTATCTGCTATTTTGACTACGGAGAAGGATTCTCCTGACACCCCCAGAGGTAATGGGGTCTTCTCCACATGAAATGCAGGCAGCGGAGAATCCTCACCAAGGTGGACTCTATCTTCCCATGGTTTAAGCAAATTAATATGATAGACCTGTTCTGGCTTCCTCCATCCTGGTTGTTGTACCTTGTAGTCTACTGGCCCCACCTTCTCCATAATCTCGTAGGGCCCCTGCCACCTTGCAAGAAATTTGCTATCTACTGTAGGCACAAGTACCAACACCCGATCCCCAGGACTAAAGGTTCTTCCCCGTGCCTCCCGGTTATAGACCCGACTCTGCGACCGTTGTGCTGCCTCCATGTGTTCCCGGACTAATGGTAGGACTGTCTCCATTCTTTCTTGCATTTTTGAAACATGTTCTATCACACTCTTGTGGGGGTTGGTTGGTTCCTTTTTTGACTATATAGAGTAAGCCCCGTGGATGTCTGCCGTACAATAGTTCAAAGGGCGAGAACCCCATAGATGCCTGGGGCAAACAATAAATATGGCAGTAAGAGATCCCAGTCCTTCCCATCTTTGGAAACTGCTTTTCTTAGCATGCTCTTTAGCGTCTTATTGAATCTTTCTACCAGGCCATCTGTTTGGGGACGATAGACCGACGTGCGCAACTGTTTAACATTCAACAAGCAGCAGAGTTCCTTCATAATTTTTGACATAAAGGGGGTTCCCTGGTCTGTTAAAATCTCTTGAGGAGTCACCACCTGAGAAAACACCCATGAGTTCTTTTGCTGTGAGCTTAGCTGATGTGTGTCGCAGCGGAACGGCCTCAGGATACCGGGTGGCATAATCTAGAACTACAAGGATGTGTTGGTGTCCCCTTGCTTATTGACAGGACCAACCAGATCCATTGCCACTTTTTCGAAAAGTGCCTCTATACTTGGTAAAGGCACCAAAAACCTCCGAAAGTGAGGGGGGACTGGTTACCTGGCACACTGGACAGGAATTACAGTACCGTTTAATTTCTTCATGGACACCTAGCCAGTAAAACCGCTGCAAAATTCGGTCTAGGGATTTATTTTGGGCCAAATGCCCACCGAGTACATGCGCTAAATCCATTACCAGCCTACGATATGCCTGAGGTACCAGTAATTGTTCTACCATTTCCCCACGTATTTTCTCGACTCGACACAACAGATCTCGGTTCAGCTCAAAGCGTGGTAACACTGTATATGCCCCCGGTTATTGGGGTTCCCCGTTAATAAACAGTACATTTCCCCTGGCTCGAGCCAAAGTAGGGTCTCGGAGTTGCGCCGTACCAAAATTGTCACCTGATAAATTTAAGTCTGACAATTCATGTCCTGGCGGCAAGTCTTCCACCTCTCCAGCCAATACTTCTATGGGAGAATTTTCCCCCTCCACCGAATGAGAGGTTACCCCTACCGCCAGCACTAATTCCTCTGGGCCACCAGGTTCATGCCCCACTTCTGGAGAGTGTAACCTGGTTGCCACCGGTGCCGGCAGTTGTTCAGTGGGTGGGACAACAGTTGGCCAAAATACCGAAAATAAAGGAAAGTCTCTCCCAAGTATCACTTCATAATGTAAATTAATCACAACCCCCACCTCATGGCACCGCCTCCCCGCTGGCGTGTTTATCACCACTAGTGCGGTAGGATAGTCTTTTAGGTTCCCATGTATACACAACACCCTAATTTTCCGACCAGTGTACTCGCTGGTTTGTACCCGGCTGGCTTGCACCAGGGTCACGAAACTCCCTGAGTCCATGAGGGCCACAACCGGGGTGCCCCCCACTTCAACCTTACACAAATGTTCCATATTGGGACCCTCCAGGGTGCCCATTGCACAAATCGGTTCGGCATAATGGGATTGGCGGTATCCAAAGTTTGTGTCCATGGGCTCAGCTAGGTGGGGGCAATCAGCTCTCTTATGGCCTGGCTCCTGGCACCGCCAGCAGACTATGGGGCCCCTTTCTTCCCCAGACAATTCTTGAGCAGCCTTCGTGGGCTCTGCTCGCTGAGCCAGGGGTGGAGACTTAGAGAACCTTCCGGTTACCTTCCGAGGAGTCCCTCCCTGTAGCTCTTTGGTATCCCCATATCTTTCTATGAGGTCTATCATCTGGAAGGCATTAGTAGGGGATGCCTGCCCAACCCATGTTTGGAGGGAGTGGGGATAAGCCCTCCAAAATTTATCAGACACTATGCGGTCCAGCATGGCCGAGGGAGACAGTACCTCAGGCTGCAACCACCTTTGTAATAAGTGCAGCAGGTCGTAATACTGGGACCGAGCCGGCTTGGAGGGGTTAAACTCCCACTGGTGTACCCGCTGGGCCCGGACTAACACATTTACCTCAAGACGTGCCAGTATCTCACCCTTGACGATCGTGTAGTCCGCTTTTTGCTCAGTGGGTAGGTCCTGATAGGCTTTCAATGGTCCTGGGGCCAGAAATGAAGCGATGACTGGTCCCGGGGTCGTTTCTCCCGCTCAGCCACTCCTTCGAACAGCTCCAGGTACATCTCAACGTCATCAGATTTCTCCATTTTGGGAATCGCTGTACAAACCGCTTTCCGGACATCATGGATTCCCCGGGGAGTTCCTGTTGTCTGTGCAGCCGTGATGTGCTGTATCAACAGCAGGTCGGTTTCCTGCTGCTGTTGATTAAATATTAGCTGCTGCTGCGTAACCTCTTGCTGCTGTCGCGTGGCCTCCTGCTGCCGCTCTTCAGTCTCCATTTCTGGAGAGTTCCCCACCTGAGTCTGCGCCACTCTTTTCACACAGGACATGCGCTGGAGTACAGAGCAAAAAAAAAAGCAAAAACAGCCCGGCCGCACTGCGATTGCCCGCACTCTCCACCAATATGTAGGGGTTTGCTCTGGTAGGCAGTGGCAGGGCCGCAGTGATGAGGCAGCACACAGGCTTAAGCCCCCGTCACACACAGCGATCTCCCCTGCTGGGTATCGCTGATCGTCGCTGAATGTCCTGGACATTTTTTTGATCGTTGGTCTCCCGCTGGCCAGCACGCATCGCTGCGTGTGACAGGCAGGAGACCAGCGATCCGCTGGTAACCAAGGTACACAGCGGGTTTCCAGGCACCGTGCAGCTCCTGGAAACCCGATGTGTTCCTTCGTCACCAGCTCCCTGCACCAGCGGGCTGGTATCCAACGTACACTGCGGGTAACTAAGCGACGTTACCCGCAGTGTCACTGTCCTGATCGCTGCCTATTTGTCAGCTCACCAGCGATCATGTAGCGACACACCAGCGATCCTGACAAGTGCATATCGTTGTCGGGATCGCTGGTGTGACGGGGCCTTACAGTCCAACTTCAGTGGTTTAATGACACTTTACACAGCAGGTTAGCAGAAAGTAAAGAAAAAAAAACACAAACATACTCCAGCTTGCAGAACCACTGGTCTCAGACTCACCCTTGCACGGGACGGGCTTAACTATGCGGCTGCCCGGTCAGCGGCGTCCGCCAGGTGCCATTCCCAGGGTTGCTATGAGTCTTGCTGCTGAACCTTTGCAGCACGGGTAGTCCAACAAAACAAGTGCAGGCTAACTCCAGCCTAGTTCCTCACACCTTGCACACATTCTGTATGTGCCAAACAACAATCTCCATTATATATCCCATAACCTCACCCACAGGTGAGCTACACATCACATGGGCTGATCACGTGATCGTGACATCATTGCAGGTCCTAACTTTAGGGAAAATCCAGGCCAAACTTTATCCTGCCAGGAGAAATATATCTTCCATCCAGCACTACACCCTTTGCTGCACCACAGCTCTTACAGTAGAGAATCCACAGTGTGACCGTTCTTACAGTAGAGAATCCACAGTGTGACCGTTCTTACAGTAGAGAATCCACAGTGTGTCCGTTCTTCCAGTAGATAATCCACAGTGTGACCGTTCTTACAGTAGATAATCCACAGTGTGACCGCTCTTACAGTAGATAATCCACAGTGTGACCGCTCTTACAGTAGATAATCCACAGTGTGACCGTTCTTACAGTAGATAATCCACAGTGTGACCGTTCTTACAGTAGAGAATCCACAGTGTGACCGCTCTTACAGTAGATAATCCACAGTGTGACCGCTCTTACAGTAGATAATCCACAGTGTGACCGTTCTTACAGTAGAGAATCCACAGTGTGACTGCTCTTACAGTGGATAATCCACAGTGTGACCGCTCTTACAGTAGATAATCCACAGTGTGACCGTTCTTACAGTAGAGAATCCACAGTGTGTCCGCTCTTACAGTGGAGAATCCACAGTGTGTCCGTTCTTACAGTAGATAATCCAGTGTGACCGTTCTTACAGTAAAGAATCCATAGTGTGCATCATCCATAATTCATATATCTATATACAGTATATATGTTGTTTAGATGTTGATAGATCTTTCTTTCTCTTCCATGTCTTCCCCGTGGATGATGACGTCTGCCTTCCTTAGTTTGGCATCGGGTATTGTCAATGGTGAGTTAATTGTTGCGCTGTCATCGCTCTGCTCTTCCATGGTTGTATGGTCTTCACTCTGCTTCTCTATTGTTGTGCGGTCATCGCTCTGCTCTTCCATGGTTGTATGGTCTTCACTCTGCTTCTCTATTGTTGCGTGGACATCGCTCTGCTCTTCCATGGTTGCGCGTCTTCGCTCTCCTTCTCCATTGTTGTGCAGTCAGCGCTCTGCTTCTCCATTGTTGTGCGGTCATCGCTCTGCTTCTCCATTGTTGTGCGGTCATCGCTCTGCTTCTCCATTGTTGTGCGGTCATCGCTCTTCTCCTCCATTGTTGTGTGGACATCGCCCTGCTCTCCATTGTTGTGCGGTCATCGCTCTGCTTCTCCATTGTTGTGTGGTCATCGCTCTGCTTCTCCATTGTTGTGCGGTCATCGCTCTGCTTCTCCATTGTTGTGCAGTCAGCGCTCTGCTTCTCCATTGTTGTGCGGTCATCGCTCTTCTCCTCCATTGTTGTGTGGACATCGCCCTGCTCTCCATTGTTGTGCGGTCATCGCTCTGCTCTTCCATTGTTGTGCAGTCATCGCTCTGCTCCTCCATTGTTGTGCGGTCATCGCTCTTCTCCATTGTTGTGTGGACATCGCCCTGCTCTCCATTGTTGTGCGGTCATCGCTCTGCTCTTCCATTGTTGTGTGGTCATCGCTCTGCTTCTCCATTGTTGTGTGAACATCGCTCTGCTTCTCCATTGTTGTGTGGACATCACTCTGCTTCTCCATTGTTGTGTGGACATCGCTCTGCTTCTCCATTGTTGTGTGGACATCGCTCAGCTCCTCCATTGTTGTGCGGTTATTACTCTGCTTCCCCATTGTTGTGCGGTCATCGCTCTGCTTCTCCATTGTTGTGTGGACATCACTCTGCTTCTCCATTGTTGTGTGGACATCGCTCTGCTTCTCCATTGTTGTGTGGACATCGCTCTGCTTCTCCATTGTTGTGTGGACATCGCTCAACTCCTCCATTGTTGTGCGGTTATCGCTCTGCTTCCCCATTGTTGTGTGGACATCGCTCTGCTTCTCCATTGTTGTGTGGACATCGCTCTGCTCCTCCATTGTTGTGCAGTCATTGCTCTGCTCCTCCATTGTTGTGCGGTCATCTCTCTGCTCCTCCATTGTTGTGCAGTCATCTCTCTGCTCCTCCATTGTTGTGCAGTCATCGCTCTGCTCCTCCATTGTTGTGCGGTCATCGCTCTGCTCCATTGTTGTGCGGTCATCTCTCTGCTCCTCCATTGTTGTGCAGTCATTGCTCTGCTCCTCCATAGTTGCGCGGTCATCGCTCTGCTCCTCCATTGTTGTGCGGTCATCGCTCTGCTCCTCCATTGTTGTGTGGACATCGCTCTGCTCCTCCATAGTTGCGCGGTCATCGCTCTGCTTCTCCATTGTTGTGTGGACATCGCTCTGCTCCTCCATTGTTGTGCAGTCATCGCTCTGCTCCTCCATTGTTGTGTGGTCATCTCTCTGCTCCTCCATTGTTGTGCAGTCATCGCTCTGCTCCTCCATTGTTGTGTGGTCATCTCTCTGCTCCTCCATTGTTGTGCAGTCATCTCTCTGCTCCTCCATTGTTGTGCAGTCATCGCTCTGCTCCTCCATTGTTGTGCGGTCATCGCTCTGCTCCATTGTTGTGTGGACATCGCTCTGCTCCTCCATAGTTACGCGGTCATCGCTCTGCTCCTCCATTGTTGTGTGGTCATCGCTCTGCTTCTCCATTGTTGTGTGGTCATCGCTCTGCTTCTCCATTGTTGTGCGGTCATCGCTCTGCTTCTCCATTGTTGTGTGGACATCGCCCTGCTCTCCATTGTTGTGCGGTCATCGCTCTGCTCCTCCATTGTTGTGCAGTCATCGCTCTGCTCCTCCATTGTTGTGCGGTCAACGCTCTGCTCCATTGTTGTGTGGACATCGCTCTGCTCCTCCATAGTTGCGCGGTCATCGCTCTGCTCCTCCATTGTTGTGTGGTCATCGCTCTGCTTCTCCATTGTTGTGTGGACATCGCTCTGCTCCTCCATTGTTGTGTGGTCATCGCTCTGCTTCTCCATTGTTGTGTGGTCATCGCTCTGCTTCTCCATTGTTGTGCGGTCATCGCTCTGCTTCTCCATTGTTGTGCGGTCATCGCTCTGCTCTTCCATTGTTGTGTGGTCATCGCTCTGCTTCTCCATTGTTGTGCGGTCATCGCTCTGCTTCTCCATTGTTGTGCGGTCATCGCTCTGCTTCTCCATTGTTGTGTGTACATCGCTCAACGCCTCCATTGTTGTGCGGTCATCGCTCTGCTTCTCCATTGTTGTGCGGTGTAAAGAATATTGCAGGGGTAATTTCATGTCAATCATTTGTATCCTATTTGGCCTGGGATGATAGAACTCTCTTCCTTTGTGCAGCTGTAACTGGAGACCTGGCTCAGCAGTTGGGCCCGGCCTTCTCATCTTCAGAGAAGAAATTCACATCCCCACTAGCTAGCTGCTATCAAGCTCCTACAGGAACACCCCCTGCGGAGACCATGCTGTCTAACTGCTTTGTTGAGTCACCTATGATTTCATAAGGAGAATATTGACTTTTCGTACATCCTAAACACACAGAGGTTATATGTTCGAAATCTCTGGAAAGGACCGAACGCCTTCCTGGGTCTCAGTCCGTTCTAGCACCCAAGGAGGGGAACTACGTTGAATGACTAGTAGGAGCCAGATAGCAAAGCTGTGTTAGGTCTCAATTATGTAGCAGGGGCCCGGCCATATAAGATGGTGCCAAAACCGCCCTCTTAGGACTGTATATTAACCCCTTCATGACCCAGCCTATTTTGACCTTAAAGACCTTGCCATTTTTTGCAATTCTGACCAGTGTCCCTTTATGAGGTAATAACTCAGGAACGCTTCAACGGATCCTAGCGATTCTGAGATTGTTTTTTCGTGACATATTGGGCTTCATGTTAGTGGTAAATTTAGGTCGATAATTTTTGCGTTTATTTGTGAAAAAAATGGAAATTTGGTGAAAATTTTGAAAATTTTGTAATTTTCAAACTTTTAATTTTTATTCTGTTAAACCAGAGAGTTATGTAACACAAAATAGTTAATAAATAACATTTCCCACATGTCTACTTTACATCAGCACAATTTTGGGAACATTTTTTTTTGTTAGGAAGTTATAAGGGTTAAAAGTTGACCAGCGATTTCTCATTTTTACAGCAAAATTTACAAAACCATTTTTTTTAGGGACCACCTCACATTTGAAGTCACTTTGAGGGGTCTATATGGCAGAAAATACCCAAAAGTGACACCTTTATAAAAACTGCACCCTCAAGCTACTCAAAACTACATTCAAGAAGATTATTAACCCTTCAGGTGCTTCACAGGAGCTGAAGCAACGTGGAAGGAAAAAATGGACATTTTAATTTTTCCAACAAAAATTTTCTTTTAGCATCAATTTTTTCATTTTTACATGGGCAACAGGATAAAATGGATCCTAAAATTTGTTGGGCAATTTCTCCTGAGTACACAGATACCTCATATGTGGTCATAAACCACTGTTTGGGCGCACGGCAGGGCTCAGAAGGGAAGGAGCGCCATTTGACTTTTTGAATGGAAAATATGCTGGAATATTTAGCGGTTGCCATGTCGCATTTGGAGAGTCCCTGTGTGCCTAAACATTGGAGCTCCCCCACAAGTGACCCCATTTTGGAAACTAGACCCCCTAAGGAACTTATCTAGATGCATAGTGAGCACTTTGAACCCCCAGGTGCTTCACAAATTGATCCGTAAAAAAAAGAAAGTACTTTTTTTTCACAAAAATTTTCTTTTAGCCTCAGTTTTTTCATTTTCACATGGGCAACAGGATAAATTGGATCCTAAAATTTGTTGGGCAATTTCTCCTGAGTACACAGATACCTCATATGTGGTCATAAACCACTGTTTGGGCGCACGGCAGGGCTCAGAAGGGAAGGAGCGCCATTTGACTTTTTGAATGGAAAATATGCTGGAATATTTAGCGGTTGCCATGTCGCATTTGGAGAGTCCCTGTGTGCCTAAACATTGGAGCTCCCCCACAAGTGACCCCATTTTGGAAACTAGACCCCCTAAGGAACTTATCTAGATGCATAGTGAGCACTTTGAACCCCCAGGTGCTTCACAAATTGATCCGTAAAAAAAAGAAAGTACTTTTTTTTCACAAAAATTTTCTTTTAGCCTCAGTTTTTTCATTTTCACATGGGCAACAGGATAAATTGGATCCTAAAATTTGTTGGGCAATTTCTCCTGAGTACACAGATACCTCATATGTGGTCATAAACCACTGTTTGGGCGCACGACAGGGCTCAGAAGGGAAGGAGCGCCATTTGACTTTTTGAATAGAAAATATGCTGGAATATTTAGCGGTTGCCATGTCGCATTTGGAGAGTCCCTGTGTGCCTAAACATTGGAGCTCCCCCACAAGTGACCCCATTTTGGAAACTAGATGCCCTAAGGAACTTATCTAGATGCATAGTGAGCACTTTGAACCCCCAGGTGCTTCACAGAAGTTTATAACGCAGAGCCGTGAAAATAAAAAATCTTTTTTTTTTTCTAAAAAAATGATTTTTTAGCCCACTATTTTTTATTTTCACAATGGTTACAGGAGAAATTGGACCCCAAAAGTTGTTGTCCAGTTTGTCCTGAGTACGCTAGTACCCCATATGTGGGGGGGAACCACTGTTTGGGCACACGTCAGGGCTCGGAAGGGATGTAGTGACTCTTTGAAATGCCGACTTGATGGAATGGTCTGCGGGCATCTTGTTACGTTTGCAGAGCCCCTGATGTGCCTAAACAGTAGAAACTCCCCACAAGTGACCCCATTTTGTAAACTAGACCCCGCAAAGAACTTATCTAGATGTGTGGTGAGCACTTTGAACCCCAAGGGCTACACAGAAGTTTATAACGCCCGGGCATGAAAATAAAAAAAATCATATTTTTTCCACAATCAGGATCTTTTAGTCCCCAATTTTTTTATTTTCCCAAGGGTAACAGGAGAAATTAGACCCCAAAAGTTGTTGTCCAATTTGTCCTGAGTATGCTGATATCCCATATGTGGGAGAAAACTACTGTATGGGCACACGTCGGGGCTCGGATGGGAAGTAGTGACAGTTTGAAATGCCCACTTGATGGAATGGTCTTCGGGCGTCATGTTACGATTGCAGAGTCCCTGATGTGCCTAAACAGTAGAAACTCCCCACAAGTGACCCCATTTTGGAAACTAGATCCCCCAAGGAACTCCTATAGATGTGTGGTAAGCACTTTGAATCTCCAAGTCCTTCACAGAAGTTTATAACGCAGAGCCGTGAAAATATAAAATCATTTTTTTTCCACAAAAATAATTTTTTAGTCCCCAATTTTTTTCCCAATGTTAACATGAGAAATTAGAACCCCCAAAGTTGTTGTGCAATTTTTCCCGAGTACGCTGATACCCCATATGTGGGGATAAACCACTGTTTGAGCATACGTCGGGGCTTGGAATAAAGGGAGCACTGTTTGACTTTTTGAACGCAAAATTTGCAGGAATCAATGGTGGCGCCATGTCGCGTATGGAGACCCCCTGATGCGCCTAAATAGTGGAAACCTCTCAATTCTAACTCCAACCCTAACCCCAACACACCCCTAACCCCAACCCTAACCCCTACACACACCTAACCCTAATACAAACCCTAACCCCAACACACCCCTAACCCTAATCCCAACTCTAACCATAAACCTAACCACAATCCTAACCCTAATTCCAACCCTAACCCAAATTCCAACCCTAACCCAAATTCCAACCCTAACCCTAATTCTAACCTTAACCCTAATTCTAACCCTAATGCTAACCCTAACCCTAGTTTTAACCCTAAGGCTGGGTTCATATTGCGTTTTACCAGCCCGTTCAACATGTAGCGTTGACCGGCTGGTAACGGTATAGCATAACGCGATCGCGTTATGCTATACCCGCTAGCGCAGAGGAATCAGCAGATGATTCATCTGTGCTAGCGGTGATGGAGCCCAGACGCTGCAGCCCGTGTCCGAGGCTCCGTCACTGAATGACGGCACGTCGCGAACGCATGCCGCTTTACGGCATGCGTTGCGATGCGCACACAAATGGGGCGAATGGCAGCGTTAACGGACTGCGTTACACCGCGTTATACCGCGGTGAAACGCAGTCCATCTAACGGACTGCCATAATGCAATATGAACCCAGCCTAACCCTAACCCTGAGGCCCAGTGCACACGTTGCGGATTCACTTGCGGATTTTTCTTAAATCCGCAGGTAAAATGACCTGCGTTTTACCTGCGAATTTAGCGCGGATTTGCTGCGGTTTTTCCCTGCGGTTTTACACCTATAATGGAATAGGTGTAAAACCGCTGCGGAATCCGCACAAAGAATTGACATGCTGCGGATTTAAAACCGCAGCAAATCCGCATGTGCACAGCGTTTTTTTTAACCATTTATTTGCATTGTACTGTACATGGTTTCTGGATCTGCTGTGGATCCGCAGCGCCAAATCCGCAGCGGATCTGCAGCAAAATCTCCGCCGCGGATCCGCAGCAAAATCCGCCGCGGATCAGCAGCAAAATCTGCTGCGGATCAGCAGCAAAATCCGCCGCGGATCAGCAGCAAAATCCGCCGCGGATCCCCAGTAAAATCAGCCGCGGATCCGCAGCAAAATCCGCCGCGGATCCGCAGCAAAATCAGCCGCTGATCAGCAGCAAAATCAGCCGCGGATCCGCAGCAAAATCCGCCGCGGATCAGCAGCAAAATCCGCCGCGGATCAGCAGCAAAATCCGCCGCGGATCAGCAGCAAATTCCGCCGCGGATCAGCAGCAAAATCCGCCGCGGATCCCCAGCAAAATCCGCCGCGGATCCCCAGTAAAATCCGCTGCGGATCAGCAGCAAAATGTGGGGGCCGCGTTTAGTAACTTGCTGTGAAGGACCCAGGAGCCAGCTGACGGCCCATGCCCGCTGCGGTCCAGCGCACATGTGGTCGAACATCAAACTGGTAATTGACATGATCCATCTGCTCATATGTTTTGTCCTTCACCCATATTTGCATATCTGACCATTGTATATGTATAACCATCCTGTATATACAGTGCCTACAAGTAGTATTCAACCCCCTGCAGATTTAGCTGGTTTAATAAGATGCAAATAAGTTAGAGCCTTCAAACTGCAAACGAGAGTAGGATTTATTAACAGAAGCATAAATCTTACAAAACAAAAAGTTATGTTGCTCAGTTGAATTTTAATAAATTTTAAACATAAAAGTGTGAGTCAATTATTATACAACCCCTATGTTTAATATTTTGTGGAATAACCCTTGTTTGCAATTACAGCTAATAATCGTCTTTTATAAGACCTGATCAGGCCGGCACAGGTCTGTGGAGTTATCTTGGCCCACTCCTCCATGCAGATCTTCTCCAAGTTATCTAGGTTCTTTGGGTGTCTCATGTGGACTTTAATCTTGAGCTCCTTCCACAAGTTTTCAATTGGGTTAAGGTCAGGAGACTGACTAGTCCACTCCAACACCTTGACTTTTTCCCTCTTGAACCAGGCCTTGGTTTTCTTGGCTGTGTGCTTTGGGTCGTTGTCTTGTTGGAAGATGAAATTACGACCCATCTTAAGATCCTTGATGGAGGAGCGGAGGTTCTTGGCCAAAATCTCCAGGTAGGCCGTGCTATCCATCCTCCCATGGATGCGGACCAGATGGCCAGGCCCCTTGGCTGAGAAACAGCCCCACAGCATGATGCTGCCACCACCATGCTTGACTATAGGGATGGTATTCTTGGGGTCGTATGCAGTGCCATCCAGTCTCCAAACGTCACGTGTGTGGTTGGCACCAAAGATCTCGATCTTGGTCTCATCAGGCCATAGAACCTTGAACCAGTCTGTCTCAGAGTCCTCCAAGTGATCATGAGCAAACTGTAGACGAGCCTTGACATGACGCTTTGAAAGTAAAGGTACCTTACGGGCTCGTCGGGAACGGAGACCATTGCGGTGGAGTACGTTACTTATGTTATTGACTGAAACCAATGTCCCCACTGCCATGAGATCTTCCCGGAGCTCCTTCCTTGTTGTCCTTGGGTTAGCCTTGACTCTTCGGACAAGCCTGGCCTCGGCACGGGAGGAAACTTTCAAAGGCTGTCCAGGCCGTGGAAGGCTAACAGTAGTTCCATAAGCCTTCCACTTACGGATGATGCTCCCAACAGTGGAGACAGGTAGGGCCAACTCCTTGGAAAGGGTTTTGTACCCCTTGCCAGCCTTTTGACCCTCCACGATCTTGTCTCTGATGGCCTTGGAATGCTCCTTTGTCTTTCCCATGTTGACCATGTATGAGTGGTGTTCACAAGTTTGGGGAGGGTCTTAAATAGTCAGAAAAAGCTGGCAAAAGAGATCATTAATCCACACATGTGAAGCTCATTATTCTTGGTGCCTGAACTACTTCTTAATACTTTAGGGGGACCAAACAGAATTCTTGTGGTTTGAGGGGGTTGAATAATAAATGACACTCTGAATTAACTTTTAACGTTTTTTTTTTAAAAAAAAAAAAATTAAAACAAAAATTTTTGCTGCAGTGCATTTCCCACTTCCAGGCTGATCTACAGTACAAATGTCACAATGCCAAGTTAATTCCGCATGTGTCAACCAGCTAAATCTGCAGGGGGTTGAATACTACTTGTAGGCACTGTAGTATATTGTCTAGTGTGCCTGTAAGGCAATTAAACATATCATTTTACATTGGACTGCTCTTTCATCTCGATCCACGAATTCACAAGTCCGTTTCTCGGTTTAACTTTCCATGCTACAGGGGCTGGTTTCAGGCCCAATATAATTCCGTTAACGTTCCAGGCTTGTATCCAACAAGGAACTGGTGACCGTCCTACCGAGCTGGCAGTGCTGTTTCACTGGTGCTAGTTAAAGAAGCCCCCATGCCACGTCAGTGACTGCGTGGGCCACAACCTCTAACTCCCCGTGCCTACCTGGGCCTGTGAAGACAGGGGGTGTCTATGTAAAACTGTACCAAGCTGACCTTACATGTCTCCAGGGGATGCGGAACGTCGGCCGTATAAAGTGATATTTGTTATGTACGGTAGCTGAGGAGGACAGGAACAACAGCCGGGCATCCGAACGCCTGAGATGTTGGTAACTAATGGATTGCAGAAACCTGAACTAACGACACAACTAGAGGTAGCCGTGGAGCGTTACTACGTTGATCCTAGACGCCTCGTCACAGCCTGAGAGCTAGCTATACCTAAAGATAGAAACAGGAAAGCTAACTGCCCCGGAGTAGAGCCCCAAAGGAATAGGCAGCCCCCAAACATATAATGGCTGTTAGACAAGATGAAAACACAAACGCAGGCAGAAAACAGATTGAGCAAACGCTGGGGCCACAAGCTGACTAAATAGGAAAGGACAGGAGAGATTACTTTCTGCAACCCAGAAAACCCTACAAAAATCCAACAATTCTGATTACAAAAATACTGAGATCACACGATCTCGCCACCCACTAAATCAGATCTCAGTGTGAACAAAACCAAGCTGCAGCCGCTGAAAAAGCAGGAAAAAACAACAGAGGCTACAGACAAACTGTGAGGAGCTCAGGCCCCAGAAGGGGACCCGGCAGTCCTCCACAAATGTGCAGAAAACAATGCAAATAGCAAGCACAAAAATAAAAGCAGAAAATATCTTATCTGATAGCAGAAGATGCAGGCAAGGCTCAGCAAACTTCCAAATGAACCAGGAACCACAATTGAGACAAGAACAATTAATCACCGGCAACCATCATGGGAGGGAACCTCCCTTATATCAGACCAGTCAGCGATCCCAGATTGCCATTCCTCGCTGAAAGGTTCAGTACTGTCTGTAACCACCAGAGGGAGCCCCTGCTCAGAAACCATCTCTAGCACATTCACAACAGATATTTAATGTTACTGCCCGTACGCTGTCTGTAGGTATCAGCTGTACACAGTGATATATAATGTTACTGCCCATACGCTGTCTGTAGGGGTCGGCTGTATACAGTGATATATAATGTTACTGCCCGTACGCTGTCTGTAGGGGTCGGCTGTATACAGTGATATATAATGTTACTGCCCGTACGCTGTCTGTAGGGGTCGGCTGTATACAGTGATATATAATGTTACTGCCGTACGCTGTCTGTAGGGGTCGGCTGTATACAGTGATATATAATGTTACTGCTCGTACGCTGTCTGTAGGGGTCGCTGTATACAGTGATATATATGTTACTGCTCGTACGCTGTCTGTAGGGGTCGGCTGTATACAGTGATATATAATGTTACTGCCCGTACGCTGTCTGTAGGGGTCGCTGTATACAGTGATATATAATGTTACTGCCCGTACGCTGTCTGTAGGGGTCGGCTGTATACAGTGATATATAATGTTACTGCCGTACGCTGTCTGTAGGGGTCGCTGTATACAGTGATATATAATGTTACTGCCAGTACGCTGTCTGTAGGGGTCGGCTGTATACAGTGATATATAATGTTACTGCCCGTACGCTGTCTGTAGGGGTCGGCTGTATACAGTGATATATAATGTTACTGCCGTACGCTGTCTGTAGGGGTCGCTGTATACAGTGATATATAATGTTACTGCTCGTACGCTGTCTGTAGGGTCGGCTGTATACAGTGTATATAATGTTACTGCCCGTACGCTGTCTGTAGGGGTCGGCTGTATACAGTGATATATAATGTTACTGCCCGTACGCTGTCTGTAGGGGTCGGCTGTATACAGTGATATATAATGTTACTGCCCGTACGCTGTCTGTAGGGGTCGCTGTATACAGTGATATATAATGTTACTGCCGTACGCTGTCTGTAGGGGTCGGCTGTATACAGTGATATATAATGTTACTGCTCGTACGCTGTCTGTAGGGGTCGCTGTATACAGTGATATATATGTTACTGCCGTACGCTGTCTGTAGGGTCGGCTGTATACAGTGATATATAATGTTACTGCTCGTACGCTGTCTGTAGGGGTCGCTGTATACAGTGATATATAATGTTACTGCCCGTACGCTGTCTGTAGGGGTCGGCTGTATACAGTGATATATAATGTTACTGCCCGTACGCTGTCTGTAGGGGTCGCGTATACAGTGATATATAATGTTACTGCCCGTACGCTGTCTGTAGGGGTCGCTGTATACAGTGATATATAATGTACTGCCGTACGCTGTCTGTAGGGGTCGGCTGTATACAGTGATATATAAAAAAAAAAAAAAAAAAAAAAAAATGTTACTGCTCGTACGCTGTCTGTAGGGGTCGGCTGTATACAGTGATATATAATGTTACTGCTCGTACGCTGTCTGTAGGGGTCGCTGTATACAGTGATATATAATGTTACTGCCGTACGCTGTCTGTAGGGGTCGCTGTATACAGTGATATATAATGTTACTGCCGTACGCTGTCTGTAGGGGTCGCTGTATACAGTGATATATAATGTTACTGCCCGTACGCTGTCTGTGGGGTCGCTGTATACAGTGATATATAATGTTACTGCTCGTACGCTGTCTGTAGGGGTCGCTGTATACAGTGATATATAATGTTACTGCCGTACGCTGTCTGTAGGGGTCGGCTGTATACAGTGATATATAATGTTACTGCCGTACGCTGTCTGTAGGGGTCGCTGTATACAGTGATATATAATGTTACTGCCGTACGCTGTCTGTAGGGGTCGCTGTATACAGTGATATATAATGTTACTGCCGTACGCTGTCTGTAGGGGTCGCTGTATACAGTGATATATAATGTTACTGCCGTACGCTGTCTGTAGGGGTCGGCTGTATACAGTGATATATATGTTACTGCCGTACGCTGTCTGTAGGGGTCGCTGTATACAGTGATATATAATGTTACTCCCGTACGCTGTCTGTAGGGTGCTGTATACAGTGATTACGCTGTTGTAGGGGTCGGCTGTAACAGTGATATATATGTTATGCCGTACGTGTCTGTAGGGTCGGCTGTATACAGTGATATATATGTTACTGCCGTACGCTGTCTGTAGGGGTCGCTGTATACAGTGATATATAATGTTACTGCCGTACGCTGTCTGTAGGGTCGGCTGTATACAGTGATATATATGTTACTGCTCGTACGCTGTCTGTAGGGTCGGCTGTATACAGTGATATATAATGTTACTGCCGTACGCTGTCTGTAGGGGTCGGCTGTATACAGTGATATATAATGTTACTGCTCGTACGCTGTCTGTAGGGGTCGCTGTATACAGTGATATATAATGTTACTGCTGTACGCTGTCTGTAGGGGTCGGCTGTATACAGTGATATATAATGTTACTGCCGTACGCTGTCTGTAGGGGTCGGCTGTATACAGTGATATATAATGTTACTGCCGTACGCTGTCTGTAGGGGTCGGCTGTTACAGTGATATATAATGTTATGCTCGTACGCTGTCTGTAGGGGTCGGCTGTATACAGTGATATATAATGTTACTGCTCGTACGCTGTCTGTAGGGGTCGGTGTATACAGTGATATATAATGTTACTGCCGTACGCTGTCTGTAGGGGTCGGCTGTATACAGTGATATATAATGTTACTGCCGTACGCTGTCTGTAGGGGTCGGCTGTATACAGTGATATATAATGTTACTGCCGTACGCTGTCTGTAGGGGTCGGCTGTATACAGTGATTTAATGTTACTGCTCGTACGCTGTCTGTAGGGGTCGGCTGTATACAGTGATATATATGTTACTGCCGTACGCTGTCTGTAGGGGTCGGCGTATACAGTGATATATAATGTTACTGCCGTACGCTGTCTGTAGGGTCGCTGTATACAGTGATATATAATGTTACTGCTCGTACGCTGTCTGTAGGGTCGCTGTATACAGTGATATATAATGTTACTGCCGTACGCTGTCTGTAGGGTCGGCTGACGTTGTGGGGTCGTGTATACAGTGATATATAAGTTTCCGTACGCTTCTGTAGGTCGTGTACATGATATATAGTTACTGCGACGCTGCTGTAGGGTGCTGTATACAGGAATGTTACTGCACGTGTCTGTAGGTGGCTGTATAGTGAATATATGTTACTGCCAAACTGTCTGTAGGTCGGCTGTATACAGTGTATATAATTTACTGCCGTACGCTGTCTGTAGGGTCGCGTATACAGGATATAATGTTACAGCTCGGACGCTGTCTGTAGGGTCGCTGTATACAGTGATATATAGTTACTGCCTACGTCTGTAGGGTCGCTGTAACAGTGATATAATAATGTTACTGCCTTACGCGTCTGTAGGTCGCTGTATACAGTTATATAATGTTACGCCGTACGCTTTTGTAGTAGGTCGCTGTATAAGGATATAATAATGATACTGCTCGTAGCGCTGTCTGTAGGGTCGGCTGTATACAGTGATTATAATGTTACTGCCTACGCTGTCTGTAGGGGTCGGCGTATACAGTGATATATAATGTTACTGCTCGTAACGCTGTCTGTAGGGGTCGGCTGTATACAGTGATATATAATGTTATTTGGGCTCGTACGCTGTCTTAAGGGGTCGCTGTATACAGTGTATAAATGTTACGCTCGTACGCGTCTGTAGGGGTTCGCTGTATACGTGATACATAATGTTACTGCTCGTACGCGTCTGTAGGGGTCGGCTGTATACAGTGATATATAAATGTTACTGCTCGTACGCTGTCTGTAGGGGTCGGCTGTATACATGATATATAATTGCTTACTGCGTACGCTGTCTTATGGGTCGCTGTATACGTGTCTATGAAGGTTACTGCGTTACCCTGTCTGTAGGGTCGGCTGTATACAGTGATATATAATGTTAGCCGTACGCTGTCTGTAGGTTCG
>JARQOD010000020.1:257795-362884 GCA_033576555.1 Oophaga sylvatica
GACAAAATGAATCCCAAAAACGAAACCTTCTGTACATCAAAGAGACATTTTGATCCCTTAACATACAAAGCATTTTCTCTCAAATCCGGAATACCATCCGAACATGTTACACATGAGAATCCCAGTCATTGGAAAAAATCAAATATCGTCCAAATAAACGATCAGAAATGTATCCACGAAATCCCAGAAAATATCGTTCATAAAGAATTGGAAGACGGAAGGAGCATTAGTGAGCCCAAAAGGCATCACTAGGTACTCAAAATGCCCCTCTGGGGTATTAAACGCCGTCTTCCATTCATCCCCGTGCTTAATACGAATAAGGTTTTACGCCCCCCTGAGGTCAAGCTTGGTAAACCAACAAGCACCCTTCACTCGGGAGAATAAATCAGAAATCAGGGGTAATGGATACTGATATTTAACAGTGATCTTATTAAGGAGACGATAGTCAATACATGGCCTCAATGAACCATCCTTTTTGGCCACAAAGAAAAAGCCGGCGCCCAAGGGTGAAGAGGATGGTCTGATATGACCCTTCTCTAAAGACTCTTTGATATAAGATCACATAGCATCATGCTCAGGTACAGACAAATTGAAGAGCCGACCCTTGGGAAATTTACAACTGGGCACTAACTCAATCGTGCAATTATAACTGTTGTGAGGGGGTAAGGACGCAGACTTACTCTCACTAAACACATCAGAGAAATCAGCCAAATAGCTGGGGATCTCCTGAGACTGGGGAGAGGCAGAAAAAACAGGAGTGTCACCATGAACACATTGACAACCCCAACTAACCACAGACACAGACTTCCAATCCAAAACAGGATTATGGGTCTGCAACCAAAGATAACCCAGCACAATAATGTCATGTAAATTATGCAACACCAAAAATTTACAATTCTCTTTGTGGTCCGGGGCTACCCGCATTATCACCTGAGTCCAAAACTGGGGTTTATTCTCCGCCAAAGGGGTAGCATCAATACCCAGCAAAGCAATGAGTCCGCAGGGGTATCATGGGAAAACCACAACGCTTAGCATAGTCAAAATCCATCAGGTTAATAGCTGCTCCTGAATCGAGAAAAGCCTGAGCAGAAAATGAGGACAAGGAGCAAATCAAGGTAACCGTCAAGAGGAATTTAGGCTGTACATTACCCAAAACAAATGAGCGCACAAAACGTCTTCCCCGCTTAGGGCAGACGGAAATAGTATGAGAAGCATCACCACAGTAGAAGCACAACTTATTACGCTTCCGAAATTCTCGATGCTGAGCCCCAGACACAACCCCATCACATTGCATGGGCTCAGAGGTTTGTTCGAAAGGTATCACCACCTCTCCCATAGTTTTACGTTCACACAAGCGTCTGTCAATTTGAATGGCTAATGACATAGAGTCGTTGAGACCAGAGGGGACAGGAAATCCCACCATAACATCTTTTACGGTCTTTGCCAGACCTTTCCGAAAAAGAGCCGCTAGGGCATGATCGTTCCATTTAGTAAGGACTGCCTACTTTTGGAATTTCTGACAATATAACTCTGCCGCTTCCTGACCCTGGTTCAATGCCAACAAGGTTTTCTCAGCTTGATCAATAACAGGTTCATCATACAACACCCCCAGAGCCTGAAAAAACGCATCAACATTAGCCAAAACAGGATCCCCAGGTGTCAGGGAAAAGGCCCAATCCTGAGGGTCGCCGCGCAACAGGGAGATGACAATTTTAACCTGCTGTACAGAGCCCCCGAGGAATTGGGTTTCAAGGCAAAAAACAATTTACAATTATTCTTAAAGTTCAAGAATTTAGACCAATCCCCAAAAATCATATCAGGAAGAGGGATCTTAGGTTCTGCAGTAGACAACTGAGCGAGATGGAAAATTTTCCAAACTGCAGCAGCGAGCTGCTCAACACTATCAGACAAATGACTAATCTCCATGAAGAAAAAAAAAATCCTCCTAGAGAAAAAGAGGAAAAAATATATAAAAAATTCTGACAACTTTTTTTCTTTTTTTTTTTTTTTTTACCATTGTTTCCTTCTTTTGAGTACCATAGAATTTACAGTTTGGCCGGTGATTCTGTTATGATTTGGTAGCCGAGGAGGACAGCATCAAAAACAGACCAGGCAACCAGACACCAGAGAGGTTAGTAACTAGTGGATTGCAGACCCCTAAACTGACAGCACAACTAGAAGCAGCCGTGGGACGTGCCTACGGTGCCCTAGACGCCTCGACACAGCCGGAGAGCTAACTAAGCCTAAAGAGAGAAAGGGGAAGGCTAACTTCCCCGGAATAGAGCCCCAAAGGAATAGGAAGCCCCCAAACATATATTGGCGGTGAGACAAGATGAAATACAAACGCAGGCAGAAAATAGAGTGAGCAAATGCTGGAGCCCAAACTGTCTAGATAGATCAGGACAGGAAAGAATACTGTCTGCAATCCAGCAAAAGCTCTAAGAAAAAGTCCATCCCATCTGATATACAAAAATACTGAGTCCACACGATCTCTCCCCCGCTACATCAGAACTCTGGTGTGAACAGGTAGCAAAACAGAAGATACTGAAATAACAGGGACTGAAAACAAATAAACAGAGCCAAATGAGAAACTGAGTCCAGCGCAGGCCCCAGCCAGGGAACCTGGCTGACCTCACACCAGAAGGGCAGAAACCAAAAGGAAAACAAATGCCAAAGAAACAAGCAGCAAATAACTTATTTGAAAGTTGCAGGACAAAGCAGGAAGCAAGCTGACTTCCAAATGGACCAGGAAGAAACAAATCACCGGCGAGGATCATGGGAAGGTTGCTCACTTATATCTCCCCAGTCAGTGAGACCTGATTGCCAATCATTGCCCCCAGCTGATAGACCTCTGTTAGCCAAAGCAGTTTCATTACTATCAGCAGCCACCAGGGGGAGCCCAAACTCAGAAGTCAGATCCAGAGCGTTCACAACAGGGTTAACTGAAAGCTACAAATCTAGATTACATAAAAACCACAAGATGGATTTCATCACCAGGTATCAGTGTAATCAGTATAACGGCGCGACCTGACACTGTAGTCACTGAGCACAATCCTGATCACAGGGCGATTGCCGATTGTCTAGTCCACCACTTGCTCAACCGGTAAGTAACAATAGGCTTTGTGGGGTCTTGACGCCACAAACAGAGCAATGACTTCCTCTCTTCGATCCTGAGGTACACTTTCCCTCTCGACCACTCTGTCAAACATGTATGGGTACGTCTGGACGTCATATGAGGATTCCATCTTGGGAATTGCCGCCGGACCACTTTCCGGACATGGTGGATCGCTCCTGCTGTCTGTAGCGCCGTCATGTGATGTACTAGCTAGCAGTGGGTTGGTCTCCTGTTCTTGGTTAGATATTGTTGCTGGCGGGTGGCTTCCTGGAGCGCTTTCACCACTGCCTCCACCTCTGTAGGAATCCCCATCTGGGTTTGTGACAGTCTTTTTTTACCCAGAACATACACTGCTCCGCACGCCCGCCAGCCAGAAGAGGAGAAAACATCCAATTTTAGGGCCAGCCTCTCTGTGTGCCCACTTCAAGCCACCAAATGTGGGAATTCGCTCTGGTAAACAATGGCAGGGACGCAGTAAAAAGGCACGCATGTTTTCAGTTCAAGCTCAGTGTTTTTATTCACGCTGGTAGCATAAAACCACAGACAAAGCACAAGTCCAGCTTGTTTCTCCACATAAGTTGGAGTCCGGACGTGCCAATCCGTACAGGTGTGATGTTGCCACAAAACTCCCCTCAGCTCTTTCCCACCCACCAACACACTGAGAAGTTCTGGCCTCCTATGCTGTCCTCAGACCTGCCGCTGTGCAGTCCGGGGGTGAATTTGTGTCTGTAATCTATCAGATGACCAGCGTTAACTGTTTGCAGGAGGGGGAGATAGAGGGTCTCGGTCATAGGAAAATTGTAGCACGCCATAAGAAAAAATGAAACACTGGCAAATAATCATATCGTGCACAAAAATTAGTACCCCATGGAAGTAGAATCACTAATAGATATGTGGGTAACAGTGTTAAATGATATATAATTGATAAGGCAATTGTCCTGTCAGTGCAATGGAGGACACAGATAGTTACCATAAGTATAACTTATACTGATGATCATACCGTGCAAAGAAAAAATATTCCTAGAAGCATCACCTCAATAGTGAATAATAAACTAGTTAGCTGTATATGATGCAAAATAAGCAAATATCCAAATGGCAAAGATCGTGGGTTGTTACCTGATCTACTGAAAATTGTGCTGGGAAGCCTCCCACCCCGACGCGCGCGTTTCGCCCGGTCTGCTTCTTTGGGGTTTTTTTTTAACTATGGCATGATTGCCGAATAAAACTTTTTCATTTTTTCTTACGGCGTGCTACAATTTTCCTTGACTTCTTGCTGTGCTTCCAGCTTTGTTGTGCACCCACCTGTTCCATTGATTGGGCTCTAACCTGCTGGTGTTTTCATTTGGATCCCGTGGAAGCTTGCTTGTTCCTCTCTCCTGGTCTCGGTCATAGTTCACTGTCAACTGGAGGTCATGGAGCCGGACTTCGCTCCATACAATCCATACATAAGTGTTACTATGAGAGCGCCATAGATTTTGCAATTATACTCTATAACAAGACACATCTGGGGTCACATACAGAAACACATGCAGATGTCACATACACTCCTATCTACTGTCCATGTGAAGAGTATATACAGTACATAGAAAATGTACATCACCTGCTGAGTCCTGAGCCGCGATCTCACTGCCCCATCTTCTCTCTAGCTACAGAAGATGGCACCGCCGTGGACATATACTCCTTTGGCATGTGTGCCCTCGAGGTAAGCGAAAACTCAGCTAATGTCTTCAGTATATCCAAAGGAGGACGGTGAGGAGCGGACACTTCTAGTCCTGTCCTGTAGTGATGTATATAGTATATACCCAGGAGGACGGTGAGGAGGAGCGGACACTTCTAGTCCTGTCCTATATTGATGTATATAGTATATACCCAGGAGGACGGTGAGGAGGAGCGGACACTTCTAGTCCTGTCCTGTAGTGATGTATATAGTATATACCCAGGAGGATGGTGAGGAAGAGCGGACACTTCTAGTCCTGTCCTGTAGTGATGTATATAGTATATACCCAGGAGGACAGTGAGGAGGAGTGGACACTTCTAGTCCTGTCCTGTAGTGATGTATATAGTATATACCCAGGAGGACGGTGAGGAGGAGCAGACACTTCTAGTCCTGTCCTGTAGTGATGTATATAGTATATACCCAGGAGGACGGTGATGAGGAGCGGACACTTCTAGTCCTGTCCTGTAGTGATGTATATAGTATATACCCAGAAGGATGGTGAGGAGGAGCGGACGCTTCTAGTCCTGTCCTGTAGTGATGTATATAGTATATACCCAGGAGGACGGTGAGGAGGAGCGGACACTTCTAGTCCTGTCCTGTAGTGATGTATATAGTATATACCCAGGAGGACGGTGAGGAGGAGCGGACGCTTCTAGTCCTGTCGTGATGTATATAGTATATACCCAGGAGGACGGTGAGGAGGAGAGACACTTCTAGTCCTGTAGTGATGTATATAGTATATACCCAGGAGGACGGTGAGGAGGAGCGGACGCTTCTAGTCCTGTCCTATAGTGATGTATATAGTATATAACCAGAGGACGGTGAGGAAGAGCGGACACTTCTAGTCCTGTCCTGTAGTGATGTATATAGTATATACCCAGGAGGACGGTGAGGAGGAGCGGACACTTCTAGTCCTGTCCTGTAGTGATGTATATAGTATATACCCAGGAGGACGGTGAGGAGGAGCGGACACTTCTAGTCCTGTAGTGATGTATATAGTATATACCCAGGAGGACAGTGAGGAGGAGCGGACACTTCTAGTCCTGTCCTGTAGTGATGTATATAGTATATACCCAGGAGGATGGTGAGGAGGAGCGGACGCTTCTATTCCTGTCCTGTAGTGATGTATATAGTATATACCCAAGAGGACGGTGAGGAGGAGCGGACACTTCTAGTCCTGTCCTGTAGTGATGTATATAGTATATACCCAGGAGGATGGTGAGGAGGAGCAGACGCTTCTAGTCCTGTCCTGTAGTGATGTATATAGTATATACCCAGAGGACGGTGAGAAGGAGCGGACACTTCTAGTCCTGTCCTATAGTGATGTATATAGTATACACCAAGAGGATGGTGAGAAGGAGCGGACACTTCTAGTCCTGTCCTGTAGTGATGTATATAGTATATAACCAGAGGACGGTGAGGAGGAGCGGACATTTCTAGTCCTGTCCTGTAGTGATGGATATAGTATATACCCAGGAGGATGGTGAGGAGGAGCAGACGCTTCTAGTCCTGTCCTGTAGTGATGGATATAGTATATACCCAGGAGGACGGTGAGGAGGAGCGGACACTTCTAGTCCTGTCCTGTAGTGATGTATATAGTATATACCCAGGAGGACGGTGAGGAGGTGTTAGAACCCTCTTGTTAGGTTTTGTTTCAGCTTGCTGGTCACATGACCTTTTTTCCCTATTTAGTCTGGCTCCGCCCTTCTGGCTTTGCTGGACTTCATTGTATTACCTACTCTTAAGCTAGCCGGGTGCTTAGGTGCCTTACTCAGTCAGTTTTGCTTGATCTTAGGATCTCTAAGTAATTTGTTTTCTGTTTTATTTTTCCCTGCTACAATTTCTGTTAGGAGGTGTCCACCTTTTCTCCCAGTCCCTAGTTCTTGTAGGGATTCCTCCCTCGCAACTATAGGTCTTCGTTCAGACTAGCTGAAGACTTTAGCGGGTCTGGTCGCAGGATCAGGTTCCCCGTTACATCGTAGGGATCCAGCTTAGTTCTATTGTAGGGACAGAATTCCCACCTTTCCTTAGTGCTTGTAGCAGATCATAACAGTAAGTCCAGCCCAAGAAAAAAAAAAAAATCTCTAAGGAAAGATTTTCTGTTTCCATCATGGTGTCGGTTCAGGATTTGGCTCAACGCCTGCAGGGTCTCTCTCTGGAGGTGGCTGAAATCCAGCAACACGTGAGTAGTTGTTCTGGAGCACATTTCGTGGAGCCAAAGGTACGTTTGCCTGATTTATTTTTTGGTGAACAACAAGATTTTTTTTCTTTTAAAAATGCTTGCTTGTTGTATTTCCGTTTGAGACCCAGATCCTCTGGTGATGAATCACAGCGCATAGGGTTCATAATGTCACTTTTGCGCAAAGAACCTCAGGACTGGGCCTTTTCTCTGCAGCCTAGTGATCCATGCTTTAGATCAGTGGATAGTTTTTTTTCTGCTTTGGGGTTATTGTATGACGATCCGGATCGTGTTTCATCAGCTGAGACAGAATTGAGACGTTTGAGACAGGGATCAGGTAATGTGGAAAAATATTGTACTCACTTCCGAAGGTGGTCCACTCAGGTGGGCTGGAACGATTCAGCTTTGAAAAGTTTATTTCTTGCAGGGTTAAGTGAAAGGGTTAAAGATTTGCTGATTGCTTATCCTATACCTGGTAACTTGCAAGAGGCTATGCAATTAGCCATATGGGTGGATAGGAGACTGCGTGCAAGGGTTAATGAGAGTAAATCTGCCTTGTCAGCTCCAAGTTTGGAGAAGGAATGTACTGACATTGCAGAGCCGATGGAAATTGGAGCAATGGCACCTCACTCTCGGGAAAAAGAACGCAGATTTGCGGAGGGCTTGTGTTTCTATTGTGGCAAATCTGGGCATTTTATTAAGAACTGTGCGCTTCGAATGAATAAAGAGAGAAAAAAAAATGAGGTCAGTTTCGCCCGTATAGCTTGTTTAAACAATAAAGGTGTCTTTCTTTCTGCTACCACTGCTGTTGAGGAGGAATTAATGGAGTTTCGGGTATTTGTGTATTGTGGTTCAACTCTCAATGTGATCGATGGGAAATTTTTGGAAAAACTAAAATTAAAACCCAAACTTCTGTCTTCCCCTATTAATGTGGTGTCTGTGGATGGTTCTCACTTGAAAAATGTTACTCACCATATCTGTGAATTTCCTCTTACTATTAATGGTGTTCATCAATAGAATTTGGATTTGGTAGTATTGAATAATTTGCCCTCACCTGTGATTTTGGGGTTACCCTGGTGAAAATTGCACAATCCGGTACTGGATTGGTCTACCAATGAAATTAAGTCCTGGAGTCCTAAGTGTTATGACAAGTGTTGTAACGGGCGTATTGCTGCTGTAGTAAAGGGGGAGTTACCTGTACCTATTCAGGATTTTTGGAAAGTTTTTTCTGATAAGGAATCGCAGGTATTGCCTCCTCATAGAGATTATGATTGTGCAATTGAATTTGTCCCTGGAGCGACTCTTCCTAAAAGTCGTTTATTTAATTTGACTATTCCTGAGAGAAAGGCTTTGGAGGAATACATACAGACAAGCTTGGCCGCCGGTCACATTAGGCCTTCCAAATCTCCTGTGGCGGTTGGATTTTTTTTTTTGTTAAAAAAAAGGACGGCGGTTTACGGCCTTGTCTAGACTTTCGTGAGATTAATAAGATTACTGTACGCAATCCTTACCCACTGCCATTGATTCCTGATTTGTTTAACCAGTTAGTGGGGGCCAAGTGGTTCTCGAAAATTGATCTTCGAGGGGCATACAATTTGTTGCGCATGAAGGAGGGGGATGAATGGAAGACTGCGTTTAACACTCCACTGGGTCATTTTGAGAATCTGGTTATGCCTTTTGGGCTTTCCAGTGCTCCGGCATTTTTTCAGAATCTTATTAATGACATCCTTAGACCTTTGATCGGCAGAAGTGTGGTTGTGTATTTGGATGACATTTTGATTTATTCACCGGATTTGGAGTCTCATTGGAGGAGTGTGCGTGAAGTATTACAGTTACCGAGTGATAATTCACTTTTTGCCAAACTAGAAAAATGTGAGTTCGCTGTACAGAGACTTAGTTTTTTGGGCTACATTGTCTCCAGTGAAGGGTTTGAGATGGACCCGGTGAAAGTGCAAGCTGTGCAGGATTGGCCTAGACCTATTGGTGTGAAATCAATACAGAGGTTTTTGGGGTTCGCCAATTATTATAGAAAATTCATAAAAAAAATTTCTGTGATTGCCAAACCTCTGACCGATCTCACCAGGAAAGGTGCTGATGCGGTTCAGTGGACTACTGAGGCCATTGAGGCTTTTGTGTTGCTAAAGGAGAGGTTCAGCTCTGCTCCCATCCTTACGCAGCCTGATGTGACTAAACCATTTTTGGTTGAGGTTGATGCTTCTTCTGTGGGGGTCGGCGCGGTGTTGTCTCAGGAAAAGACGGATGGAGTACATCCCTGTGCTTTTTTTTCAAAGAAATTTTCTGAGTCTGAACTAAATTATGATATTGGTAATCGGGAATTGTTGGCAATTAAACTCGCATTTGAACACTGGTGTCATTTTTTGGAGGGAGCGGAATTTCCCGTTCAAGTCTTCACCGATCATAAAAATCTGATCTACCTTGATGCTGCCAAACGCTTGAATGCCCGTCAGGCTAGGTGGGCACTGTTTTTCTCACGCTTTAATTTTACCGTTACTTACATCCCAGGTACTAAAAATGTTAAAGCTGATGCTTTGTCTCGCAGCTTTTCTCCTATGGTGGGTACTGAGGAGGAGGAGGAAAACATCTTGCAAGAGGGGGTTGTTATTGCTGTTTTGGACTCCGTGTTGGAAGATGAGATTCTTAAAGCACAGGAGAATGCCCCATCTAACACGCCGCATGGGAGGTTGTTTGTGCCTGGTACCCTGAGGAGAGATTTGTTTGTTGAGTGTCATGAGTCTCGGTTGGCAGGTCATCCTGGAATCTCTGAGACCAAGAGACTTGTGGGTCGCAGTTTTTGGTGGCCAGGATGGCAGAAGGAAGTCATTAAGTGGGTGCGCCAATGCACTGTGTGTGCTAGATCTAAGTCTTCTCATACTCCTGCTGCGGGGTTGCTTTGCCCTCTGGAGGTTCCTAGTGCACCTTGGACACATTTGGCTATGGACTTTATTACTGACCTTCCCCCCTCTGAGGGTTTCACTGTCATCTGGGTGGTCGTTGACCGTTTTAGCAAGATGTGTCACTTGGTTCCTTTCATCAAACTGCCCTGCGCTAAGACTCTCGCTAAGGCCTTTGTCAAGGAAATAGTCAGACTACATGGTGTTCCTACTGACATTGTTTCTGATAGGGGACCTCAGTTCGTGGCTCGTTTTTGGCACGCCTTTTGTGACAGGTTGGGAGTTCATTTGTCATTTTCATCCGGATATCATCCTGAGTCTAATGGCCAGACAGAAAGGAAAAACCAGGATGTTGAGCAGTTCTTGCGTTGTTTTGTGACTGATAATCAAGAGGGGTGGTCTGAGTTTCTGCCACTTGCTGAGTTTGCTCTTAACAACCATACATCCGCTTCTGCTGGTTGTTCGCCTTTTTTGTTGTTGTACTGGGAGACATCCGTCTTTTGGGTCAGTTTCCAAGTTGGGATCGGCTGTACCTGAAGAGGAGAATTTTTCTGGTGTTTTGGAGAGAGTTTGGACTGATGTGCTTGGTAATCTTCAGGAGGCTAACAAAAGATCCAAAGTGTATTTTGATAGAAAACGACAAGAGGTTTTGTTTGCTATTGGTGACATGGTTTGGTTGTCCTCTAAGAATCTGCGCTTGAGGATTCCGTCTAAGAAATTGGGTCCCAAGTTTGTAGGGCCCTTTAAGGTGCTTCAGGTTATTAACCAATCTGCTGTTAAGTTGGAGCTTCCTACCTCCTGGAAGATTAATCCGGTGTTTCATGTTTCTCTTGTAACATTTCCAGGGGATATAGCTCTAGGATCGCTGTCTGGGTAGACAGAGTGACACGAAAACAGTTCATTCAGACAGCAGTTCTGATGAAAACTGGCCGCAACCAGCTTTATTAAAGTCCACAGCAAACAGATAAAAATAAAGCATAAACAGAAAACCTAGGCTTGTCTAGCCACTAATTACACATAGATAGATTGCCCTGTCTATCCGGGTCCAGACTCTACCAGCCTGTGCCCAAAACAACACATATGATATATGTTACCAGTATGGAGTTTCACAGATACTCCTCCTTGTGTCTGAAGGCCCCTTCAGCGTCCAGACTTGAGAGAGATCCACTCCTATTCAGCCGCTATTCGCACGGATTCTCACTGCGACTACTCCTGTGTCCGGGGTACTTCCTGCACCCAGACTGAGATAGCTCACACTCCTGGAGACACCTTCTGTACCTGGACCCCTTGTCCAGATTAAGCGTGCTCCCACTCCTGGAGACCGCTTCTTGTGCCGGGACACCTTCCTGTGTGTCCAGACTAAGCGTCCTCTCTGACTGTGTTCCAACACACCTAATTAACACCTGAGTGATTTCAGGCCTGAGCTGCAAGTGTGTACTGAATGTAAGGTGTAGTGACCTTTCTCTACCACTAGGTCTACAAAGCCACACACCTCCCTTATACCAGTCAGTAAAGTAGCTAGGTGAAATATACACCCCATTCAATACACATACTCTCACTGTCTCACATATCCCCCCCTCTTCTCCAGACCGGAGGGCTGGTCATCCAGACCGGAGGGCTGGTTAACAATCCAACAGAGACAGTGAACTCTGGACCAGTCATGGCCCTCATCAGCTTCATCTTCACCACTGTCATTTGTATCTTCACCTGAGTCATAGCCAACATCAGCTTTCTCTTCATCTGAAGCATCCGTACTACCCTGTACCCTCCCAGGCCTATGCTCTCTGCGGGCCTCGGGTATCCTGCACGGTTTCATCTTGACCTTAGGGCCGGGCTCAGTTTCGATATAGTGCCTGGCCAGAGAAGTACGACCAGGCACGTCAGAACACCTCTGCTGATTCTTCCACAGAAACTCTCGTACCTCCTGTTTTTGGGGCACTGATCCTGTGTCACCAACTGTCACAGGAGGTATAGGGGTTTTTTCACCTTTCTCTAATTCCCCCTGAACCTTTTTTAGCACATCTACTTTCTTAAATATCAGTTGGTTCATAAATTCTATTTCACAGAACTTAAGCACCCCTGCCATGGTCTCTGACCATTTTGAGCCACACTGTTCCCACAATTGGCACTGTAGAGGAAGCTGATCGTTTTTCTTTTTCGGTACACGTAATTCATCCTCTTCTTGTACAGGCTCTTCTGGTAGAACATGCTCAGAAGCCCTACCGTCAGTCTTACATTCTGCCTCTTCAGTCACATCATTATGGTCTCCAATATTTCCAATTATTCCAGCTTTCAAGTTCTCCTTGATAGCGGCATCTGTATACTCAGAACCCGCCGGATTCTTCTCTTCCACCACGTTCTGCATCCCATCTGGGCTCCCGTGTGTCTGTAGCGGCAACGGAGTGACACATCGCTTTTCCCATTTGTTGGGACGTGGCTCCGATGTAGCCTCCCTGAAAGTGCGCTTGAGCTCACCAACGCCAGCCCGATGTCTCAAAATCTCATCTTGTGACTTATCCAGATCCTTGGTATCACTCGGGAACACTGCTGGGGCTCCGGGCGCCGAACTTCCAGCCTGAGCTTCACGAGTGGCAGCTACTGATGAGGCATCTGGTTTGGTGTCTACCACTTCTATGGCTTTTTCCACCTCTGCAGCATCACCTTCAGAGTCCTTGGCATGATGCAGATCCACACCACACACCGACAACTTCTCATCTTCAACAGCATCCACTTGTGCTGTGTTCAGTTTCAGAGTCCTGCCTTTAAAGCTCAGCTCTCCTCCTTTCACCTTAGTCTTCGCCAGGGAACCGGCCAACTGTAAAACATCTTCAGATGCCATCTTCTGTCTGGCTGTAAGGTCAGCATCAGCTTTCTTCTCAGGACTCTCAACCTCCTCTGCTACCATGCCTTCCTCATTTGCACTGGTTGCTTTATGGTCATCAGATGATTCACTATCACTATCTGACCCCTTTTTCTCAGCCACATCTGGCTCACTGTCAGGGCTATACACTTCATTTTCATTCACATCCTGCTCACTGTCAGGGTTATACAATTCATTTTCATTCATATCCTGCTCACTGTCAGGGTTATACAATTCATTTTCATTCACATCCTGCTCACTGTCAGGGTTATACAATTCATTTTCATTCACATCTTGATCTGGAACCTTAGTTAACATGTCATCCACAACATTAACTTCACCATCTGGTCCCTCAAGTATGTGACAACCCCAGCACTATACTTCTATATAGCTCAGGTACTAGGAGCTGACTCACGACCTCTCCCTGGACTTCAGTGTCCCTATACAATAAGCCATTGTCCATGGCAGCATGAGGAAACCTCTCCTCAGAGCCAGGCTCCTGGGAAACCTCATTTAGAACAATCATATTTTCCTGTGCCGTTTTAAGAGAGGGGTCTCGCCACTGCTCACTCTCAAAATTGTCACAGGACACAGGTAAGTCAGGGACACTCAGTTCCCGAGAACCACCATCCTCGTCTCCCAACATCACCTGCAAAGGAATTTCATCACTATCACAGTCATCATTATTATCAATATCATTATCATGACTATGATCAGTATCATCATCACTATCATGATCATCATCACTATCAGCATCATCATCATGGTCATCATCATTATCATGATCATCATCATTATCATCATCATCATTATCATGGTCATCATCATTATCATGATCATCATTATCATCATCATCATCATCACATAAGTTCAACGGCCCACCAGCACCGCGTTCCGCCCCTCGGGACTGCGCACCCCCAACAGGAGCTTCATCACACTGTCCATCAGAAACATTTTTCCCCCAGAGATCCTTAGACTGGGGAAAGTCATTACCCAATATGACGGGTTGCACCAGGTTCTTCACTACCCCCACTTCATATGAAACCTCCCCGAGTTTGGGGACCAAGTCCACGGCAGTCTCTGGGTAGACTTTGGTGTCTCCATGGATGCACACCACACTCAGGTGCTTATCAGGGATGAAGTCCCTATCAATCAGGCTGTCACATACGGAAGTCACTGGACTCTCTGAGTCCAAGAGGGCCTGTGCTGGGCAGTCATTTACAACCACCGGGGACCCCTGTGGTCCAGTCTCTTCGGCTGAGGTGGACACACACACAGGTTCTGCGCAGGGAGAGAGGGATCTGCCAACATCACAACACATAGGCTCCCCCTCTATTGGACAGTTGGCTGCAATTTCACGCCAGCTCCAACACTGTCCATCACACTCTCCCACCCACATGTCCCCAACAGCTGGAACGCTCTTACCGCGAGAGTTCAGCGTCCGGGAACTCTGAAGTGACGACCTCTCAGACGGCTGTACCTCAGGAGGACATGCTCGGGTGCAGCAGCTCACCATCACCTTTTCAACTCCATAATCAGGCCTGCTGACTGCAGACTCCCAACTGTATCTCCAGTCATGAACTCCCCTGGCACGGGCTGTCACCGTAACACCCAGCCGGGTACGAATCTCCGCTTTCAGCTTGGCATAGTCTTGGCTGTCCTGCTCGCTCAGGTCAGCATAGGCCCTTTGGGGCTCTCCAATCAGATAGGGTGCGACCATCATGGCCCATTCAGATAGGGGCAGATTCTCCTTCTCTGCCAGTCTCTCAAACCTAGTGAGATATACCTCCACATCGTCACGAGGTGTCATTTTTTTCAAGGACCGTCTTACCGCCTTCTTTACAGCGGACAATGCAGGTGCCTTCACAACATTACTTCGGGACGCGGCACCGAAATCCTTTTTTGTGCTGCCATCCGCTCAACAAATAACCGTTATTCTCCTGCTGCTGCTGCTGCTGCAGGAATTGCTGCTGGGCCTGCTGCATGCGCTGCTGGTGCTGCAGGCGCTGCTGCTCCATGCTCTGCTCCATGCTCTGCTGCATGCTCCGCTGGGCCTGGACCAGGTACTCAATGAGCTCCTCCATACTGCCGGACTTATCTGTCTCAACCCCGGCAGTCTTATGTTGCACATTCACTTGCGCCATTTGTTCAAACAGCGCCTCCATGCTGTCATCCATGCTGTCAGACTTCTCTGTCTCAACAACGGCAGTCTTCACTCAAGACATACACACTCCACAGTTTTTTCCACAGAAAAATTCAGCTCTGCTGTGCAGACACTTTTTTTTTTTTTTTCTCTACAAACTCTATTAGGGCCACTGTCTCTTTAAGACTGCTCCAATAGACGTTTCTCTTTGCTGCTGCACACTCCACAGTCTTTTCCACAACAAGTTCAGCTTTGCTGTGCAGACACACTTTTTTTTTTTTTTTTCTTTTGCAAACTCTATTAGGGCTACTGTCTCTTTAAGACTGCTCCAAACAGACGTTTCTCTTGACACACACTTTTTTTTCTCTGCTGCTATTTCAACAGACTTCACCTTTATTGCTGTCTCTAAGCCACCGTGCTGCATGCACACTCCAGCACTAACTGTATCAGCCACTGCGCTGCCCCAGCATTCTCCGCCAATTGTAACATTTCCAGGGATATAGCTATAGGATCGCTGTCTGGGTAGACAGAGTGACACGAAAACAGTTCATTCAGACAGCAGTTCTGATGAAAACTGGCCGCAACCAGCTTTATTAAAGTCCACAGCAAACAGATAAAATAAAGCATAAACAGAAAACCTAGGCTTGTCTAGCCACTAATTACACATAGATAGATTGCCCTGTCTATCCGGGTCCAGACTCTACCAGTCTGTGCCCAAAACAACACATATGATATATGTTACCAGTATGGAGTTTCACAGATACTCCTCCTTGTGTCTGAAGGCCCCTTCAGCGTCCAGACTTGAGAGAGATCCACTCCTATTCAGCCGCTATTCGCACGGATTCTCACTGCGACTACTCCTGTGTCCGGGGTACTTCCTGCACCCAGACTGAGATAGCTCACACTCCTGGAGACACCTTCTGTACCTGGACCCCTTGTCCAGATTAAGCGTGCTCCCACTCCTGGAGACCGCTTCTTGTGCCGGGACACCTTCCTGTGTGTCCAGACTAAGCGTCCTCTCTGACTGTGTTCCAACACACCTACTTCTGGTCTCCTAATTAACACCTGAGTGATTTCAGGCCTGAGCTGCAAGTGTGTACTGAATGTAAGGTGTAGTGACCTTTCTCTACCACTAGGTCTACAAAGCCACACACCTCCCTTATACCAGTCAGTAAAGTAGCTAGGTGAAATATACACCCCATTCAATACACATACTCTCACTGTCTCACACTCTCTTGAAAAAAGCTGAGGTCTCAGATGGAGACGTCTCGGCCACTGTTCCCCTGGTTGTGGAGGACGGGCAATATGAGATTTCCCGCATCCTAAATTCTAGACGGTATAGAGGCAGTTTACAGTACCTCGTCGCTTGGAAGGGTTATGGACCCGAGGATAACTCATGGGTGAGGGCGGATGATGTTTCTGCGTCCAGACTTGTCAGAGCATTTCACAAGAGGTTTCCGGATAAGCCTAAGTCCTAGGGGATCCGGAGGATCCTCTTTGAAGGGAGGGTACTGTTAGAACCCTCTTGTTAGGTTTTGTTTCAGTTTGCTGGTCACATGACCTTTTTTCCCTATTTAGTCTGGCTCCGCCCTTCTGGCTTTGCTGGACTTCATTGTATTACCTACTCTTAAGCTAGCCGGGTGCTTAGGTGCCTTACTCTGTCAGTTTTGCTTGATCTTAGGATCTCTAAGTAATTTGTTTTCTGTTTTATTTTTCCCTGCTACAATTTCTGTTAGGAGGTGTCCACCTTTTCTCCCAGTCCCTAGATCTTGTAGGGATTCCTCCCTCGCAACTATAGGTCTTCGTTCAGACTAGCAGAGGACTTTAGCGGGTCTGGTCGCAGGATCAGGTTCCCCGTTACATTGTAGGGATCCAGCTTAGTTCTATTGTAGGGACAGAATTCCCACCTTTCCTTAGTGCTTGTAGCAGATCATAACAGGAGGAGCGGACACTTCTAGTCCTGTCCTGTAGTGATGTATATAGTATATACCCAGGAGGACGGTGAGGAGGAGCGGACGCTTCTAGTCCTGTCCTGTAGTGATGTATATAGTATATACCCAGGAGGACAGTGAGGAGGAGCGGACGCTTCTAGTCCTGTCCTGTAGTGATGTATATAGTATATACCCAGGAAGACGGTGAGGAGGAGCGGACGCTTCTAGTCCTGTCCTGTAGTGATGTATATAGTATATACCCAGGAGGACGGTGAGGAGGAGCGGACACTTCTAGTCCTGTCCTGTAGTGATGTATATAGTATATACCCAGGAGGATGGTGAGGAGGAGTGGACGCTTCTAGTCCTGTCCTGTAGTGATGTATATAGTATATACCCAGGAGGATGGTGAGGAGGAGCGGACGCTTCTAGTCCTATCCTGTAGTGATGTATATAGTATATACCCAGGAGGACGGTGAGGAGGAGCGGACGCTTCTAGTCCTGTCCTGTAGTGATGTATATAGTATATACCCAGGAGGATGGTGAGTTGCTGACACTTCTAGTCCTCCCTGTCATTATGTATATAGTATATACCCAGGAGGACGGTGAGGAGGAGCAGACGCTTCTAGTCCTGTCCTGTAGTGATGTATATAGTATATACCCAGGAGGACGGTGAGGAGGAGTGGACACTTCTAGTCCTGTCCTGTAGTAATGTATATAGTATATACCCAGGAGGACGGTGAGGAGGAGCGGACACTTCTAGTCCTGTAGTGATGTATATAGTATATACCCAGGAGGACGGTGAGGAGGAGCGGACGCTTCTAGTCCTGTCCTGTAGTGATGTATATAGTATATACCCAGGAGGACGGTGAGGAGAAACGGACACTTCTAGTCCTGTCCTGTAATGATGTATATAGTATATACCCAGGAGGATGGTGAGGAGGAGCGGACACTTCTAGTCCTGTAGTGATGTATATAGTATATACCCAGGAGGACGGTGAGGAGGAGCGGACACTTCTAGTGCTGTCCTGTAGTGATGTATATAGTATATACCCAGGAGGATGGTGAGGAGGAGCGGACGCTTCTAGTCCTGTAGTGATGTATATAGTATATACCCAAGAGGACGTGAGGAGGAGCGGACACTTCTAGTCCTGTCCAGTAGAGATGTATATAGTGTATACCCAGGAGGACGGTGAGGAGGAGCGGACGCTTCTAGTCCTGTCCTGTAGTGATGTATATAGTACATACCCAGGAGGACGGTGAGGAGGAGCGGACACTTCTAGTCCTGTCCTGTAGTGATGTATATAGTATATACCCAGGAGACGGTGAGGAGGAGCGGACACTTCTAGTCCTGTCCTGTAGTGATGTATATAGTATATACCCAGGAGGATGGTGAGTTGCTGACACTTCTAGTCCTCCCTGTCATTATGTATATAGTATATACCCAGGAGGACGGTGAGGAGGAGCGGACGCTTCTAGTCCTGTCCTGTAGTGATGTATATAGTATATACCCAGGAGGACGGTGAGGAGGAGCGGACACTTCTAGTCCTGTCCTGTAGTGATGTATATAGTATATACCCAGGAGGACGGTGAGGAGCGGACACTTCTAGTCCTGTCCTGTAGTGATGTATATAGTGTATACCCAGGAGGACGGTGAGGAGGAGCGGACACTTCTAGTCCTGTCCTGTAGTGATGTATATAGTATATACCCAGGAGGACGGTGAGGAGGAGCGGACACTTCTAGTCCTGTCCTGTAGTGATGTATATAGTATATACCCAGGAGGACAGTGAGGAGGAGCGACACTTCTAGTCCTGTCCTGTAGTGATGTATATGGTATATACCCAGGAGGACGGTGAGGAGGAGCGGACGCTTCTAGTCCTGTCCTGTAGTGATGTATATAGTATATACCCAGGAGGACGGTGAGGAGGAGCGGACACTTCTAGTCCTGTCCTGTAGTGATGTATATAGTATATATCCAGGAGGACGGTGAGGAGGAGCGGACACTTCTAGTCCTGTCCTGTAGTGATGTATATAGTATATACCCAGGAGGACGGTGAGGAGGAGCGGACGCTTCTAGTCCTGTCCTGTAGTGATGTATATAGTATATACCCAGGAGGATGGTGAGGAGGAGCGGACACTTCTAGTCCTGTCCTGTAGTGATGTATATAGTATATACCCAGAGGACGGTGAGGAGGAGCGGACGCTTCTAGTCCTGTCCTGTAGTGATGTATATAGTATATACCCAGGAGGACGGTGCGTTGCTGACACTTCTAGTCCTCCTTGTCATTATGTATATAGTATATACCCAGGAGGATGGTGGGGAGGAGCGGACGCTTCTAGTCCTGTCCTGTAGTAATGTATATAGTATATACCCAGGAGGACGGTGAGGAGGAGCGACGCTTCTAGTTCTGTCCTGTAGTGATGTATATAGTATATACCCAGGAGGACGGTGAGGAGGAGCGGACACTTCTAGTCCTGTCCTGTAGTGATGTATATAGTATATACCCAGGAGGATGGTGAGGAGGAGCGGACACTTCTAGTCCTGTCCTGTAGTGATGTATATTGTATTTACCCAGGAGGACGGTGAGGAGGAGCGGACGCTTCTAGTCCTGTCCTGTAGTGATGTATATATAGTATATACCCAGGAGGACGGTGCGTTGCTGACACTTCTAGTCCTCCTTGTCATTATGTATATAGTATATACCCAGGAGGATGGTGGGGAGGAGCGGACGCTTCTAGTCCTGTCCTGTAGTGATGTATATAGTATATACCCAGGAGGACGGTGAGGAGGAGCAGACACTTCTAGTCCTGTCCTGTAGTGATGTATATAGTATATACCCAGGAGGACGGTGAGGAGGAGCAGACGCTTCTAGTCCTGTCCTGTAGTGATGTATATAGTATATACCCAGGAGGATGGTGAGTTGCTGACTCTTCTAGTCCTCCCTGTCATTATGTATATAGTATATTCCCCCAGTCTGATGATTTCTGACATAACGCTGACAACGATCTCTCTACAGATGGCCGTTCTGGAGATTCAGTCTAATGGGGAAAGAGTCACTGAGGAAAATATCAGTCAGGCTATCAGTACCTTGGAGGACTCAAACATGAAGGTGAGAGGTCCCCTGCATGGACCGTAGACAGGATACAGGGGCCTCACTGCAAATGTCTGATGGATGTTAGGTTTACTTTGTATCATGGTTTGGATGCATGTGAGTGGGAGGTCTCTCCATACAGTATCTATAATATGAATTATGTGCCCCCCCATCCACCACCGGGGGCTTCTCTGTCCTCATCTACATCCATAGACATTAATATGGAGGAAAGTATGTGCCCCCCACATCCACCTCCGTAGGCTTCTCTGTCCTCATCTACATCCATAGACACTAATATGGAGGAAAGTATGTGCCCCCCACATCCACCTCCGAAGGCTCCTCTTTCCTCCTCTACATCCAAAGACATTGTAAGGATTTGACTTGCTCAGCTGCGACGAGAGGTAATCAGGAGGCACATTTCTGTTATGGTTTGGTAGCTGAGGAGGCAGGAGAAAAAAAACCGCAAAGGTAGCCAAACACCAGAGAGGTTGGAAACTAATAGGTTGCAGACCCCTAAACTAACCGAACAACTAGAAGCAGCCGTGAAGCGTACCTCCAGTGGTCCTAGACGCCTCGTCACAGCTGGAGAGATTAGCTACCCCTGAAGATGGAAAGAGGAAAGCTAACTGCCCGGAGTAGAGCCCCAAAAGAATAGGAAGCCCCCAAACATATAATGGCGGTTAGACAAGATGAAAACAAGAACACAGACAGAAAATAGATAGAGCAAACGCTGGGGCCCAAAACTGTCTAGATAGGACAGCACAGGAGAGAATACTGTCTGCAACCCAGAAAAATCCTAGGAAAAACTCCAACACTTCTGAATCCAAAAATACTGAGACCACACGGTCTCGACCACCTATACCAGATCTCTGGTGTGGACACGTAGCTACCCAGCAGTAAATATCACAAGAACTGAGCAAATTAACAAATACAAAAAGAGAACGGAGACCTGCCCAAGCCCCCCAAAGGGGAACCGGCTGAAGACAAAAAGCAATGCAGCAAAAATCAAGGAATTCAAACCACAGAAAAATAACTGAAAGTGACTTATCTGAATGCAAGCAGGAGACAGCAGAAAAGCAAGCTAAATTCCAACCTAGACCAGGAAGAACAATTGATCACCGGCGAGGATCATGGGAGGTCAGCTCACTTATATCAGGCCAGTCCGTCCCCCTGATAACCATTCATCCATTGCAGGTGGAGAACTCTTGCTGTTCAACATAGGTTCAATACCCTCAGCAACCACCAGAGGGAGCTTCAGCTCCGAAGTCGTCTCCAACACATTCACAACATATTTCCTTCAAAAGTTCATCAGATTTATTGCTCCATAAACCATCACAGCAAAACACAGTACACTTGTCCAGTACTTCAGGCTCGGTCCTGGAGCCTCAACACACACAGGAGGCTTCCACCTCCCCTCAAACAGCCCATGTGATAAGCCTTAGCCTCCATTATATAGCTATAACCATAGCTAACAACATCACATGACTAGTCATGTGGTAGTGACATCACCACAGGTCCTTAAAACACATACAAAGGTACGGTGATGCCCCTACCCAGGGCTGAGGTATATGGGCAGCCTGACCCTCCCATCTCTCAGTGCTGCCCGTAACCCGGACCCAAGTGTATTAAACGACCCCTTAGTGCTTACGTGCACTAAAGAAAACACTCTGGGTTACATCACAGGGAGCTGCCATCCCTGTGACACATACCTCCCGTTCACTATGCGACCATTAGTATCGCTACAACATTAATATGGAGAAAAGTATGTGCCCCCCACATCCACCTCCGGGGCTTCTCTGTCCCCATCTACATCCATAGACATTAATATGGAGAAAGTATGTGCCCCCCACATCCACCTCCGGGGGCTTCACTGTCCCCATCTACATCCATAGACATTAATATGGGAAAGTATGTGCCCCCCACATCCACCTCCGGGGGCTTCTCTGTCCTCCGCTACATCCATAGACATTAATATGGAGGAAAGTATGTGCCCCCCACATCCTCCTCCGGGGCTTCTCTGTCCCCATCTACATCCATAGACATTAATATGGAGAAAGTATGTGCCCCCCCACATCCACCTCCGGGGCTTCTCTGTCCTCATCTACATCCATAGACATTAATATGGAGGAAAGTATGTGCCCCCCACCTCCGGGGCTTCTCTGTCCTCCGCTACATCCATAGACATTAATATGGGGAAAGTATGTGCCCCCCACATCCACTCCAGTTGCTCCTCTCCAGATATAACAGCTCTGCTGTTCTTGAATTTCTACAAGAATTTGGAGGAGTCTGTGTGGATTTTTGCTCCTTCATCCAGAAGATTATTTGTGAGGTCAGATCCTGATGTTGCGGGTCCGGGCAAACAATCCCCGTGGTGTTTGGAGTCAGGGCTCTGTGCGGTGGCTCATGTCCTCCCCATGTCTGTATGGACCTTGTGCACAGGGCACAGTAATGGGGGGCAGATAAGGGTCTTTCCCCAACTGTTCCCACAAAGCTGAAGCTACAATTGTCCTCAATGTCTTGTGCTGAAGATTCCCATCACTGGAGCTGAGGGTTTAAGGCCACCCCCTGATAACATCCTCTCAGGGAAAGAATTACCGTTTCCTGATGTCATGAGATATAACCCCACGACTTTTGTCTCCACTTTCAGTACCGGTTAGGAACTTGCAGCTATCTGGCGCCCCCCTTACCCTCAGGTCAGTCAAGGAACTGCACCTAAGATAAGTAGTCGCCGGAGAGGCTGCCTTATCGCAAATTGGCTATCGGCAGTCTGCAGTGAGGGCAGTATGTATATCACCAGTCCCAGACAGGGAATATCCACAGAAACCTCCAATCCGTCACTGCCAGGTTCCCCAATAGGACCAGGACGCTAAGCTGCCACCAGTTCCTCGTTTGATACTAATGCCTATATCAGGACAGGAACCACCCCACAGGTAGCGTGATTTGGCGCGGAGTACGTGTCGGTTCGATCATAGAGCAAAGAGAACGAAACTAGTAAATTTAAAGGTTTACTCCCAAAAATATAGGCAGTGTTTACAAAAATACAAAAGCTATTACAAAGGAGAGAAAATACAGTATGTACAGACAGTTACAAATAAAAGGGATTAAAATAAGAAACTTACTCTATCTCATTCACTGGTATGACGTTTCGATGAGGGGAGGAGAACCTTCCCAAGCAAAATGGTTAATTAGCACAGCATCTGAGCTGGTTCTCCAGGCGTCTGACACCTCCCCATTTGAGCATGTCAGCTTTATGCTTTTCCCTTGCTGACCTCACTTGGTGGGCTGAGTTAGAGGACGTACGCCTCTTTTGAAGAGTTATTAAACTCCTAACTTTCCATATCTGGCTGGGGGGGCCTCCCAGGGTGATGCTAGGGGCATTACATGTTCCCCTGCGTTTTGTCCATTCTTTTGAGACCAAATATGACATGTCTGCCTGTTACTGGGGAGCAGAAACTGTTTTCTCAGTTTCTGATGTCAGTATCCGCTGGAAAACTTTGTGGGGCGTAACCTGAATTATACTGATTCTGGAAATATATTTTTCCTGTCTCTAGGATTATTGTGTGTTAGTAAATTTGGCGTGGAATAGACAAAGAAAATCTTTTGGAAGGATAGACCGCATTGAACTGTCCAGGATAATAACAGGTGACCATACTGCTGAAGGGAGGGGGGAGAGTGGATAGTGTTTCACAGGGCAGAGAGATGGGGACTGCAGCTGCGAGGGGGGAATCGCTGGTGAAGCTTGCTCTTTACAAACCAATGGAGGGAAGGACAGTAATTAATTAATATCTGTATGTGTTCCTGGGATATCAGGAAATAACTCATATTTTCCTGACACCTCCCCCTTTTAGACTGCTCTACGAAGGCAGGACCTCTCGGTACTCCTCTATGCACACCTCTGCGGACTCGCTTCGCCAGGATAACTTGTCTGCATTGCCATGCTCGATGCTCTTTTTGTGTTTAACGATAGTCATACTGCTGGAGGGCAAGGCTCCAGCATAGCAACTTTCCGTTGGTACCAGACACGGTGTGCAGCCAACTCAGGGGGTTGTGGTCGGTGACGATGGTGAAGGTGCGCCCATACAGGTAGGGTTGCAAATGCTGCAGGGTCCAAACCATGGCCAGGCATTCCTTCTTTATGGTGGAATAGGCCACTTCCCTTGGCAGGAGCTTCCAGCTCCGGTACACACTGGGTGCTCTTGGTTCCCCGAGTCGACCTGCAGCACCGAGGCCAAACTCGCTGGCGTCGGTCTGTACTGATAACGGCTGACTTGTTATGATTTGGTAGCCGAGGAGGAAAGCAACAAAAATAGACTAAGCAACCAGGCACCCAGAGAGGTTGGTAACTAGCGGATTGCAGACCCCTAAACTGCCAGCACAACTAGAAGTACCCGTGGGACATGCCTACGGTGCCTTAGACGCCTCGACAGAGCCTGAGAGTTAACTAAGCCTCAAGAGAGAAAGGGGAAAGCTAACTGCCCCGGAGTAGACCCCCAAAGGAATAGGTGTTATGTTTTGGTAGCTGAGGAGGGCAGGAGCAAAAAAACCGCAAAGGCAGCCAAACACCAGAGAGGTTGGTATCTAATAGGTTGCAGACCCCTAAACTAACCGCACAACTAGAAGCAGCCGTGGGACGTTCCTACGTTGCCCTAGACGCCTCGTCACAGCCAGAGAGATTAGCTACCCCTGTAGATGGAAAGAGGAAAGCTAACTGCCCCGGAGTAGAGCCCCAAAGTATTAGGAAGCCCCCAAACATATAATGGCGGTTAGACAAGAGGAAAACACGAACACAGACAGAAAATAGAATGAGCAAACGCTTGGGCCCAAAACTGTCTAGATAGGATAGTACAGGAGAGAATACTGTCTGCAACCCAACAAAACCCTAGGAAAAATTCCAACACTTCTGATTCAAAAAAATGCTGAGACCACACGGTCTCGACCACCTATATCAGATCTCTGGTGTGAAAACGCAGCTACCCAGCAGTAAAATATCACAGGAACTGAGCACAAGTGCAAATACAAAAAGAGAACAGAGACCAGCACAAGCCCCCCAAGGGGGACCCGGCTGAACTCAAAAGCAAGGCAGCAAAAACAAGGGAAATCAAACCACAGAAAAAAAACAGAAAAGTAACTTATCTGAATGATAGCAGGAGACAGCAGAAAAGCAAGCTGAATTCCAACCTAAACCAGGAAGTAACAATTGATCACCGGCGAGGATCATGGGAGGTCAGCTCACTTATATCAGGCCAGTCCGTCCCCCCTGATAACCATTCATCCATTGCAGGTGGAGAACTCTTGCTGTTCAACATAGGTTCAATACCCTCAGCAACCACCAGAGGGAGCCTCAACTCCGAAGTCATCTCCAACACGTTCACAACAAATAGGTAGCCCCCAAACATATATTGGCGGTGAGACAAGATGAAATACAAACGCAAGCAGAAAATAGAGTAAGCAAAGGCTGGGGCCCAAAACTGTCTAGATAGAACAAGACAGGACAGAATACTGTCTGCAATCCAGCAAAAACTCCAACCAGTCTGATATGCAAAAATACTGAGACCACACGATCTCTCCCCCGCTAGATCAGACTCTGGTGTGCACTGGTAGCGAATCAGCAGACACTGAAACAACAGGGAACTGAAAATACATAAACTGTCCCTGGTGTGAACTAGTAGCAAATCAGCGGATGCTGAAATAACAAAGAACTGAAAATACATAAACAGTGGTTAAAGAGAAACCGAGTACAGCGCAGGCCCCCGCAGGGGAACCTGGCTGCACAAACCCAAAAGGGCAGAAAACTGAGATAGACAAAAGCAAATGCCACAGAAATAAACAGCAAATAACTTATCTGAAAGTTGCAGGACAAAGCAGGAAGCAAGCTGACTTCCAAAGGAGACCAGGAAGCAACTAATCAGCGGCGAGGATCATGGGAAGGTTACTCACTTAAATCTCCCCAGTCATCAAAACCAGATTGCCAATCATCGCCCCAGCTGATGATCCTCTGTTAGCCAAAGCAGCTTCATTACTATCAGCAGACACCAGAGGGAGCTCAAACTCAGATCCAGAGTGTTCACAACAGTACCCACCCCTTGAGGAGGGGTCACCGAACCCTCACCTGCTCCATCAGGCCAATCAGGATTAGCCCAGTGATAGGCGCGAACCAATCTCTCAGCATGAATGTCAGAAGCAAACACCCAAGAATTGTCCTCCTGACCGTAACCTTTACAATTGACCAAGTACTGGAGTCTTCGTCTAGCCAGACGAGAATCCAATATCTTCTCCACTTCATACTCCAGATTGCCCTCAACCAAAACAGGCTCAGGGGGCGTAGCCATAGGAACTACTGGCTCAACAAACCTTTTCAATAAAGATTTATGGAAGACGTTGTGAATCTTAAACGTCCCTGGAAGAGCCAAACGGAAAGAAACGGGATTAAGGATTTCCAAGATCTTATAAGGTACAATGAACCTTGGCTTAAATTTTGAAGACGCCACCTTCATAGGGATGTTTTTTGAGAACAACCAAACCATGTCACCTACTTTAAACCGGGGACCATCAGTCCTATGCCGGTTGGCAAACCGTTGGGCCTTCTCCTGAGAGACAAATTATTCACTACTTGATCCCAAATCTGCTGCATTCTCTCTACCATGGAATCAACACCTGGACAGAAGCCTCCACCTGCCCCGAAGAAAACCGAGGTTGATACCCGAAATTGCAGAAAAAAGGGGAAATCAAAGTGGCAGAACTAGCCCTATTATTTAGAGCGAATTCAGCCAAGGGCAAAAAAGAGATCCAGTCATCTTGATCAACAGACACAAAACATCTCAAATATGTTTCCAAAGTCTGGTTTGTTCTCTCAGTCTGCCCATTGGTCTGAGGGTGAAACGCAGAGGAGAAAGACAACTGAATTTCCAGTTTAGAACAAAAGGCTCTCCAAAATCTGAAAACTCCTCTGTCAGACACAATGTTCTCCGGAATGCCGTGCAAACGAACCACCTGCTGAAAAAACAAGGGCACCAACTCGGAACCAGGGGAGGAGTCCTCAGGAGATCATTTGCATATTCCCAGTTCATTCTGGGATACGTGAAGAGTCTTCGCGAGCTCCAAGAACACTGGGTTTTGGCCGTTGCAGCTAAAAGGACATCAGTAAGCCGCGCGCCGCTATTTTGGTACGTTTTTACAACTTTGATTTCTCTTTAACAATAAGAGCATGGAAGAGGCCAGGAGCCATGTGGTGAGCTGCATTTCTTGCTACATGTTCACAGATTTACCAGTGGAAAAGCCAAATTTCACATGCCAAAAATGCAGCTTGTGTCCATGTTGGAGGAAAAGTTGCGAAATGTAGAAGTGAGGTTATCTACATTGAAGATCATTAAGGAAGATGAAGAGTTCTTAGACAGAGCAGAATTATCTCTTCATGGTACAGAAAGAGAAGAAATTCGAAGTGCACCTGAAGAAACAGAGGAATGGAAGCATGTGACCCAGAGAAGCAGGAGGATCGTGAGGCAGTCAGCACCCATACTGCTCAGGAACCAGTACCAGGCTCTCACACAGGAGAACGATGAAGAAATGCATCAGGATAAGACTCTGCCCACAAAGAACAACCTTGTACGCCATCAGAGTCCTCCTGGATGGAGAAAGAAAACTGTTGTGAAGAAGAAACGGAGAGTTGTGGTCATGGGGATTCCCTGGTGAGCGGAACAGAGGCCGCTATCTGCAGACCGGATATAACCTCAAGAGAAATGTGCTGTCTTCCAGGTGCAAAAATTAAAGATGTGTCTGACAGGATATCAGGACTCTTCAGACATAAAGATGACTACCCATTCCTGCTAATACATGTGGGGACAAATGACGCCACAAGAAACGACCTGGAAACCATCTGCAGTGACTTTGAAAACTTAGGTAAGAAAGTGAAAGAACTGGGAGCGCAGGTGGTCTTCTCATCCATCCTCCCAGTGGATGGCCATGGAACAAGGAGGTGCAATAAGATTCTGCAGGTGAACAACTGGCTACGGCGATGGTGCCGTCAGCAAGGATTTGGATTTCTGGATCACGGAGTGAATTACCTATACAATGGACTACTTGCTAGAGATGGGGTGCACCTTACGAAGACTGGAAAACATGTATTTGGAAGTCGCCTTGCTACACTCATCAGGAGAGCTTTAAACTAGAACAATGTGGGAAGGAAAGCAAAACGCCTGCAAAAGCCATACACCTGACAAATACTATTGAGAACTCTGATATTAGAAGAATATATTATCTGCAAGAAACAGACTTGATAAACGAGGAGGAGGTGTCGCATTGTATGTTAGAAAAGTGTATATCTGCACAGAGATTGACGCTTCAGAGACTGGGAGTTCTGAGGAAACTGTTTGGGTAAGAATACAAGGACAGAACAATGGAAAGGACACCATTGTAGGCATTTACTACAGGCCGCCTGTGCAAGCTGAAGATATGGATGAACTCTTTATGCATCAAATGGCCAAGTTCTCCAAAAAATATGACATAGTGGTCATGGGAGATTTCAACTATCCAGACATTTGTTGGGAATCTCTCTCAGGCAAAACTAACAAGTCCAGGAAATTCTTATCCTCTCTTGCTGACAACTTTATCTTCCAAAAGGTAGGGGAGAAACAAGGGGATCTGCTACCTTGGATCTAATCCTTATAAACAGGGATGAAACTGTTGAGGAGGTAAAAGTGGCTGGGACCTTAGGAGGTAGCGACCATGCTATTTTAGAATTTTGGATAACTAGAGAAGGAAGACCTGTGAAGACTCAGGCTTGAAGGTTACATTTCAGAAAGGCAGATTTTAAGGGACTCAGAAAGAGAATTGGAGGGATCCAATGGCTGGATATCCTTAAGGACAAAAATGTCCAGGAAGGATGGGAAATCTTGAAAAATGAGATTCTCAAAGCACAATCATTAACAATTCCAAAAACAGGATAAATAGGGAGCATTTAAGGAAACCAGTATGGATGAACACAGAACTTAAACACATGCTAAAAAGGAAGAAAGAAATGTTTATCAAATGGAAAGAGGGAGGCATATCTAAAGAAGAATATAATGCAGTCTGCAGAACCTGCAGGGCACAAATCAGATTATCTAAAGCTGACAATGAATTAACGCTTGCAAGAGATGTCAAAAGCAATAAAAAAAGGTTTTTGGGGATATGTCAAAAGTAAAAGAAAAGTCAAAGATGCTATAGGAATTTTACAGGATGAAAATTATGAAATGGTAAGAAAGGATGTTGAGAAGGACGAACTTTTAAATTCCTATTTTGCATCTGTTTTCTCTCAGAAAGGAAATGTAACATCAGCTGATCTTCACTGTCCTATTAAGGGAATAGAAGAATCCAGGATATCTATAAACAGAAAAATAGTGAGGAAACACTTATCTAACATAAATGAATTCAAGTCTCCAGGTCCAGATGAATTACACCCCAGAGTACTGAAGGAGATAGCAGAAGAAATTTTTGAACCACTCTCCATAATCTTTAAAAATTCTTGGAGAACAGGAGAGAAGTCCCAGAAGACTGGAGAAGAGCAAATGTTGTTCCTATTTTCAAAAAGGGGAAGAAGGTGGACCCAGGGAACTATAGGCCGGTGAGTCTGACATCTATACCAGGAAAGATCTTTGAACAAATTATTAAACAACACGTATGTAAGTACATGGACAAGAATGAAGTTCTTAACCAGAGTCAGCATGGGTTTGTAACTAATATGTCATGTCACACTAATTTAATTTCCTTCTATGACCGAATCACTGACTGGGTGGATCAGGGAAATGCTGTAGATATATTATATCTTGACTTCAGCAAAGCATTTGACAAAGTATCTCACACAATCCTTATTGAAAAAATGTCTAAGTATGGAATGGACAAGGCAACTGTTAGGTAGATTCATAACTGGCTTAGTAATAGGACCCAACGAGTGGTAGTAAATGACTGCACATCCAGTTGGACGAATGTATCAAGTGGGGTACCACAGGGCTCTGTCTTGGGCCCTGTATTGTTCAACATCTTTATCAATGATGTAGATGAAGGAATTGAGGGTAAACTGATTAAATTTGCTGATGACACAAAGCTAGGAGGGGTAGCTAATACTAGAGAAGAGAGAGAGAGGATTCAAAAAGATATAAATAAACTGGAGCAGTGGGCAGCAACTAACAGAATGGTTTATAACAGGGAAAAATGTAAAGTACTACCTCTGGGAAATAAAGATGAAAAAAGCGTATACAGAATGGGAGGAATAGGGCTAAGCAACAGCACATGTGAAAAAGACTTGGTATACTAATAGATCACAAACTGAACATGAGTCAACAGTGTGATGCAGCAGCAAAAAAGGCAAATACAATTCTGGGATGTATTAACAGAAGCATACAGTCTAGATCACGTGAGGTCATTATTGCCCTCTACTCCTCTTTGGTCAGACCTCATCTGGAATACTGTGTCCAGCTTTGGGCACCACATTTTAAAAAAAGACATCAACAAACTGGAGCAAGTTCAGAGAAGAGCGACCAGAATGGTGTCCGGGCTGCAAACCATGTCCTATGAGGAACGGTTACAGGATTTGGTATTGTTTAGCTTGCAAAAAAGAGGACTGAGAGGAGACTTAATAGCTGTCTACAAATATCTCAAGGGCTGTCACATTGTTCAAGGATCATCTTTATTCTCATTTGCACAAGGAAAGACTAGAAGCAATGGGATGAAACTGAATGGGAGGAGACACAGATTAGATATTAAAAAAAACTTTTTGACAGTTAGAGTGATCAATGAGTGGAACAGGCTGCCACGAGAGGTGGTGAGTTCTCCTTCAATGGAAGTCTTCAAACAGAGGCTGGACAGACATCTGTCTGGGATGATTTAGTGAATTCTGCTTTGAGCAGGGGGATGGACCAGATGACCCAGGAGGTCCCTTCCAATTTTACCATTCTATGATTGCGGAAGAGGATGGCAACTTCTGCAGTGGCACAAGATGGACCATCTTGGAAAATCTATCACAGATCACCCAGATAACAGTTATTCTCTGAGAGACAGGAAGGTCGGAAATAAAATACATAGAGCTATGGGTCCATGGCCTCCTGGGCACAGGCAGTGGCATTAACAATCCACTAGAGCGAGAACAAGGTTTGGACCGAGAACAAGTCCCACAGGACTACACAAAATTCAGTGGGCCACCAAAAAGACCGACTCACCAAATCTCTGGTACCAAAAATACCGGGATGACCAGCCAACGTGGAGCAATGAATTTCAGACATTACTTTCTTCCTCCATTTGTTGGGGACATACAATTTCCCCACAGGGCAACGTTCAAGTTTATCTCCCTGAAATTTCTCCAGGGCCAGTCTCAAATCAGGTGAGATAGCGGAAAGAACCACTCCCTCCTTCAGAATGGCGGTAGTCTCAGTCACATCAAGAGAATCCGCAAAAAAACTCCTAGAGAGGGCATCCGCCTTAACATTCTTAGTGCCCGGAATAAAGGAGACCAAAAAATTAAAATGCGTGAAAAACAAGGCCCACCTGGCCTGTCTAGGATTTAATCACTTGACTGATTCGAGATAGATCAAGTTCTTGTGGTCAGTGAGGACCACAACTTGATGTTTGGCTCCCTCCAACCAATGTCTCCACTCCTCAAACGCCCACTTCATAGCCAATAATTCCCGATTCCCCACATCATAATTACGTTCAGCTGGGGAAAACTTTCGAGAGAAGGCACAAGGGTTAATCTTAGAGGTTACAGGATCCCATTGGGACAAAACAGCTCCTGCACCAATCTCAGAAGTATCTATCTCCACCTGAAATGGGAGAGAAACATCAGGTTGCCATAGAACAGGAGCAGAAGTGAATCTCCGCTTAAGCTCCTGAAACGCCGAAACTGCCTCTGGAGACCAATTCACCACATCGGAACCCTTTTTGGTCAAATCCGTCAGTGGTTTCACAATACTAGAAAAATTACTTATAAGTTTACGGTAAAAATTAGCAAAACCCAAAAATCTCTGAAGAGCCTTCAAGAAAGTGGGCTGAACCTTGACGGGTCCATTTCAGTAGCGGACGGAGACAAAATGAATCCCAAAAACGAAACCTTCTGTACGTCAAAGAGACATTTTGATCCCTTAACATACAAAGCGTTTTCTCTCAAAATCCGGAATACCATCCGAACATGTTCCACATGAGAATCCCAGTCATTGGAAAAAATCAAAATATCGTCCAAATAAACTATCAGAAACGTATCCACAAAATCCTGGAAAATATCGTTCATGAAGGATTGGAAGACGGAAGGGGCATTAGTGAGCCCAAAACGCATCACTAGGTACTCAAAATGCCCCTCAGGAGTATTAAACGCAGTCTTCCATTCATCACCGTGCTTAATGCGAATAAGATTATACGCCCCCCTGAGGTCAAGCTTGGTAAACCAACTAGCACCTTTTACTCTTGAAAATAAATCGGAAATTTGGGGTAAAGGATACTGATATTTATAAGAGAGATCTTGTTAAGGAGACGATAGTCAATACATGGCTTCAATGAGCCATCCCTCTTGGCCACAAAGAAAAAGCCGGCACCTAAAGGTGAAGAGGACGGTCTAATATGTCCCTCTTCCAATGACTCTTTGATATACATAAGATCGCATAGCATCGTGTTCAGGTACAGACAAATTGAAGAGCCGACCCTTGGGAAATTTACAACTGGGCACTAACTCAATCGCGCAATCATAGCTCCTGTGAGGAGGTAAGGACGCAGACTTACTGTCACTAAACACATCAGAAAAATCAGTCAAATAGTCAGGGACATCCTGAGACTGGGGGGAGGCAGAAAAAACAGGAGTGTAACCATGAACACATTGGCAACCCCAACTGACCACAGACACAGACTTCCAATCCAAAACAGGATTATGGGTCTGCAACCAAGGAAAACCCAGTACAATCATGTCATGTAAATTATGCAACAGCAAAAATTTACAATTCTCTTGGTGGTCCAGGGCTACCCGCTTTATCACCTGGGTCCAAAACTGGGTTTATTCTCCGCCAAAGGGGTAGAATCAATACCCAGCAAAGGAATAGGAGTCCGCAGGGGTACCATGGGAAAACCACAACGCTTGGCAAAGTCAAAATCCATCAGGTTCAGGGCTGCTCCTGAATCAACAAAAGTCTTAGCAGAAAATGAAGATAAGGAGCAGATCAAGGTAACAGTCAAGAGAAATTTATACTGTACATTGCCCAAAACAAATGAGCGCGCAAAACATCTTCCTTGCTTAGGGCAGACGGAAATAGTATGAGAAGCGTCCCCACAATAGAAGCACAACTTATTACGCTTCCGAAATTCTCGACGTTGAGCCCCAGAAACAACACTATCACTCTGCATGGTCTCAGAGGTTTGTTTGAAAGGTATCACCACCTCTCGCATATTTCTGCATTCACGTAAACGTCTGTCAATTTGAATGGCTAATGACATAGAGTCGTTGAGACCAGAGGGACAGGAAATCCCACCATAACATCTTTTACGGTTTCTGCCAGACCATTCCGAAAATGAGCCGCTAGGGCATCATCGTTCCATTTAGTAAGGACTGCCCACTTCCGGAATTTCTGACAATATAACTCTGCCACTTCCTGACCCTGGTTTAATGCCAATAAGATTTTCTCTGCTTGATCAATAACATTAGGTTCATCATACAACAACCCCAGAGCCTGAAAAAACGCATCCACATTAGCCAAAACAGGATCCCCAGGTGTCAGGGAAAAGGCCCAGTCCTGAGGGTCGCTGCGCAACAGGGAGATGACAATTTTAAGCTGCTGCGCCACGTTCCCCGAGGACTTAGGTTTCAAGGCAAAAAACAACTTACAATTATTCTTAAAGTTCAACAATTTGGACCGATCCCCAGAAAATAAATCAGGAAGAGGAATCCTAGGTTCCACAGCAGAGAACTGAGTGAGATAGACAGAAATTCCCCGAACTTCAGCAGCGAGCTGCTCAACACGATCAGACAAATGCTTAGTCTCCATTAAAGAAAAAATCCTCCTACGGCCCCCAGAGAAAGATCTGCATCTTGTCGCGGAAGCGCATGACATACTCCATGATGGACACTTCTAAAGGGGTCGGCTCTTCTTCCCAGGATTCCCTTATCAACCCAAGGGTCCCCGGACTCGCCTGCCGTACAGGAGCTCTAAGGAGGAAAACCCCGCCGAGGCCTGAGGAACCTCTCGGTAAGCAAATAGCAGGTGTGGGAGGTACCGCTCCCAGTCCCGTCCTTGGGTCTCAACCAGCACTTTTAGCATCTGTTTGAGGATACCGTTGAAGCGCTCACACAAACCATTGGTCTGGGGTTGATACGCGCTCGATACCAGACGCTTCACCTGCATTTTCTTACAGAGAGCCTCCATTAGGCGAGACATAAATTGAGTCCCCTGGTCGGTAAGCATCTCCCTGGGAAATCCTACTCGGGAAAAGATGGCCAACAGGGCATCCGCCACCTTATCTGCTCTAGTTGAGGACAGAGCCACTGCCTGGTAGCATATTCTACCACAGTAAGGATGTAGTGCTTTCCAGAGCTGCTGGCTCCTCTATCACTGGCAAAGAGATCAGGGGAACTTTAGGAGCAGGCCCCAACTTCCCCACTCTTTGACACGTGATACAGGAGCGGCAGTAGTTGGTTACATCATCCCCATTTTGGGCCAATAGAAGTGTTGAGACAGCCGGCCTTAGTTTTGCTGATCCTCAAGAGTCCAGCGAGTGGAATCTCATGGGCAATCCTTAACAACTCACCCCTAAATTGGTAGGGCACGACCAGCTGTCTTTCCCTCAACCACTGCTGTTGGAGTTTACTGTGACCCGTCTCCCGGTACAACCTCCCTTGTTCCCAGAGAGGCTGCCTTATCGCGTACTGGCTATCGGGCACTCTGCAGTGAGGGCGGTGTGTATATCACCAGTCCCAGACAGGGAATGCACATATAAACGTCCGATCCGTGACTGCCAGGTTTCCCAGTACCACCAGGATGCTATACTGCCACCAGTTCCTCGTTTGATAGTAACGCCTATATCGGGCCAGGAACCACCCCACAGGTAGCGTGATTTGGCGCGGAGTACGTGTCGGTTCAATCATAGAGCAAAGAGAACAAAACTAGTAAATTTATAGATTTACTCCCGAAAGTATAGGCAGTGTTTATAAAAATACAAATGATATTTCAAAGGAGACAAAATACAGTATGTACAATTACAAATAAATGGGATTAAAGTAAGAAAATTACTACATCTCTGTCACTGGTATGACACGTCGATGAGGGGAGGAGAACCTTCCCATGGTTCATTATCACAGCATCTGAGCTAGTTCTCTGGGCGTCTGACACCTCCCCATTTGAGCGTGTCAGCTTTATGCTTTTCCCTTGCTGACCTCACTTGCTGGGCTGAGTTAGAGGACGTACGCCTCTTTTGAAGAGTTATTAAACTCCTAACTTTCCATATCTTTGGCTGGGGGCCTCCCAGGGTGACGCTAGGGGCATTACATGTTCCGCTGCGTTGTGGCCATTTTTTTTAGACCAAATATGACATGTCTGCCTGTTACTGGGGGGCAGAAACTGTTTTCTCAGTTTTTGATGTGCGTATCCGCTGGAAAACATTGCCAGGCATAGCTGTTATGTTACGGTAGCTGAGGAGTGCAGGCAAAAAAGGAAATACACCAGAGCAGTTGGAATCTATGAGATTGCAGTACCCTGACTAACCACCGCAACTAGAGGCAGCCGTGGAGCGTTCCTACGTTGGTCCTAGACGCCTCGTCACAGCCTGAGAAACTAACTATACCTAAAGATAGAAATAGGAAAGCTATCTGCCCCGTAGCAGAACCCCAAAGATAATGGAAAGCCCCCAAACATGTAATGGCGGTTAGACAAGAGGAAATACTGACACAGACAGAAAATAGTATGAGCAAACGCTGGGGCCCAAACTAACTAAATAGAAAAGGATAGGAAGGATACTTACTGCAATCCCAGAAAACCATGAAAAGCACCAACTCTACTCATTTCAAAATCACCTGAGATCACACGACCTCTACCACCTAAATTAGTTCTCTGGTGTAACAAAAACAGCAGCCACTGAAAAAACTGGAAAAAGCAAAAGTACAAAACACAGTGGCTGGACTAAACTGAGAGGGCAAAAGCCCCCGGAGGGACCCAGAAGGCCCCCACAGAAGTGCAGGACCAAATGCAAAAATATAGCAAAAACACAAAATAAGAAATTGTCTTATCTGATAGCAGGAGATGCAGACACGACACAGCAGGCTACAAGGGAAACTGGAAAGAAGGATTCAGACCAGAACAATTGATCACCGGCAACCCTGATGGGAAAATTACTCCCTTATATAAGACCAATCAGTAACACCTGATTCCCAGTCCTCACAATCCTCACTAGTACCGCTTGTAACCACCAGAGGGAGCCTCTGCTCAGAACTCATCTCAAACCCATTCACAACAGTACCCCCCCCTTGAGGAGGGGTCACCGAACCCTCATTTGAGCAACCAGGTCGGTCAGGATGAGTTCTATGATACGCACGGATAAGTCTCCTAGCATGGATGTCCGAAGCAAACACCCAAGAATTGTCTTCCTGACCATAACCTCTCCATTTAACCAAATACTGGAGTCTTCGTCTAGAAAAACGAGAATCCAATATTTTCTCAACCACATACTCCAGATTGCCCTCAACCAAAACAGGGTCAGGAGGCACAGCAGCAGGAACCACTGGCTCAACAAACCTCTTCAACAAGGACTTGTGGAACACGTTATGGATCTTAAATGTCCCTGGAAGAAGCAAACGAAAAGAAACAGGATTAATAATCTCCATGATCTTATAAGGTCCAATGAACCTAGGCTTAAATTTAGGAGATGCTACTCTCATAGGAATATTCTTTGAGGACAACCAGACCAAGTCCCCCACTTTAAACCGAGGACCATCAGTCCTATGCCGGTTAGCAAACCGCTGGGCCTTCTCCTGAGAGAGGGACAACCTCTCCACTACCTGGTCCCAAATCTGCTGCATACGCTCAACAACAGAGTCAACACCTGGACAGACAGAAGCCTCCGTCTGTCCTGAAGAAAATCGAGGGTGAAACCCAGAATTACAGAAAAACGGAGACATCAAAGTGGCAGAGCTAGCCCTATTATTAAGAGCAAACTCAGCCAAAGGCAAAAAAGAGACCCAGTCATCCTGATCAGCAGACACAAAGCATCTTAGATAAGTCTCCAATGTCTGGTTTGTTCTCTCAGTTTGACCATTGGTCTGAGGATGAAATGCCGAGGAGAAAGACAATTGAACACCCAGTTTAGAACAAAAAGTCCTCCAAAATCTGGAAACAAACTGGACTCCTCTGTCAGACACAATGTTCTCAGGAATGCCGTGTAAACGAACCACGTGCTGAAGGAACAACGGCACCAATTCAGAGGAGGAAGGCAACTTAGGTAATGGCACAAGATGTATCATTTTGGAAAACCTATCACAAATTACCCAGATGGTGGTCATTCTCTGAGAAACAGGAAGATCGGAAATGAAATCCATAGAGATATGGGTCCATGGTCTCTTGGGCACAGGCAATGGCATCAACAAACCACTAGAGCGAGAGCAAGGCTTGGAGCGAGAGCAAGTCCCGCAGGACTGCACAAATTCCCTGACATCGCGAGACAAGGTAGGCCACCAAAAGGACCGACTAACCAAGTCTCTGGTACCAAAAATTCCGGGATGCCCAGCCAATGCGGAACAATGAATCTCAGACATCACACTCTTTTTCCATTGGTCCGGGACAAACAATTTTCCAACAGGGCAGCGCTCGGGCCTATCCTCCTGACACCCCTCCAGAGCAAGTCTCAAATTGGGCGAGATGGCGGAAAGAACTACACCCTCCTTCAAAATAACAGAGGGATCAGATAGCTCAGGAGAGTCCGCAAGGAAACTCTTCAAGAGGGCATCCGCCTTAACATTCTTAGTGCCAGGAAGAAAGGAAACCACAAAATTAAAACGTGTGAAAAACAAGGCCCACCTGGCCTGTCTAGGATTGAGTCGCTTGGCAGATTCCAGATAGACCAGATTCTTATGGTCCGTAAGGACCACCACCTGATGTTTGGCTCCCTCCAGCCAATGTCTCCACTCTTCAAAAGCCCACTTCATGGCCAATAACTCCTGATTACCCACGTCATAATTACGTTCAGTAGGAGAAAATTTTCGAGAGAAAAAGGCACAAGGGTTACTTTTAGAGGTCTCTGGATCTTTTTGGGACAAAACGGCACCTGCCCCAATTTCAGAGGCATCAACCTCCACCTGAAATGGCAGAGAAACATCAGGCTGCCGTAGAACAGGAGCAGAAGTGAATCTCTGCTTAAGTTCCTGAAACGCAGAGACTGCCTCAGGAGGCCAATTCACCACATCAGAACCCTTTCTGGTCAAATCAGTTAATGGTTTAACAATAACAGAGAAATTACCAATAAATTTACGATAAAAATTGGCAAAACCCAAAAATCTCTGAAGAGCCTTTAATGAAGTAGGTTGGACCCAATCACAGATGGCCTGAACCTTGACCGGGTCCATTTCAATAACAGATGGGGACAAAATGAATCCCAGAAATGAGATCTTCTGTACGCCAAAAAGACACTTTGATCCCTTCACATACAGAGCATTCTCTCTCAAAATCTGGAATACAGTTCGAACATGTTTCACATGAGAGTCCCAGTCATTAGAAAAAATCAAGATATCATCCAAATAAACAATCAGAAATTTATCCACAAAATCCCTGAAAATGTCATTCATGAAGGACTGGAAGACGGAAGGAGCATTAGTGAGCCCAAAGGGCATCACAAGGTACTCAAAATGCCCTTCAGGGGTGTTAAATGCCGTCTTCCATTCATCCCCGTGCTTAATGCGAATAAGGTTATACGCCCCCCTGAGGTCAAGCTTGGTAAACCAAGTAGCGTTTTTCACCCTGGAAAACAGGTCAGAAATCAAGGGTAACGGGTATTGATATTTCACAGTAATATTGTTCAAGAGACGATAATCAATACACGGCTTTAATGAACCATCTTTTTTGGCCACAAAGAAAAAAACGGCACCTAAGGGTGAAGAGGATGGTCTGATATGACCCTTCTCCAATGATTCCTTGATATAAGACCGCATAGCGTCATGTTCAGGTACAGACAAGTTAAAAAGGCGACCTTTAGGGAATTTACTACCCGGCACTAATTCAATAGCGCAGTCATAGCTCCTATGGGGAGGTAAGGATGCAGATTTACTTTCGCTAAACACATCAGAAAAATCAAACAAAAAGTCAGGAACATCCTCAGCCTGGGGGAGGCAGAAAAAACAGGAGTGTTGGTATTAACACATTGGCAGCCCCAACTGGTTACAGACACAGATTTCCAATCCAAAACAGGATTATGAGACTGTAACCAAGGGAAACCCAGCACGATAATGTCATGCAGATTATATAGAACCAAAAATTTGCAGCACTCCTGGTGATCAGGTTCAACCCTCATTATCACCTGAGTAGAAAACTGGGGTTTATTCTCAGCCAAAGGGTAGAATCGATCCCCAGTAAAGGAATAGACTTCTGTAGGGGTATCAAGGGAAACCCACAACGTTTAGCAAAATCATAATCCATCAGGTTAATAGCTGCTCCAGAATCAACGAAAGCCTGAGCAGAAAATGAGGACAGAGAACATATCAGAGTGACAGTTAATAAAAACTTAGTCTGAACACTACCCAAGACAACTGAGCGTGCAAAATGTCTTCCCCGCTTAGGGCAGACTGAAATAGCATGAGAGGCATCACCACAGTAGAAACATAACCCATTGCGCTTTCGAAACTCATGACGCTGTGCCCCAGACACCACTCCATCACACTGCATGGGCTCAGCAGCTGGCTCACAAGGCAACACCACTCCACGCATACTTCTCCGCTCACGCAAACGTCTGTCAATTTGAATCGCTAATGACATAGAATCATTGAGACCAGAGGGGACAGAGAATCCCACCATAACATCCTTTACATTATCCGACAGACCCTTCCGGAAAAGGGCCGCCAAAGCGTCGTCATTCCATTTGGTCAGGACTGCCCACCTACGGAATCTCTGACAGTATAACTCAGCGTCATCAAGCCCCTGATTTAATGCCAACAAGGCTTTTTCAGCTTGATCAGTGACATTAGGCTCATCGTACAATAACCCCAAAGCCTGAAAAAACGCATCAACATCACTCAAAACAGGATCCCCAGGTATCAGGGAAAAAGCCCAATCCTGAGGATCGCCGCGCAGGAGAGAGATGATAATTTGAACCTGCTGCGCTGCGTTTCCTGAGGACTTAGATTTTAAGGCAAGAAACAATTTACAATTATTTTTGAAATTCTGAAACTTAGCTCGATCCCCTAAAAACAAATCTGGCATGGGGATCCTAGGTTCCACAACAGGCAACCTAGCAAGATATGCAGCAATACTCCGAACCTCAGTGGCAAGCTGATCCACACGGCCAGACAACTGTGCAAACTCCATTGGGAGAAAAGATCCTCCCCAGCACCCAGAGATACAGAGGAAAAAAAAAAAAATGCAACAAACAGAAAAATATCTCTGACATCTCTGACAACTTTTCTTCCTTCAAAATATTTTTTCCCTTCTGTGAGTACCATAATATTTTTATGGCCGGTGATACTGTTATGTTACGGTAGCTGAGGAGTGCAGGCAAAAAAGGAAATACACCAGAGCAGTTGGAATCTATGAGATTGCAGTACTCTGACTAACCACCGCAACTAGAGGCAGCCGTGGAGCGTTCCTACGTTGGTCCTAGACGCCTCGTCACAGCCTGAGAAACTAACTACACCTAAAGATAGAAATAGGAAAGCTATCTGCCCCGGAGCAGAACCCCAAAGATAATAGAAAGCCCCCAAACAAGTAATGGCGGTTAGACAAGAGGAAATACTGACACAGAAAGAAAATAGTATGAGCAAACGCTGGGGCCCAAACTATCTAAATAGAAAAGGATAGGAAGGGTACTTACTGCAATCCCAGAAAACCCTGAAAAAACACCAACTCTACTAATTTCAAAATCACCTGAGATCACACGACCTCTACCACCTAAATTAGTTCTCTGGTGTAACAAAAACAGCAGCCACTGAAAAAACTGGAAAAAGCAAAAGTACAAAACACAGTGGCTGGACTAAACTGAGAGGGCAAAAGCCCCCGGAGGGACCCAGAAGGCCCCCACAGAAGTGCAGGACCAAATGCAAAAATATAGCAAAAACACAAAATAAGAAATTGTCTTATCTGATAGCAGGAGATGCAGACACGACACAGCAGGCTACAAGGGAAACTGGAAAGAAGGATTCAGACCAGAACAATTGATCACCGGCAACCCTGATGGGAAAATTACTCCCTTATATAAGACCAATCAGTAACACCTGATTCCCAGTCCTCACAATCCTCACTAGTACCGCTTGTAACCACCAGAGGGAGCCTCTGCTCAGAACTCATCTCAAACCCATTCACAACACATAGCCTGAATTATACTGATTCTGGAAATATATTTTTCCTGCCTCTAGGATTATTATGTTAGAAAATTCGACCTGGAATAGACAAAGGAAATCTTTTGGAGGGAAAGACGGCATTGAACTGGCCAGGGTAATAAAAGGTGACCATACTGCTGAAGGGAGGGAGGAGAGTGGATAGTGTTTCACAGAGCAGAGAGAGGGGGGACTGCATCTGCGAGGTGGGAATCGCTGGTGAAGCTTGCTCTTTACAAACCAATGGGGAAAGGGCAGTAGTTCATCTCTGGATGTGTACCTGGCATATCAGAAAATAACTCATATTTTCCTGACACAGCCCATAACACTATCCCCCTCCACCATCTGTACATGGGGCATGAGTCAGGGGGTAACGTCCTCCTGGAGTCACCAAACCCAGAATCCTCCATCAGACGCAGATGGAGAAGTGTGATCTGTCACTGCACAGAACACATTTCCTCCAGAGGCCGTTGGTGGCAGCTTTACATCACGTCCGATGTTCGGCATTGTTCTTGGTGATGTACGGCTGCATGCAGCTGCTTGGCCATGAAGCTCCTGGCGAGTTCATGGTGTATAGTGTTTGTGCTGATGGTACCAAAGGAGGTCTGCACTCTGCAGTTATGGGGTGAGCAGAGTGGTGATGACATTTCTGCTCCTCAGAACTAGGGCACCCGTTCTGTAACGTTACGCGGTCTCTACTTTGTGGCTGAGTTGTTGCGTTTCCTTCCACTTTACTATAATATCACTCACAGGTGATGGAGGAAGACTCAGGAAGAGGAAATGTCATGGACGGACTTGTTACCCTGGTGGCTTCTATTACAGGACCACGTTGGTATCAAAGAGCTGTGCACCACCGGCCGCTCTGTCACATGGTAGTAAAGGCAGACGGTATGGTGGGGGGCCGACACTGAAGGGAGGGGGTGGTGAGCGGCCGCAGGTTATACACTGGGGGGGTGAAAACGTAAGAGCAATCATTGTGCTGTTAAGAGATTTGTGACCCATAAAGAGCACAGATGGGTTCTTACAGATAAAGGCATAATGAGGAAGGTTTGTGCAGATAAAGGCATAATCAGGAAGATTCTGCCAGACACATTCATCAGATTAAGAGAGCAGCAGTTAAAATCCGATTACAAAGCAGCAGACAGGTACATAAAGCTCCTGGAGCCTCTGGAGTCCATGCTCGTCGAGGTGTCAGATCCTTCAGAGGCTGCTGTTGTGCATGAACCTACTGTTCGACTACCCTAAACCGCTTTCTCAAGCAGACAGGCTGCAGTGGCCCAGACATACATGAAGATTCATTGTATACAAGTCATGTTTCATGGTGGAGTAGGGGATGGTTGGTGGGCGGCCACCATGATCCAACAAGTTTGCGACGTCCGCAAAGAGGTGAAGGAGACATGTTCTAGGCCAGAATCATGGGGGGAGCTGGTAACCCCTTTACGGTCCCTGATGGTGTGAAAATGACCTCGGCAAAGTATAAAGAATTTCTGACCGACCACTTTATTCCATGGTACAAAAAGTAGAACTGCACCGTTCATAGTAACATCATCTCACGCTGACAATGATCCGTCTCACTCTGACAGTGATCCATCTCACGCTGACAATGATCCATCTCACGCTGACAATGATCCATCTCACGCTGATAATGCCTCATCTCACGCTGACAATGACCCGTCTAGTGCTGACAGTGACCCGTCTCACGCTGACAATGACCCGTCTCACGCTGACAACGACCCGTCTCACGCTGATAATGCCTCATCTCACGCTGACAATGATCCGTCTCACGCTGACAGTGATCCATCTCACGCTGACAATGATCCATCTCACGCTGACAATGATCCATCTCACGCTGACAATGCCTCATCTCACGCTGACCATGACCCGTCTCACTCTGACAATGACCCATCTCACTCTGACAATGACCCGTCTCACGCTGACAATGACCCGTCTCACGCTGACAATGATCCGTCTCACACTGACAATGCCTCATCTCACGCTGACAATGATCCATCTCATGCTGAGAATGACCCGTCTCACTCTGACAATGACCCGTCTCACGCTGACAATGACCCGTCTCACGCTGACAATGATCCGTCTCACGCTGACAATGATCCGTCTCACCCTGACAATGATCCGTCTCACGCTGACAATGATCCGTCTCACCCTGACAATGATCCGTCTCACGTTGACAATGATCCGTCTCACGTTGACAATGACCCATCTCACACTGACAATGATCCATCTCACGCTGACAATGTCCCGTCTCGACCCGTCTCACACTGACAATGACCCGTCTCACGCTGACTATGACGAGTCTCACTCTGACAATGATCCATCTCACGCTGACAATGACCCGTCTCGTGCTGACAGTGACCCGTCTCACGCTGACAATGACCCGTCTCACGCTGACAATGACCCGTCTCACGCTGACAATGACCCGTCTCACGCTGACAATGATCCCTCTCACGCTGACAATGATCCATCTCACGCTGACTATGACGAGTCTCACTCTGACAATGACCCATCTCACTCTGACAATGACCCGTCTCACGCTGACAATGACCCGTCTCACGCTGACAATGATCCGTCTCACACTGACAATGCCTCATCTCACGCTGACAATGATCCATCTCATGCTGAGAATGACCCGTTCTCACTCTGACAATGACCCGTCTCACGCTGACAATGACCCGTCTCACGCTGACAATGATCCGTCTCACGCTGACAATGATCCGTCTCACCCTGACAATGATCCGTCTCACGCTGACAATGATCCGTCTCACCCTGACAATGATCCGTCTCACGTTGACAATGATCCGTCTCACGTTGACAATGACCCATCTCACACTGACAATGATCCATCTCACGCTGACAATGTCCCGTCTCGACCCGTCTCACACTGACAATGACCCGTCTCACGCTGACTATGACGAGTCTCACTCTGACAATGATCCATCTCACGCTGACAATGACCCGTCTCGTGCTGACAGTGACCCGTCTCACGCTGACAATGACCCGTCTCACGCTGACAATGACCCGTCTCACGCTGACAATGATCCCTCTCACGCTGACAATGATCCATCTCACGCTGACTATGACGAGTCTCACGCTGACAATGATCCATCTCTCGCTGACTATGATGAGTCTCACGCTGACAATGATCCATCTCACGCTGACAATGACCCGTCTCACGCTGACAATGACCCATCACACGCTGACAATGACCCGTCTCACGCTGCCAATGACCCGTCTCACGCTGCCAATGACACGTCTTACACTGACAATGATCCGTCTCACGCTGACAATGACCCGTCTCACGCTGACAATGACCCGTCTCACGCTGACAATGACCCGTCTCACGCTGACAATGATCCGTCTCACGCTGACAATGATCCTTCTCACCTGACAATGATCCGTCTCACGCTGCCAATGACCCATTCTCACGCTGCAATGACACGTCTACGCTGCCAATGACCAGTCTCACGCTGCCAATGAGCCGTCTCACACTGCAATGACCCGTCTCACTCTGACAATGACCCGTCTCACGCTGACAATGATCCTTCTCACGCTGACAATGATCCGTCTCACGCTGACAATGACCCGTCTCACGCTGACAATGACCCGTCTCACGCTGACAATGATCCATCTCACGCTGACAATGTCCGTTCTCGACCCGTCTGCCACACACTGACAATGACCCGTCTCACGCTGACTATGACGAGTCTCACTCTGACAATGATCCATCTCACGCTGACAATGACCCGTCTCGTGCTGACAGTGACCCGTCTCACGCTGACAATGACCCGTCTCACGCTGACAATGACCCGTCTCACGCTGACAATGACCCGTCTCACGCTGACAATGATCCCTCTCACGCTGACAATGATCCATCTCACGCTGACTATGACGAGTCTCACGCTGACAATGATCCATCTCTCGCTGACTATGATGAGTCTCACGCTGACAATGATCCATCTCACGCTGACAATGACCCGTCTCACGCTGACAATGACCCATCACACGCTGACAATGACCCGTCTCACGCTGCCAATGACCCATCTCACGCTGCCAATGACACGTCTTACACTGACAATGATCCGTCTCACGCTGACAATGACCCGTCTCACGCTGACAATGACCCGTCTCACGCTGACAATGATCCGTCTCACGCTGACAATGATCCTTCTCACCCTGACAATGATCCGTCTCACGCTGCCAATGACCCATCTCACGCTGCCAATGACACGTCTTACGCTGCCAATGACCAGTCTCACGCTGCCAATGATCCGTCTCACACTGACAATGACCCATCTCACTCTGACAATGACCCGTCTCACGCTGACAATGATCCTTCTCACACTGACAATGATCCGTCTCATGCTGACAATGACCCGTCTCACGCTGACAATGGCCCGTCTCACGCTGACAATGACCCGTCTCACGCTGACAATGACCTGTCTCGTGCTGCAGAGTAGACCAGAGTCATTTGTGTAATAACGTGGAACGTGGTGACTTTGTGGCCGCTCTCCGTGGATGCAGTGTATCTATCTGTGCCTTCCTGTTTTTCAGGAATTCATCCTGCAGTGCCTGTCCGTGTCCCCGGAGCGGCGCCCGTCCGCACACAACCTGCTCTTTCATCGAGTGCTGTTTGAGGTTCACTCCCTGAAGCTGCTGTCCGCCCACTGCTTCCTCAGCTCACCCTGTGAGGGTCACTGTAAAAAAGGCTCCGTACTGTCATGTGTTTCAGCTGCTTGTATGGCACATTACTCTAGTCACACCCAGAGCTGCATGCACAATACCGTTAGTATCTTCTCTCCTGGTCAGAATAGAGACTGCAGATCTGGGTGTGTGCGGGGTTGCACACTGTGAATGCAGCTCTGGGTGTGTGCAGGATTGTGCGCTGTGAGTGCAGCTCTGGGTGTGTGCGGGGTTATGCACTGGTAATGCAGCTCTGGGTGTCTGCGGGGTTGTGCGCTGTGAGTGCAGCTCTGGGGTGTACGGGGTTGTGCGCTGTGAGTGCAGCTCTGGGTGTGTACGGGGTTGTGCGCTGTGAGTGCAGCTCTGGGTATATGCGGGGTTGTGCGCTGTGAGTTCAGCTCTGGGTGTGTACGGGGTTGTGCGCTGTGAGTTCAGCTCTGGGTGTGTGCAGGGTTGTGCGCTGTGAGTACAGCTCTGGTTGCGTGCAGTGAGGACATTTTTGAGGTTGTTACAAAGCGGGTGTCTTCTGGATCCTCCTCTGCAGACATCTTGCATGACAACCTCCTGGAGGAGAAGACCAAGCTCATCGACCCGCAGGCTGTCATGGCGTTCATCCCACTGAGAGGCCAGACGCCCGTACTGTGGAGGTGAGTGACCTCTGTTGGTTACACATGTATGGGGTGTGGAGGGGCCACACGTATTATGTGGGGGCCACAGCAATGACCAGAACCTCATGCCTCTTCAAATCTCGCAGGTTTTCTCAGGTTTCGTCTATGGAGCTGGACAAGTTCTTAGAGGATGTGAGGTGATGCCTTTCTCACTTCCCCTCATAATGCTTCTCACTGAGCGTATGTCCCTCCCTCTGCAGTCCTCTCTGGGTCCTTCTGTCTGTCCTGCCGCCCTCTCTGGTTCCGTCTTTTCCATTGTCACTTTCTCTGCGTCAGTCCCTCCCTTTGCTGTCCTCTCTGGGTCCATCCCTCTCGCTGCCATCCTCTCCAGGTCCGTCTCTCCTGCTGCCGCGCTCTGGATCAGTCCCTCCATTTGCCGCCCTCTCTGTGTCCGTCCCTTCCGCTGCCGCCTTTTCTAGGTCTGTCTCTCCTGCTTATGTCCTCTCTGGGTCCGTCTCTCCTGCTGCCACCCTCTCTGGGTCCATCCCTCTGCTGCCGTCCTCTCTGGGTCCGCCTCTCTTGCTGCTGCACTTTGTAGGTCTGTCTCTCCAGCTGCCGCGCTCTCTGGGTCTGTCTTTCCCGCTGTCATGCTCTCTGGGTCCGTCCCTCCCCCTGCTGCCCTTTCTGGGTCCGTTCCTCCTCCTGCCCTCTCTGGGTCCATCCCTCCCCATTCCGCACTCTCTGGGTCCGTCCCTCCTCATGCCGCACTCTCTAGGTCCGTCCGTCCCTTTGCTGCCCTCTCTGGGTCTATCCCTTTCCTTGCTGCCCTCTCTGAGTCTGTTCCTTCCCCTGCCACTCTCTGGCACTCTCAAGCCACCCTCTCTGGGTCCGTTCCTCCCCCTGCCGCCCTCTCTGGGTCCGTTCCTCCCCCTGCCGCACTCTCTGGGTCCCTCCCCATGCCGCACTCTCTGGGTCCGTCCCTCTCCTTGCCGCACTCTCTGGGTCCATCCCTCCCCATGCCGCACTCTCTGGGTCCGTCCCTCTCCTTGCCGCACTCTCTGGGTCCCTCCCTCCCCATGCCGCACTCTCTGGGTCCGTCCCTCCCCATGCCGCACTCTCTGGGTCCGTCCCTCCCTTTGCCGCACTCTCTGGGTCCCTCCCTCCCCATGCCACACTCTCTGGGTCCGTCCCTCCCCTTGCCGCACTCTCTGGGTCCCTCCCTCCGCATGCCGTACTCTCTCTGCCCTACCACTCTTAAGGCCCCGTCACACATAACGAGATCGCTAGCGAGATCGTTGTAAGTCACGGGTTTTGTGACGCAATAACGATTTTGCTAGCGATCTCGTTACGTCTGACAGGTAAGCAACGATCAGGCCCCTGCTGTGAGATCTGTTATGAATGTGCTAGAGATGGTTTCTGAGCAGAGGCTCCCTCTGGTGGTTACAGACAGTACTGAGCCTTTCAGCGAGGAATGGCAATCTGGGATCGCTGACTGGTCTGATATAAGGGAGGTTCCCTCCCATGATGGTTGCCGGTGATCAATTGTTCTTGTCTCAGTTGTGGTTCCTGGTTCATTTGGAAGTTTGCTGAGTCTTGCCTGCATCTTCTGCTATCAGATAAGATATTTTCTGCTTTTATTTTCGTGCTTGCTTTTTGCATTGTTCCCTGCACTTCTGTGGAGGTCAGCCAGGTCCCCTCCGGGGGCTTGTGCTCCTCTCAGTTTATCTGAAGCCAGTTATTTGTTAATTTGCTTTTTCCTGTTTTTTCAGTGGCTGCGGCTTAGTTTTGTTACACCAGAGATCTGATTAGGTGGTAGAGATCGTGTGATCTCAGGTATTTTTGCAATCAGAAGAGTTGGTATTTTTTAGGGGTTTTTTTGGATTGCAGTGATTATCCTTTCCTGTACTTTTCTGTCTAGACAGATTGGGCCCCAGCGTTTGCTCATTCTATTTTCTGTCTGTGTACGTACTTCTTCTTGTCTAACCGCCATTACATGTTTGGGGGCTTCCTATTTTCTTTGGGGATCTGCTCCGGGGCAGATAGCTTTCATCTTTCTGCCTTTAGGTGTAGTTATCTCTCAGGCTGTGACGAGGCGTCTAGGATCAACGTAGGAACGCTCCACGGCTACCTCTAGTTTTGTGGTTACTTCAGGGTACTGCAATCCAATAGGTTCCAGCCTCTCTGGTGTATTGCCGTTTTTGTTTATTCTCCTCAGCTACCAAAACACAACAGAGATCGCTGATCGTTACAAAGCTTCCTGGACCATTCCTGGGTCCTTGCGCTCCCGCTGGGCAGTGTGCATCGCTGTATTTGACACCTAACCAACGACCTCGTTAGCGATTCAGAACTGAGACACGTAGGCGTGCATAAATTGGACTTTTCTGCGCCCCTCGTCCCCGATTGGTGGTCACTACAGCGTTCTCATTTCCCGCCGTGCATAAAGAAAGCAACAGAATAGCGATTCCATCCTTTGTTTCTGACCTCGTGCTGGATTGCAGATCTTAGCAGAATTCTCCGGGTTGTGTGGAGTCACAGCCGAAGAACACTACAATCCACAAACCAGAACGCTTGTCAGGAACAAAGCCCAGATGAATGGATACAGAGTCACAGCCGAAGAACGCTGCTACGATCCGAACCAGAACGCAAACAGGAACAAATGGACAGAACTGCTACAACGTTGCTTTATTTTAAACCTGCCGCCCCAATCAGAACGCAGTAGCATCCACCAATCGGAGATGATTGGTGACACAGTACAGCCCCTATCAAGGTGTGGATGGTTGAAATAGCTGCTGTGTGAAAGCGTCCTAACGACCAACGAGATCATTAGTTAGATCGCTGGGGCGGCCAAAATCGTTGGGAAGTTCTGCATGTTTGACAGCTCCCCAACGATCACGATACGGCTCTCCAGCGATCTCAAAACCGTGACGTAATAACGATCTCGCTAGCGATCTCGTTGTGTGTGACGGGGCCTTTAGTATCTCTGCCCAACAAAGGGGCTGATCCCAACACCCACCCCCTTAAACATAGCTCCAAGGACTAAGAACTTTCCAGAAACCCTGTCTGCAGTCTGTACAGGTTTGTGTATTAGAGATGCCCCCTGCAGAGTGGAACAAAGACAAGCATGTCCCCACCAGATACAGGACAAGGAATGCCAATGTAAGCCTGATTACTGTATGGTCCATGTGTACAGGCTGGGGGTGACATTCTGTTATAACCCCTTCCCCCCTCAATTTGTGTACAGACTAGTGACCCCAACAGGTCGCTTGTCAAGTACAGGTAGACATGGCCAACATGACTCATGGCTCCTGTCTGGACAATCCATCAGCATTTTGGTGTTGGCTGCCTCCTCTTTATTGCATGGAAAGTTGTAGGGTTGAAGGCCGGGCTCCATTTTACATCCTATTTGACTTAATCTCCGCTTCCTGCACCTACAAATCGACATTGTAGCTCTCCCACATAATTTCCTAGGACAATATCTGCAGGCAGGCCCCTCATCACACCAACCACGCATTGCTTGACCCCAAAGCCAAAGTCCAGTTCTACACTTGCTTTTGGGATATTCCTCCATTGGCCTCCAGCTAATTTAATGGTAATGTCAGGTCCATGCTGTATTGCCTCTGGCCGAACCACTCTGGGATCAGCTATGGTGAGAAATGCCCCAGAGTCACAAAAGCCAAGAACTCTCCGACCGTCCAGCACAACCTCCTGTAAGTGCTTTCTTTGAGAATTAAAGGAACTCGTGGCTGTGGCCCGCACCCCATAAACCCCTAATGGTTGGACGTGGGTTTCTGAGCCATTAGGCAAGTCAATTTGGAGGGGTGGCACCTCTTCCTTCATTGTATTTGGCTGTAAATAATTGATAGGCCGATTTAGTGTAGGGTCACTCCTCAATTGACCCTGAGGGCAGGTGTCTTGCAGATGCCCAGGTTGCCCCCATCACATCGGTAACATCTGTGCTGTGTCACACCTCTTCCCATTTGCCATCTGGGGATAGAGGTAAGGGAACCTGGAGGCTGATATCCATGTGAGTGTGCATGAGGTGGTTGTTGGTGTTGAGACCGATTCCTCCACTGGATAACTGGGAATGTGGCCTGCAGATACCCGGGATGCCCACATCAATAACACCTGCGTTCTACTCCTTTCTCTCCTTGTCGCATTCCAGAGGAAGAGGCAGGACTAGCTAGAAGGTGGGTCACTTGAGTACCAACATGAGGTGGTGATCTAGTGGGACAGCAAACTTTGGGGACTGAAGGACAAGAGACCACTGGTGGTGGGGTGCTGGTAGTTGTTACTCCATCCACCAGTAAATTTTTTCACTGAGGCTTGATGGTGAGAACCTCATCGCCTGCAGCCTCGTTAAATGGCTTAAAGTCCTTACAGGACACCCTTGGAAATTCCCTCATGGTGGGTGTCGTGGATAAAGTATGTCTGGGGCTTCCAGCTGCTTCCACCATGTGCTGCCTCTCCTTAGCTGTGCGAATGACCTCCCTCTTATCCTCTATGGTGGCCTCATCCCAAGCAATGCCATCTCCTCCTCATACCACACAACCCACTGACTTTTTTGGGTATTTACCACCAGCTACCGTCTTTCCTCTGTGCCATCTTGCAGGCAAGCTTCTTCCAGAGCCTCAATCAGTTGCTCCTTGGACAGCCCTTTGTAGCCGACTCCTAATTCACGGGCCTTTGTTTGTAGGCTCCCCACAGTCCAGTTCCTGTATCCTGAGGTTCGGGTTCCAGATGTTAATGGGTTGCTGTCCTCCATTCCTTCTGCTCTGATTCCGCCGATGCCAACCAGTTTTGTGACGGTGTGTGTGACAGAGCAGGAAGGGACACCAGGCCGAAGATCAATCCAACGGGATTTATTGAGACAGCACAGAACATAAAATATCAATATTGTCTCTTAGAGTCCACAATGAGTCCACACTAAGAGGGAAACAGTGCCGGGGCGCCACCCGGTAATCCGACGCCAGGGAAAAGACAAAATAATCCTGGGATGAGTTCAATGGATCCAACAGATGAGGGACATAACACAATTCCACGTCGCAGCTTTTAACCCTCCACCCATGGGCACTAGAATCTCGCCTCAGCATAAGATCCTAGCCCCTGGCCCATCAACACCCAACCGCAGTCTTTAGATTCAGTCCTCAAATCCAGTAGGGTGGTGAGACATCACAATTCTATGTGGCAAAATATTCTCCAATCTCCATACATGATACCAGGATCCAGCCACAGCTGCAGATCCCTGTCCTTCAAAGCACACAGCGTCAACTACCTGAACATGTGGCTTATTGTCCTACCACTCTTAGGCCTCTTTCACACATCTGGCGGCGCCCCCGGCATTTTACCGCAGCGCCGCATGTGAAAAGCTTTCACACTTCCGGCGGCCAAAATGCGGTTTTTTGCCGGATGGTTTCTGATGCTTGGAGAGATAAGAAACCATCCGGCAAAAAAAAAAAACGTTACATGCAGCGTTTTTTCCGGACGCCGCAATGTACATTTGCGCCGCATCTGGACAAAACCGCATGCAACGCATTGACATGCGGCGCCATGCGGCGCTAATGCATGTCAATGCGAAAAAAGCCGCATGTGGCGCATCAGATTTTCAGATGCGGCGCTGCGGGAAAATGCCGGGGGCGCCGCAAGGCGCCCGCCGGATGTGTGAAGCCAGCCTTAGTATCTCTGCCCAGCAAAGGGGCTGATCCCAACACCCACCCCCTTAAACATAGCTCCAAGGACTGAGAACATTCCGGAAACCCTGTCTGCAGTCTCTGTACAGGTTTGTGTATTGGAGATGCTCCCTGCAGAGTGGAACAAAGACAAGCATGTCCCCACCAGATACAGGCAAGCAATGCTAATGTAAGCCTGATTACAGTATGGTCCATGTGTACAGGCTAGGGGGAGATTCTCTGTTATACCCCTGCTGTCCTCTCTGGGTCTGTCCCTCCCCATGCCGCCCTCTCTGGGCCCGTCTCTCCCCATGCCGCCCTCTCTGGATCCGTCCCTCCCCATGCCGCCCTCTCTGGGTCCGTCCCTCCCCATGCCGCCCTCTCTGGGTCTGTCCCTCCCCATGCCGCCGTCTCTGGGTCCGTCCCTCCCCATGCCACATTCTCTGAGTCTGTCCCTCCCCCTGCCACCCTCTATGGGTCTGTCCCTCCCCCTGCCACTTTCTCTGGGTCCATACTGTCTCTCAAGCCGCCGTCTCTGGGTCTGTCCCGCCCTCTGCTATCCTCTCTGGGTCTGTCCCTCCCCCTGCCACCCTCTCTGAGTCTGTCCCTCTGCCTGCCGCCCTCTGGGTCTGTCCCTCCCCCTGCCACTCTCTGGGTTCATACTGTCTCTTAAGCTGCCCTCTCTGGGTCTGTGTCTCCCGCTGCCGCCCTCTCTAAGTCTGTCCCTCCCCCTGCCGCCCTCTCTGGATCTGTCCCTCCGCCTGCCGCCCTCTATGGGTCTGTCCCTCCCCCTGTCACTCTCTGGGTTCATACTGTCTCTTAAGATGCATTCTCTGGGTCTGTGTCTCCCGCTGCCGCCCTCTCTGAGTCTGTCCCTCCCCCTGCCGCCCTCTCTGGATCTGTCCCTCCGCCTGCCGCCCTCTATGGGTCTGTCCCTCCCCCTGCCACTCTCTGGGTTCATACTGTCTCTTAAGCTGCCCTCTCTGGGTCTGTGTCTCCCGCTGCCGCCCTCTCTAAGTCTGTCCCTCCCCCTGCCGCCCTCTCTGGATCTGTCCCTCCGCCTGCCGCCCTCTATGGGTCTGTCCCTCCCCCTGTCACTCTCTGGGTTCATACTGTCTCTTAAGCTGCATTCTCTGGGTCTGTGTCTCCCGCTGCCGCCCTCTCTAAGTCTGTCCCTCCCCCTGCCGCCCTCTCTGGATCTGTCCCTCCGCCTGCCGCCCTCTATGGGTCTGTCCCTCCCCCTGCCACTCTCTGGGTTCATACTGTCTCTTAAGCTGCCCTCTCTGGGTCTGTGTCTCCCTCTGCCACCCTCTCTGGGTCTGTCCATCCCGCGCTGCCGCCCTCTCTGGGTCCGTCTGTCCCTCTGCTGCACTCTCTGGGTCTGTCCCTCCTGCTGCCGCCCTCTCTGGGTCTGTCCCTCCCACTGCTGCCCTCTCTGGGTCCATCCCTCCCGCTACCACCCTCCCTGGATCCGTCTCTTCCGCTGCCTCCCTCTTTGGGTCCGTCTTTCACGCTGCCGCCCTCTATGGGTCCGTCTTTCATGCTGCTGTCCTCTCTGGCTCCTCCTCTCCCGCTGCCACCGTCTCTCACGCTGCCACCCTATCTGGGTCCGTCTCTCACTTCCGACCTCTCTGGGTCCATCCCTCTCGCTGCCGTCCTCTCTGGGTCCATCCCTCCCGCTACTGACCTCTATCTTTCCGTTCCTCCCACTGCCGCCCTCTCTGGGTCCGTACTATCCTGACACCATCTCTGCGTCCGTTTCTCCTGCTGCCGCCCTCTCTGGGTCCGTCTCTCACGTTGCCGCCCTCTCTGGGTCTGTTTCTCACGTTGCCACCCTCTCTGGGTCCGTCCCTCCCGCTGCTGCCTTCTCTGCGTCCGTTTCTCCTGCTGCTGCCCTCTCTGGGTCCGTCTCTCACGTCGCTGCCTTCTCTGGGTCCATCTCTCACGTCAAAAATCATATGAAAAAACCAAAAAGAAATACTTTATTGATAATTTACCTTAGTAAGTAACACCAAAAAATTGACATACAAAGTGAACATGTAGTGTTCAGAAATATAAAATATTGGGCCCATCTGGATGTCCCTAGTAGGTAGCTATACTGTTTCCTGCCTTGCCGCGGAGGTTGGCACCCTAGGGGGGAGCGTTGTGGCGCCCCCGCTCACCGATGACTGACCCTAGTGGCCCTGATAAGCCCTGCGGACTGATGGATCCCACTGCCCGATGAAATAAGGGGACCCCTATATCTAGACAGAGACCTTCTATGCTAGTACATCCCTATGTCCCAATAGTGTAAAAACAAAGAACACAGGTATAATAGTGGTAACTATTCAGTAATTGATTGAAACCAAAATTGGTGAAATTAGAGCTAAACAGATGGGATATCCCAATTAGCAGCTGATTTCCATAGCCACTAACAATATCCTGTGGCTAGTGAATAGGTGTATACACCTTAAACTCTAGGCATATCCTGTATTGCAGATGTATTACGAATATACCCCTAATAGGGCAATATAATAACTAGGTGCACTTGTACCGCAAAATTGCACGATCACATGCCTCATGGATGTATAGAGTCTAGTCTAAGATGTGTCATATGTCACAAAACATTCCTCAAAGTGTTCAGCATTAAGATGTACTTATGTCAGAACAAATCAAAGCCTTCACATAGGCACACCCAGGCGATTCAAGACCGCCTAATTAATATGTAATGATATATGGCATCCTATGTACTTTAAATCAGGGAAATTGGTGATCACTCAATTGATGAATCTCATGAGCAGTATGTCCCAGATGAACAATAACGGCTGAATCACAAAAGAATGAAACAAATATATAAATATATGCCGTGTTTTAGATGCACTCAAATTAGTGCAATTTAGTGCTTTCGCATATTCATACCAAGGCGATAGATAGTCGCATGATGGATATATATGGATATATATTAGCTCATAGGTGTCCCTATCGTCGCCGTCCAATGCATGGATATTGGTGACTCATATAGACTCATAACCAAGGACTGTTTGAAATGACAAGCGGACAATGTGCACAAATAAAAGCGATACTTAGCTCTAATTCAGTTTTCGGTTACCACTGTGCAAACATAAATTTGGCGCCTCAACGCGTTTCGCCTAACCAGGCTCATCAGGAGGCCAGATGAAAGGGTTCAGATGTCCTGTGCATGGTGTGGTGGCTAACCTGTGATGTGTGTCTGTTCCCCATTTGTACATACCGCCAGACAGTGCGTCATCAAGCACCGCCCCTACCAATTAGATGAGCGATTGGTGCTTGTCAACTTTCGCGTCATCTGACGCTGCTCCCCATGTGCGTATCAGGAATAGTTTTCGCTCACCGCCAACGTCAGTTCCGCCCTTACTAGAGTGATCCCTGAGGACGTCACTTCCGCCCTCTCCTGATCCTTGGGAGATCGTGTGCGCATGTTCAATACAACGTTGCGCACCGCCTCTGATGTACAGGACAGGTACTTGTGCAGGGACATTCCCTCATTTTGGCCCACTTGCCGATAGTCCGGTGAGCAGAGGGGTACGCATACTATTATCAAAAAAGGGGGATCGCTCTCCGGTGGGCGCATACAGATAGAATCATGGCTCATAGGAAGTCTAGTTTTTCATTTTATTTCGGAGAGGCTTAACTCTATATAAGGATTAGTTAAGTTAACAAAATCCTATGTTTTTTGGAACACATGCCTCAATGGACTGTGACAATTACGCAATCACACTGTGTCAATGCACAGTTCTGCATGGCGGTATATAAACAAATTGAAAAACAATATTATATAAATGTATATAAATCTATACGGATCTATCCAATAAAAGATCATATAACATGGAGAGTATGGTCTAGCTTCCTACTTCCTCCCAAACAACATGAATGAAGGCTATAGGAAACAGGCAAAAGAGTTAATTTCATTAAGACCATAGGGTTCAAGAGAATTAAGTCTGAAGATCCATTCGCACTCCCTCCTTAGGATAATGTTGTCATTATCGCCACCCTAGGATTGGTATGTACCACTTCAATGATCATAAAGGAAATGTCATTCAGACTTCCACTGTGGCAAGAATTCATATGTCGTGCTAAGGGGGTGTCTCTATTATTACGGATATCTCCCATGTGTTCTCCAACTCTTCTCCTGAACTCTCTTTTGGTCTTTCCCACATAATCCTTCGGGCATGAGCATGTGCCTTTGTATACCACAGCCGTGGTTCTACAGTTCGAGAAGTCTCTCAAAAAGAATCTCAGTCCTGTGGAAGCACTGAAGAAGCACTTCGCCGGTGACATCCATCTACATAGTGTACAATTACCACATTTATAGAAACCAATAGGTTTTCTATCCAGCCACGTACCCTCCCTAGTTGGTCTCTTATATTGACTGTGTACCAGCATATCTCTGAGAGACCTTCCCTTTCTGTAGGTAATATTAGGTCGTAGCCCCACTATATCCCTCAGGTCAGGATCCATTCTGAGAACGTCCCAGTGTCTATTTAAAATGCGCCTCACCTCATCATGCCCAAAGTCAAAAGTGCCTATCACCCTAGTGACCTCAGAGGTCTCTGTTTTCACTTTGTTTTGTAGGAGCTGATGTCTGTTTGACCTCCTAGCATGATCAAAGGCAGTATTAATGACATGTTCAGGGTACCCTTTTTCCCTGAATCTACTCTGCATGTCTCTTGATTGGCGCATAAATGTCTCATTCATGGAACAATTCCTTCTGACCCTTAGGAACTGTCCTTTGGGGATTCCTCTTTTTAGTGGGGTAGGGTGATGACTCTGCCAGTGAAGGAGGTTATTAGTGCTGGTCGGTTTCCGGTATATCATTGTGGATATGTTTCCTTCTGTCCCTTTCTTAATCCTAATATCCAAAAAGGATATTTCACTGTTGTGAATTTCAAAAGTGAATCTCAAATTCAGACTATTATTATTAAGATACTTTACAAATTCTTCAAACTCCACCCTCGTACCTGTCCAGACTACAAAAACATCGTCGATGTATCTGTGCCACAACGATATTTTATCTTGCCACCACTCTGTTTGATCTTTAAATATTACTGTCTCCTCCCACCAGCCCAGGAACAGATTTGCATACGACGGGGCACAAGGACTCCCCATCGCGGTGCCCCTGAGCTGGTGGAAGTATTTACCATCAAAAGTGAAGGCATTGTGGGTTAGAGTATACTCTAATAGTGATGTCACAAATTTATTATGTCCCCCACAGGTGATAGATCTTTGTCGCAGAAAATGTTCCACACCCCTAATTCCTAGGTGGTGGGGTATACTGCTATATAGGGCCTCTACATCAATCGATGCAAGCCAGGAATTATCGTCAAGGGAGATACCATCCAGTTTAAGTAGCAGATCTGAGGTATCTCTAAGGTACGAGGGTAAAGAGACAACAAAGGGGTGAAGAATTTCTTCAATGTAGAGACCACAGTTCTGAGTAAGGGAGTTTACCCCCGAAACAATGGGTCTCCCCTTAAGGGGATCAAGCCCCTTATGTATTTTTGGTAGGGCGTAGAATGTCGCCTCTACTGGAAATTTGGGCAACATAAACTCATATTCGGTTTTGGAGATAAGTTTGTCAAACAGGGCTCCATCAAGGAGTCCCTTAAGCTTCTCTTTGAAATTTGTGGACGGGTTGACTGACATAATCTCATAGGTACTAGTGTCCAACAGAATATCCGTGCACATTCTCCTGTATTTGTCATGGTCCATAATGACCAAGTTGCCCCCTTTGTCAGAAGGTTTTATGACTAGTTGATTATTTCTACTGAGTGTCTCCAGGGCTCTCCTCTCATTCTCTGATATGTTATCTTGTAACTCGAAATTAAGATTTCTTATTTTCTTGAGATCCCTCTCGACCAGTGACAGAAAAATGTCAATATTCCTAGTTTCCCCAGGAGGTGGCATTCTAGTGCTCTTATTCTTGAGAGTAGTGTAGGGCCCCCTATCTCTTTCGATCGTATGCTCGTTCTCCTCAAGAAGACCCGCCAGATTTCGATACGTTTCAAAATCATCTTCATCTATGCCCTGTCTGAGACATTCCTCACGGTTGTATTGTTTGAAAAATTTCTTCCATTTTAATTTTCTACAGAATAGATTGAGATCTTTTACCCATTCGAAGCAATTAAACTTATTGGTTGGAACAAAATTCAGACCTTTTGCCAGTAAAGCTGACTCTTCTCTACTCAAAGGATGCGAGGATAGGTTAATAATTTGCCCTTTTATTGGTTGAACCTGGTTCTTAGATGATAACCCATCCTCGCTCCCTGCTCCAAAAAAGAGGAAGATGAAGAAGAGGAAGAAGGGGGTATTGATGGACATGGTATGGGGAAGGTTGGGGCCGTATGTCTCATCTGAAAGCCCCCCCTTTGTGTAGATCTCCCCCTTCTGCCACCCCTTGATCGTCTTCCTCTCGTGTTTTGCCATCTATGCCTGGAGAAAGTACCTCTGAACTGTGTCCCTCCTAAATTGGTATCTGATCTCTCGGTGTCGGAGGTGTCAATGTCTGAAGATGACGCCTCTGAATAGCTATCCCTCTGGAAGTTGAGAATCTGATTTTCACTGAAATCTTTAAGATCACGCTGAAATTGTAGCTGTTTTCGTTCCTTCAATAGTGCTTGGTATCTTTCTACCGATGTCTGTAAAAGACCCTCTCTTCTATTGAAGTCAGGATCTGTTTTAAATTTGAGTACACCTTCAATAAGTTTATTTAATTGTACAGTGCTTTTTTCGAGCAATTTTTTCTCTTCTATCAAAATGATTTGCATAAATCTAATGGAAGAATCAATAGATTCCTTAAGCCACAGGTTCATTAGCTCTTGTGATGCTATTCTCGGGGAAGGATTGATGTTTATCCTGAGGCCCCTCGGAACAATCCTATTTTTTAGATAATTCTCGATAGTCCTGATTTCCCACCAGGATTTCAAGTGTTCTTTATAGGCACCATACAGATCATTGAACAAATTTTTGAGAGTCAGGGGGCCTGTAGGTGTAGCACCAGTACCTCCTACGCTAAACGCCTGATTTGCATCCTCAAGCCATACATCTGGGTTGATGGGTCCTGCCAGGAAACTTGCCATAACAATCCAGAATTCTCAAATAATAATCAAAAATGATAATATATTAGGCTAGTAAAGCAAAAATCATATGAAAAAACCAAAAAGAAATACTTTATTGATAATTTACCTTAGTAAGTAACACCAAAAAATTGACATACAAAGTGAACATGTAGTGTTCAGAAATATAAAATATTGGGCCCATCTGGATGTCCCTAGTAGGTAGCTATACTGTTTCCTGCCTTGCCGCGGAGGTTGGCACCCTAGGGGGAGCGTTGTGGCGCCCCCGCTCACCGATGACTGACCCTAGTGGCCCTGATAAGCCCTGCGGACTGATGGATCCCACTGCCCGATGAAATAAGGGGACCCCTATATCTAGACAGAGACCTTCTATGCTAGTACATCCCTATGTCCCAATAGTGTAAAAACAAAGAACACAGGTATAATAGTGGTAACTATTCAGTAATTGATTGAAACCAAAATTGGTGAAATTAGAGCTAAACAGATGGGATATCCCAATTAGCAGCTGATTTCCATAGCCACTAACAATATCCTGTGGCTAGTGAATAGGTGTATACACCTTAAACTCTAGGCATATCCTGTATTGCAGATGTATTACGAATATACCCCTAATAGGGCAATATAATAACTAGGTGCACTTGTACCGCAAAATTGCACGATCACATGCCTCATGGATGTATAGAGTCTAGTCTAAGATGTGTCATATGTCACAAAACATTCCTCAAAGTGTTCAGCATTAAGATGTACTTATGTCAGAACAAATCAAAGCCTTCACATAGGCACACCCAGGCGATTCAAGACCGCCTAATTAATATGTAATGATATATGGCATCCTATGTACTTTAAATCAGGGAAATTGGTGATCACTCAATTGATGAATCTCATGAGCAGTATGTCCCAGATGAACAATAACGGCTGAATCACAAAAGAATGAAACAAATATATAAATATATGCCGTGTTTTAGATGCACTCAAATTAGTGCAATTTAGTGCTTTCGCATATTCATACCAAGGCGATAGATAGTCGCATGATGGATATATATGGATATATATTAGCTCATAGGTGTCCCTATCGTCGCCGTCCAATGCATGGATATTGGTGACTCATATAGACTCATAACCAAGGACTGTTTGAAATGACAAGCGGACAATGTGCACAAATAAAAGCGATACTTAGCTCTAATTCAGTTTTCGGTTACCACTGTGCAAACATAAATTTGGCGCCTCAACGCGTTTCGCCTAACCAGGCTCATCAGGAGGCCAGATGAAAGGGTTCAGATGTCCTGTGCATGGTGTGGTGGCTAACCTGTGATGTGTGTCTGTTCCCCATTTGTACATACCGCCAGACAGTGCGTCATCAAGCACCGCCCCTACCAATTAGATGAGCGATTGGTGCTTGTCAACTTTCGCGTCATCTGACGCTGCTCCCCATGTGCGTATCAGGAATAGTTTTCGCTCACCGCCAACGTCAGTTCCGCCCTTACTAGAGTGATCCCTGAGGACGTCACTTCCGCCCTCTCCTGATCCTTGGGAGATCGTGTGCGCATGTTCAATACAACGTTGCGCACCGCCTCTGATGTACAGGACAGGTACTTGTGCAGGGACATTCCCTCATTTTGGCCCACTTGCCGATAGTCCGGTGAGCAGAGGGGTACGCATACTATTATCAAAAAAGGGGGATCGCTCTCCGGTGGGCGCATACAGATAGAATCATGGCTCATAGGAAGTCTAGTTTTTCATTTTATTTCGGAGAGGCTTAACTCTATATAAGGATTAGTTAAGTTAACAAAATCCTATGTTTTTTGGAACACATGCCTCAATGGACTGTGACAATTACGCAATCACACTGTGTCAATGCACAGTTCTGCATGGCGGTATATAAACAAATTGAAAAACAATATTATATAAATGTCGTATATAAATCTATACGGATCTATCCAATAAAAGATCATATAACATGGAGAGTATGGTCTAGCTTCCTACTTCCTCCCAAACAACATGAATGAAGGCTATAGGAAACAGGCAAAAGAGTTAATTTCATTAAGACCATAGGGTTCAAGAGAATTAAGTCTGAAGATCCATTCGCACTCCCTCCTTAGGATAATGTTGTCATTATCGCCACCCCTAGGATTGGTATGTACCACTTCAATGATCATAAAGGAAATGTCATTCAGACTTCCACTGTGGCAAGAATTCATATGTCGTGCTAAGGGGTGTCTCTATTATTACGGATATCTCCCATGTGTTCTCCAACTCTTCTCCTGAACTCTCTTTTGGTCTTTCCCACATAATCCTTCGGGCATGAGCATGTGCCTTTGTATACCACAGCCGTGGTTCTACAGTTTGAGAAGTCTCTCAAAAAGAATCTCAGTCCTGTGGAAGCACTGAAGAAGCACTTCGCCGGTGACATCCATCTACATAGTGTAAAAGTGACGTCCTCAGGGATCACTCTAGTAAGGGCGGAACTGACGTTGGCGGTGAGCGAAAACTATTCCTGATACGCACATGGGGAGCAGCGTCAGATGACGCGAAAGTTGACAAGCACCAATCGCTCATCTAATTGGTAGGGGCGGTGCTTGATGACGCACTGTCTGGCGGTATGTACAAATGGGGAACAGACACACATCACAGGTTAGCCACCACACCATGCACAGGACATCTGAACCCTTTCATCTGGCCTCCTGATGAGCCTGGTTAGGCGAAACGCGTTGAGGCGCCAAATTTATGTTTGCACAGTGGTAACCGAAAACTGAATTAGAGCTAAGTATCGCTTTTATTTGTGCACATTGTCCGCTTGTCATTTCAAACAGTCCTTGGTTATGAGTCTATATGAGTCACCAATATCCATGCATTGGACGGCGACGATAGGGACACCTATGAGCTAATATATATCCATATATATCCATCATGCGACTATCTATCGCCTTGGTATGAATATGCGAAAGCACTAAATTGCACTAATTTGAGTGCATCTAAAACACGGCATATATTTATATATTGTTTCATTCTTTTGTGATTCAGCCGTTATTGTTCATCTGGGACATACTGCTCATGAGATTCATCAATTGAGTGATCACCAATTTCCCTGATTTAAAGTACATAGGATGCCATATATCATTACATATTAATTAGGCGGTCTTGAATCGCCTGGGTGTGCCTATGTGAAGGCTTTGATTTGTTCTGACATAAGTACATCTTAATGCTGAACACTTTGAGGAATGTTTTGTGACATATGACACATCTTAGACTAGACTCTATACATCCATGAGGCATGTGATCGTGCAATTTTGCGGTACAAGTGCACCTAGTTATTATATTGCCCTATTAGGGGTATATTCGTAATACATCTGCAATACAGGATATGCCTAGAGTTTAAGGTGTATACACCTATTCACTAGCCACAGGATATTGTTAGTGGCTATGGAAATCAGCTGCTAATTGGGATATCCCATCTGTTTAGCTCTAATTTCACCAATTTTGGTTTCAATCAATTACTGAATAGTTACCACTATTATACCTGTGTTCTTTGTTTTTACACTATTGGGACATAGGGATGTACTAGCATAGAAGGTCTCTGTCTAGATATAGGGGTCCCCTTATTTCATCGGGCAGTGGGATCCATCAGTCCGCAGGGCTTATCAGGGCCACTAGGGTCAGTCATCGGTGAGCGGGGCGCCACAACGCTCCCCCCTAGGGTGCCAACCTCCGCGGCAAGGCAGGAAACAGTATAGCTACCTACTAGGGACATCCAGATGGGCCCAATATTTTATATTTCTGAACACTACATGTTCACTTTTTATGTCAATTTTTTGGTGTTACTTACTAAGGTAAATTATCAATAAAGTATTTCTTTTTGGTTTTTTCATATGATTTTTGCTTTACTAGCCTAATATATTATCATTTTTGATTATTATTTGAGAATTCTGGATTGTTATGGCAAGTTTCCTGGCAGGACCCATCAACCCAGATGTATGGCTTGAGGATGCAAATCAGGCGTTTAGCGTAGGAGGTACTGGTGCTACACCTACAGGCCCCCTGACTCTCAAAAATTTGTTCAATGATCTGTATGGTGCCTATAAAGAACACTTGAAATCCTGGTGGGAAATCAGGACTATCGAGAATTATCTAAAAAATAGGATTGTTCCGAGGGGCCTCAGGATAAACATCAATCCTTCCCGAGAATAGCATCACAAGAGCTAATGAACCTGTGGCTTAAGGAATCTATTGATTCTTCCATTAGATTTATGCAAATCATTTTGATAGAAGAGAAAAATTGCTCGAAAAAAGCACTGTACAATTAAATAAACTTATTGAAGGTGTACTCAAATTTAAAACAGATCCTGACTTCAATAGAAGAGAGGGTCTTTTACAGACATCGGTAGAAAGATACCAAGCACTATTGAAGGAACGAAAACAGCTACAATTTCAGCGTGATCTTAAAGATTTCAGTGAAAATCAGATTCTCAACTTCCAGAGGGATAGCTATTCAGAGGCGTCATCTTCAGACATTGACACCTCCGACACCGAGAGATCAGATACCAATTTAGGAGGGACACAGTTCAGAGGTACTTTCTCCAGGCATAGATGGCAAAACACGAGAGGAAGACGATCAAGGGGTGGCAGAAGGGGGAGATCTACACAAAGGGGGGGCTTTCAGATGAGACATACGGCCCCAACCTTCCCCATACCATGTCCATCAATACCCCCTTCTTCCTCTTCTTCATCTTCCTCTTTTTTGGAGCAGGGAGCGAGGATGGGTTATCATCTAAGAACCAGGTTCAACCAATAAAAGGGCAAATTATTAACCTATCCTCGCATCCTTTGAGTAGAGAAGAGTCAGCTTTACTGGCAAAAGGTCTGAATTTTGTTCCAACCAATAAGTTTAATTGCTTCGAATGGGTAAAAGATCTCAATCTATTCTGTAGAAAATTAAAATGGAAGAAATTTTTCAAACAATACAACCGTGAGGAATGTCTCAGACAGGGCATAGATGAAGATGATTTTGAAACGTATCGAAATCTGGCGGGTCTTCTTGAGGAGAACGAGCATACGATCGAAAGAGATAGGGGGCCCTACACTACTCTCAAGAATAAGAGCACTAGAATGCCACCTCCTGGGGAAACTAGGAATATTGACATTTTTCTGTCACTGGTCGAGAGGGATCTCAAGAAAATAAGAAATCTTAATTTCGAGTTACAAGATAACATATCAGAGAATGAGAGGAGAGCCCTGGAGACACTCAGTAGAAATAATCAACTAGTCATAAAACCTTCTGACAAAGGGGGCAACTTGGTCATTATGGACCATGACAAATACAGGAGAATGTGCACGGATATTCTGTTGGACACTAGTACCTATGAGATTATGTCAGTCAACCCGTCCACAAATTTCAAAGAGAAGCTTAAGGGACTCCTTGATGGAGCCCTGTTTGACAAACTTATCTCCAAAACCGAATATGAGTTTATGTTGCCCAAATTTCCAGTAGAGGCGACATTCTACGCCCTACCAAAAATACATAAGGGGCTTGATCCCCTTAAGGGGAGACCCATTGTTTCGGGGTAAACTCCCTTACTCAGAACTGTGGTCTCTACATTGAAGAAATTCTTCACCCCTTTGTTGTCTCTTTACCCTCGTACCTTAGAGATACCTCAGATCTGCTACTTAAACTGGATGGTATCTCCCTTGACGATAATTCCTGGCTTGCATCGATTGATGTAGAGGCCCTATATAGCAGTATACCCCACCACCTAGGAATTAGGGGTGTGGAACATTTTCTGCGACAAAGATCTATCACCTGTGGGGGACATAATAAATTTGTGACATCACTATTAGAGTATACTCTAACCCACAATGCCTTCACTTTTGATGGTAAATACTTCCACCAGCTCAGGGGCACCGCGATGGGGAGTCCTTGTGCCCCGTCGTATGCAAATCTGTTCCTGGGCTGGTGGGAGGAGACAGTAATATTTAAAGATCAAACAGAGTGGTGGCAAGATAAAATATCGTTGTGGCACAGATACATCGACGATGTTTTTGTAGTCTGGACAGGTACGAGGGTGGAGTTTGAAGAATTTGTAAAGTATCTTAATAATAATAGTCTGAATTTGAGATTCACTTTTGAAATTCACAACAGTGAAATATCCTTTTTGGATATTAGGATTAAGAAAGGGACAGAAGGAACATATCCACAATGATATACCGGAAACCGACCAGCACTAATAACCTCCTTCACTGGCAGAGTCATCACCCTACCCCACTAAAAAGAGGAATCCCCAAAGGACAGTTCCTAAGGGTCAGAAGGAATTGTTCCATGAATGAGACATTTATGCGCCAATCAAGAGACATGCAGAGTAGATTCAGGGAAAAAGGGTACCCTGAACATGTCATTAATACTGCCTTTGATCATGCTAGGAGGTCAAACAGACATCAGCTCCTACAAAACAAAGTGAAAACAGAGACCTCTGAGGTCACTAGGGTGATAGGCACTTTTGACTTTGGGCATGATGAGGTGAGGCGCATTTTAAATAGACACTGGGACGTTCTCAGAATGGATCCTGACCTGAGGGATATAGTGGGGCTACGACCTAATATTACCTACAGAAAGGGAAGGTCTCTCAGAGATATGCTGGTACACAGTCAATATAAGAGACCAACTAGGGAGGGTACGTGGCTGGATAGAAAACCTATTGGTTTCTATAAATGTGGTAATTGTACACTATGTAGATGGATGTCACCGGGGAAGTGCTTCTTCAGTGCTTCCACAGGACTGAGATTCTTTTTGAGAGACTTCTCGAACTGTAGAACCACGGCTGTGGTATACAAAGGCACATGCTCATGCCCGAAGGATTATGTGGGAAAGACCAAAAGAGAGTTCAGGAGAAGAGTTGGAGAACACATGGGAGATATCCGTAATAATAGAGACACCCCCTTAGCACGACATATGAATTCTTGCCACAGTGGAAGTCTGAATGACATTTCCTTTATGATCATTGAAGTGGTACATACCAATCCTAGGGGTGGCGATAATGACAACATTATCCTAAGGAGGGAGTGCGAATGGATCTTCAGACTTAATTCTCTTGAACCCTATGGTCTTAATGAAATTAACTCTTTTGCCTGTTTCCTATAGCCTTCATTCATGTTGTTTGGGAGGAAGTAGGAAGCTAGACCATACTCTCCATGTTATATGATCTTTTATTGGATAGATCCGTATAGATTTATATACGACATTTATATAATATTGTTTTTCAATTTGTTTATATACCGCCATGCAGAACTGTGCATTGACACAGTGTGATTGCGTAATTGTCACAGTCCATTGAGGCATGTGTTCCAAAAAACATAGGATTTTGTTAACTTAACTAATCCTTATATAGAGTTAAGCCTCTCCGAAATAAAATGAAAAACTAGACTTCCTATGAGCCATGATTCTATCTGTATGCGCCCACCGGAGAGCGATCCCCCTTTTTTGATAATAGTATGCGTACCCCTCTGCTCACCGGACTATCGGCAAGTGGGCCAAAATGAGGGAATGTCCCTGCACAAGTACCTGTCCTGTACATCAGAGGCGGTGCGCAACGTTGTATTGAACATGCGCACACGATCTCCCAAGGATCAGGAGAGGGCGGAAGTGACGTCCTCAGGGATCACTCTAGTAAGGGCGGAACTGACGTTGGCGGTGAGCGAAAACTATTCCTGATACGCACATGGGGAGCAGCGTCAGATGACGCGAAAGTTGACAAGCACCAATCGCTCATCTAATTGGTAGGGGCGGTGCTTGATGACGCACTGTCTGGCGGTATGTACAAATGGGGAACAGACACACATCACAGGTTAGCCACCACACCATGCACAGGACATCTGAACCCTTTCATCTGGCCTCCTGATGAGCCTGGTTAGGCGAAACGCGTTGAGGCGCCAAATTTATGTTTGCACAGTGGTAACCGAAAACTGAATTAGAGCTAAGTATCGCTTTTATTTGTGCACATTGTCCGCTTGTCATTTCAAACAGTCCTTGGTTATGAGTCTATATGAGTCACCAATATCCATGCATTGGACGGCGACGATAGGGACACCTATGAGCTAATATATATCCATATATATCCATCATGCGACTATCTATCGCCTTGGTATGAATATGCGAAAGCACTAAATTGCACTAATTTGAGTGCATCTAAAACACGGCATATATTTATATATTTGTTTCATTCTTTTGTGATTCAGCCGTTATTGTTCATCTGGGACATACTGCTCATGAGATTCATCAATTGAGTGATCACCAATTTCCCTGATTTAAAGTACATAGGATGCCATATATCATTACATATTAATTAGGCGGTCTTGAATCGCCTGGGTGTGCCTATGTGAAGGCTTTGATTTGTTCTGACATAAGTACATCTTAATGCTGAACACTTTGAGGAATGTTTTGTGACATATGACACATCTTAGACTAGACTCTATACATCCATGAGGCATGTGATCGTGCAATTTTGCGGTACAAGTGCACCTAGTTATTATATTGCCCTATTAGGGGTATATTCGTAATACATCTGCAATACAGGATATGCCTAGAGTTTAAGGTGTATACACCTATTCACTAGCCACAGGATATTGTTAGTGGCTATGGAAATCAGCTGCTAATTGGGATATCCCATCTGTTTAGCTCTAATTTCACCAATTTTGGTTTCAATCAATTACTGAATAGTTACCACTATTATACCTGTGTTCTTTGTTTTTACACTATTGGGACATAGGGATGTACTAGCATAGAAGGTCTCTGTCTAGATATAGGGGTCCCCTTATTTCATCGGGCAGTGGGATCCATCAGTCCGCAGGGCTTATCAGGGCCACTAGGGTCAGTCATCGGTGAGCGGGGGCGCCACAACGCTCCCCCCTAGGGTGCCAACCTCCGCGGCAAGGCAGGAAACAGTATAGCTACCTACTAGGGACATCCAGATGGGCCCAATATTTTATATTTCTGAACACTACATGTTCACTTTGTATGTCAATTTTTTGGTGTTACTTACTAAGGTAAATTATCAATAAAGTATTTCTTTTTGTTTTTTTCATATGATTTTTGCTTTACTAGCCTAATATATTATCATTTTTGATTATTATCCATCTCTCACGTCGCTGCCTTCTCTGGGTCCGTCCCTCCCGCTGCCGCCCTCCCTTGATCTGTCTCTCCCGCTGCCTCCCTCTTTGGGTCCGTCTTTCACGCTGCCGCCCTCTATGGGTCCGTCTTTCATGCTGCTGTCCTCTCTGGCTTCACCTCTCCCGCTGCCACCGTCTCTCACGCTGCCACCCTATCTGGGTCCGTCTCTCGCTTCCGACCTCTCTGGGTCCATCCCTCTCGCTGCCGTCCTCTCTGGGTCCATCTCTCCCGCTACTGACCTCTATCTTTCCTTTCCTCCCACTGCCGCCCTCTCTGGGTCCATACTATCTCTCTTGACACCATCTCTGCGTCCTTTTCTCCTGCTGCCACCCTCTCTGGGTCTGTTTCTCACGTTGCCACCCTCTCTGGGTCCGTCCCTCCCGCTACTGCCTTCTCTGCGTCCGTTTCTCCTGCTGCTGCCCTCTCTGGGTCCGTCTCTCACGTTGACGCCCTCTCTGGGTCCGTCTCTCACGTCACTGCCTTCTCTGGGTCCATCCCTCCCGCTTACGCCCTATCTGGGTCTGTCCCTCCTCCTGCCACCATCTTTGTGTCAGTCTCTCCCGCTGCCATCCTCTCATTCTCTCACACCTCACTCTGGTTTTATAGGAATGGGATCTACCCCCTCATGAACTTCGCCGTCTCCCGCCCTCATGTGTTGCCACGCACGATCTCACAGTCCCAGGAAGACTTACAGACCACAAAGACCCCCACACCCGAGCCCGTGGAGGTAGAGACCAGGAAAGTGAGTGCATCCTCAGAGTCAACTGCATGGCAGCAGGACATAGTAAGGATGATGGGAGTGATGTGGTGACTGACGGGGAGACCATGATTGAATCTGACTGGACCCTTTGGGGTGGACAATGATACTGATGTATGGGGTTCTGGACTCCACACCTTCCCATATACTGAGACTGAGTCACTCCACATGTCCTCTACCCCTACAGGTCATACAGATGCACTGCAATCTGGAGCGCCACGAGGACAAGGCTCGGATACACGTATGTTACATCAACCTGAAACCACACTCTCCACTCCCTATAATGACCCCTTACATCTCATTCCTCCCTATAATGACCCCTTACATCTCATTCCTGCCTATAATGACCCCTTACATCTCATTCCTCCCTATAATGTCCCCCTTACTTCTCATTCCTCCCTTTAATGACCCCCTTATATCTCGTTGCGCCCTATAATGACCCCTTATATCTCACTGCTCCCGATAATGACACCTTATATCTGACTCCTCCCTATAATGACCACTTTATATCTCACAGCTCCCTATAATGACCCCTTATATCGGACCACTCCCTATAATGACCCCCTTATATCTCACCGCTCCCTATAATGACCCCCTTATATCTGACCGCTCCCTATAATGACCCCCTTATCTGCCCCCTCCCTATAATGACTCCCTTATAGCAGACCCCTCCCAATAATGACCCCTTTATAGCTCACTGCCCTTTATAATGACCCCTTATATCTGACCCCTCCCTAGAATGACCCCTTATATCGGACCACTCCCTATAATGACCCCCTTATATCTCACCGCTCCCTATAATGACCCCCTTATATCTGACCGCTCCCTATAATGACCCCCTTATCTGCCCCCTCCCTATAATGACTCCCTTATAGCAGACCCCTCCCAATAATGACCCCTTTATAGCTCACTGCCCTTTATAATGACTCCTTATGTCTGACCCCTCCCTAGAATGACCCCCTTATATCTGACCGCTCCCTATAATGATCCCTTATATCTGACTCCTCCCTATAATGAGCCCCTTATATCTCTCTGCCCCCTATAATGACCCCTTATATCTCATTACTCCCTATAATGACCACTTATATCTCACATCTCCCTATAATAACCCCCTTATATCTGACCGCTCCCTATAATGACCCCTTATATCTCACAGCTCCCTATAATGACCCCCTTATATCTGACCCTTCCCTATAGTGACCCTCTTATATCTGACCCCTCCCTATAATGACCCCTTTATATCTCACCGCCCCTATAATGACCCCTTAAATCTCACAGCCCCCTGTAATGATCCCCTTATTTATCACCGCTTCCTATAATGACCCCTTATATCTGACGCTCCCTATAATGACTCCTTTATATCTGACCCCTCCCTATAATGACCCCTTATATCTGACCCCTCCCTATAATGACCACTTATAGCTCACAGCCCCATAATGATCCCTTATAGCTCACAACCAACCTATAATGACCCCTTATATCTCACCACTCCCTATAATGACCCCTTATATCTCACCGCTCCCCTATAATGACCCTTTATATCTCACCGCTCCCCTATAATGACCCTTTATATCTGACCCCTCCCTATAATGACCCCCTTATATCTCACCGCACCCTATAATGACCCCTTACATCTGACCCCTCCCTATAATGACCCCCTTATATCCCATCGCCCCTATTCCTGTATTCGCACCCTCGGGCGGTGACTTTGGTTGGAGTTTCCCCATTGTTAGTGGAAGCAGAGTTCGGGACGCTGACATGTTCCTGTCCCCATCCCCTGCCCACTCCTCCTGGAGTGAGCGCACCACCCTCCGCACTTGTCGCATGTCCCCAGCGGCTCAGCTGACCCCCGCAGTGTCCCCCACCCTCGGTCCACGCCACCTCTCACTTTGTGCTTCTTTCCTAGCTCACCTTGTACCTGAAGTTGGAGGATAAGTTAAACCGACACCTAAGCTGCGACCTGCTGCCCAGTAAGTGTCTCCTGTGCTCCTCCTGTACGGTGGGTACTCTTCCTGTACGGTGGGTTCTCCTCCTATACGGTGGGTTCTCATCCTGTACGGTGGGTTCTCCTCCTGTACGGTGGGTGCTCTTCCTGTATGGTGGGTGCTCCTCCTGTACGGTGGGTGCTCCTCCTTTACGGTAGGTTCTACTCCTGTACAGTGGGTTCTCCTGTACGGTGGGTGCTCCTCCTGTACGGTAGGTTTCCTCCTGTACGGTGGGTACTCCTCCTGTACGGTGGGTTCTCCTCCTGTACGGTGGGTTCTCTTCCTATACGGTGGGTGCTCCTCCTGTACGGTGGGTGCTCCTCCTGTACGGTGGGTGCTCCTCCTGTACGGTGGGTTCTCCTCCTGTACGGTGGGTGCTCCTCCTGTATGGTGGGTGCTCCTCCTGTACGGTGGGTGCTCCTCCTGTACGGTGGGTGCTCCTCCTATACGGTGGGTTCTCCTCCTGTACGGTAGGTGCTCCTCCTGTACGATGGGTTCTTCTCCTGTACGGTGGGTGCTCCTCCTGTTCGGTGGGTGCTCCTCCTGTACGGTGGGTTCTCCTCCTGTACGGTGGGTTCTCCTCCTGTACGGTAGGTTCTCCTCCTGTACGGTGGGTGCTCCTCCTGTACGGTGGGTGCTCCTCCTATACGGTGGGTTCTCCTCCTGTACGGTAGGTGCTCCTCCTGTACGATGGGTTCTTCTCCTGTACGGTGGGTGCTCCTCCTGTTCGGTGGGTGCTCCTCCTGTACGGTGGGTTCTCCTCCTGTACGGTGGGTTCTCCTCCTGTACGGTGAGTTCTCCTCCTGTACGGTGGGTTCTCCTCCTGTACGGTGGGTTCTCCTCCTGTACGGTGGGTGCTCCTCCTGTACGGTAGGTTCTCCTCCTGTACGGTGGGTGCTCCTCCTGTACGGTGGGTTCTCCTCCTGTACCGTGGGTGCTCCTCCTGTACGGTGGGTTCTCCTCCTGTACGGTGGGTTCTCCTCCTGTACGGTGGGTGCTCTTTCTGTACAGTGGGTGCTCCTCCTGTACGGTAGGTTCTCCTCCTGTACGGTGGGTGCTCCTCCTGTACAGTGGGTTCTCCTCCTGTACGGTGGGTGCTCCTCCTGTACGGTGGGTTCTCCTCCTGTACCGTGGGTGCTCCTCCTGTACGGTGGGTTCTCCTCCTGTACGGTGGGTTCTCCTTCTGTATGGTGGGTGCTCTTTCTGTACAGTGGGTGCTCCTCCTGTACGGTAGGTTCTCCTCCTGTACGGTGGGTGCTCCTCCTGTACGGTAGGTTCTCCTCCTGTACGGTGGATGCTCCTCCTGTACGGTGGGTTCTCCTGTACGGTGGGTTCTCCTCCTGTACGGTGGGTGCTCCTCCTGTACGGTGGGTGCTCCTCCTGTACGGTGGGTTCTCCTCCTGTACGGTGGGTTCTCCTCCTGTATGGTGGGTTCTCCTCCTGTATGGTGGGTACTCTTCCTGTACGGTGGGTTCTCCTCCAGTACTGTGGGTGCTCCTCCTGTACGGTGGGTGCTCTTCCTGTACTGTGGGTTCTCCTCCTGTACGGTGGGTGCTCTTCCTGTATGGTGGGTGCTCCTCCTGTACGGTGGGTGCTCCTCCTTTACGGTAGGTTCTACTCCTGTACAGTGGGTTCTCCTGTACGGTGGGTGCTCCTCCTGTACGGTAGGTTCTCCTCCTGTACGGTGGGTACTCCTCCTGTACGGTGGGTTCTCCTCCTGTACGGTGGGTTCTCTTCCTATACGTGGGTGCTCCTCCTGTACGGTGGGTGCTCCTCCTGTACGGTGGGTGCTCCTCCTGTACGGTGGGTGCTCCTCCTGTACGGTGGGTTCTCCTCCTGTACGGTGGGTGCTCCTCCTGTACGGTGGGTGCTCCTCCTGTACGGTGGGTTCTCCAACTGTACTGTGGGTACTCTTCCTGTATGATGGGTGCTCCTCCTGTACGGTGGGTTCTCCTGTACGGTGGGTACTCTTCCTTTACGGTGGGTGCTCCTCCTGGATGGTGGGTGCTCCTCCTGTATGGTGGTGTCACGGGTGTGTCGCTGCGAAGATCGTCGCGATTGCACACCCTGACTTCTCACAGCTGAGTTTCTGGTGCTGGGTGTTTTTCGGCAGTGAGAGAGTTAATTCTTCCTCTCTCTGTGCTGGACAAGACCAGCCTCGCTCAGCTGCAATTAATGTTGTTGTAATTGGATTCCTTCAAATACCTGCCTGTCTGCTAGGGAAGTGTCGGTGAAAGCATTCATGCAGACCAGCAGAGCGGATCGTATTGAGAAGTCTAAAGCTAAGGCCGGGATCACACATGCGAGAAACACGGCTGAGTCTCGCATGTGAAATCCCAGCTCTGGCGCCGGCACTCAGGAGTGGAGCGAGCGGCTGCATATAACTACATGCAGCCGCACACTCCACTCCCGAGTGCCGGCGCCAGAGCTAGGATTTCACATGCGAGACTCAGCCGTGTGTCTCGCATGTGTGATCCCGGCCTAAGAGTACCTGTTGTGGTTTTCTCCTCTCCTCGCTTTATTATTTATCTCCTTACCCGTTGGTGTTCCCTCTGTAGTGGTAGTTTTGTATGCAAGGTGGTCTTTTATTTTACCCCTTGTACTGTCTCGTTTGTCTTATACTGTGTGTGAAGGCAGTTACCTTCCTGTTCCCTGTGGTGGTAATCAGGGTCCTTCTCAGGACTAGATTACAGTGGTTAGGGATTCACAGTAGATAGGGTTACGCTGGCGGCCTGGACCTCTGTACCATCAACAGTACCTCCAGGTAGAGGGATTAGTCAGGACCCCAGCTTAGGCTCAGCATAGACCCCGGTCGTCCTGTATACAGAGACAGCGTGACAGGTGGGTTCTCCTCCTGTACGGTGGGTGCTCCTCCTGTACGGTGGGTGCTCCTCCTGTACGGTAGGTTCTTCTCCTGTACGGTGGGTTCTCCTGTACGGTGGGTGCTCCTCCTGTACGGTAGGTTCTCCTCCTGTACGGTGGGTTATCCTCCTGTACGGTGGGTTCTCCTCCTGTACGGTGGGTGCTCCTCCTGTACGGTGGGTGCTCCTCCTGTACGGTAGGTTCTTCTCCTGTACGGTGGGTTTCTCCTCCTGTACGGTGGGTGCTCCTCCTGTACGGTAGGTTCTCCTCCTGTACGGTGGGTTATCCTCCTTTACGGTGGGTGCTCCTCCTGTACGGTGGGTGCTCCTCCTGTACGGTGGGTGCTCTTCCTGTACGGTGGGTGCGCCTCCTGTACGGTGGGTTCTCCTCCTGTACGGTGGGTTCTCCTCTTGTACGGTAGGTTCTCCTCCTGTACGGTGGGTTCTCCTCCTGTATGGTGGGTGCTCCTCCTGTACGTGTCTCTCCGTACGGTTCTCCTCCTGTACGGTGGGTGCTCCTCCTGTACGGTAGGTTCTCCTCTTGTACGGTGGGTTCTCCTCCTGTACGGTGGGTTCTCCTCCTGTACGGTGGGTGCTCCTCCTGTACGTTGGGTGCTCCTCCTACGGTTTCTCCCGTACGGTGGGTGCTCCTGTACGGTAGGTTCTCCTCCTGTACGGTAGGTTCTCCTCCTGTACGATGGGTTCTTCTCCTGTACTGTAGGTACTCTTCCTTTATGGTGGGTGTTCCTCTTGTACGGTGGGTACCCCCTTGAGCTGAGTTCTCAGTGATACCACTAGGGGGCGCTTCCCTGTTGATATTCAGGTAACCGGCAGCTCATTCCATAGGGGCGACCTCCGAATCCTGAAATCCTCTGTGCTGCTGTGCGCCTGGTTCCAGTCTAGATGTTGGGTGCAGGTGGTCCGGACCGATGAGGACTGTGGTCCTTACGTGGTTTTGTCTTATGTCTGTTCTTCCTTCTGCAGATGAGAGTTCTCAGACGCTTGCGGCAGAGCTCGTGCACTATGGCTTCATCAGTGAGGTGAGTGCTGCGGGTGTGCGGGGCGTGCACGGGGCGACCCATGATGGGGGCACAGCCCCCGCCCTCTCTAGTCTGGAAATCCTGCTTCTCTTTGTTTCCTCAGGACGACCGTCAGAAAATGGCAACTTTCCTGGAGGACGCCCTGCAGAAGCATCGCCCCCCCCTGAACTGACAACTGCAGGTGTCCACTCTGGGCCAGACTGTGAATGGCACAAGGTTGTCAGGTGGTGCAGCCGGAGGCTGAGGGGCTGCAGCGCTAATGAGAACTGAAGCCCCCGAGGAGACGTTCGCTGCACCGTCCATCGCTTATTAACCGCGCTGCATCGTAACCAAGGAATGAATGGCGTCTGCACCGGCCGCGAGACGCGTCTACTGATTACAGGGGATAACGAGCGGTCCATGCCGGGTCCTCGCGGGACAGGCTCTCTGGTCCCAGAATGAGGTTACTCAACAGTCGTGACCACTGCTTCCCTCACAGTATAGTCACAGGGCCACAATTCTGTGGAGTCTACAGGACAGTACAATGGCCACCCCGTGTTATGTAAGATCACCATGGGTAGAGTAATATGGCGTCACTAAACTGTGGTGTACAGCTGGACCGTAGGGCGAGAGGAATGAGGTTGGCGATGCATCGTAGTGCGAGAGGAGTGAGGCTGGCGGTGCATCAGAGGGCGAGAGGAGTGAGGCTGGCGGTGCATCAGAGGGCGAGAGGAGTGAGGCTGGCGGTGTATCGTAGTGCGAGAGGAGTGAGGCTGGCGGTGCATCAGAGGGCGAGAGTGAGGCTGGCGGTGCATCAGAGGGCGAGAGGAGTGAGGCTGGCGGTGCATCAGAGGGCGAGAGGAGTGAGGCTGGCGGTGCATCAGAGGGCGAGAGGAGTGAGGCTGGCGGTGCATCAGAGGGCGAGAGGAGTGAGGCTGGCGGTGCATTGTAGTGCGAGAGGAGTGAGGCTGGCGGTGCATCGTAGTGCAAGAGGAGTGAGGCTGGCGGTGCATCGTAGTGCGAGAGGAGAGAGGCTGGCGGTGCATCTTAATGCGAGAGGAGGAGTGAGGCTGGCGGTGCATCTTAGTGCGAGAGGAGGAGTGAGGCTGGCGGTGCATCAGAGGGCGAGAGGAGTGAGGCTGGCGGTGCATCAGAGGGCGAGAGGAGTGAGGCTGGCGGTGCATCAGAGGGCGAGAGGAGTGAGGCTGGCGGTGCATTGTAGTGCGAGAGGAGTGAGGCTGGCGGTGTATCGTAGTGCAAGAGGAGTGAGGCTGGCGGTGCATCGTAGTGCGAGAGGAGAGAGGCTGGCGGTGCATCTTAGTGCGAGAGGAGGAGTGAGGTTGGCGGTGCATCAGAGGGCGAGAGGAGTGAGGCTGGCGGTGCATCTTAGTGCGAGAGGAGTGAGGCTGGCGGTGAATCAGAGGGCAAGAGGAGTGAGGCTGGCGGTGCATCGTAGTGTGAAAGGAGTGAAGCTGGCGGTGCATCTTATTGTGAGAGGAGTGAGGCTGGCGGTGCATCTTAGTGTGAGAGGAGTGAAGTTGACGGTGCATCGTAGTGTGAAAGGAGTGAAGCTGGCGGTGCATCTTAGTGTGAGGAGTGAGGTTGGCGGTGCATCGTAGTGTGAAAGGAGTGAAGCTGGCGGTGCATCTTAGTGTGAGAGGAGTGAGGTTGGCGGTGCATCGTAGTGCGAGAGGAGTGAGGCTGGCGGTGCATCGTAGTGCGAGAGGAGTGAGGCTGGCGGTGCATCTTAGTGTGAGAGGAGTGAGGTTGGCGGTGCATCGTAGTGCGAGAGGAGGGAGGATGGCAGAGCAGCATAGGGCAAGAGGGACGAGGGTTAGGACAGCAGTGCAAAGTAGGGCAAGAGGAGTGAGGCTGGCGGTGCACCGTAGGGTGAGAGGAGTGAGGCTGGCGGTGCACCGTAGGGTGAGAGGAGTGAGGCTGGCGGTGCATCTTAATGTGAGAGGAGTGAGGTTGGCGGTGCACTGAAGGGTGAGAGGAGTGAGGCTGGCGGTGCATCTTAATGTGAGAGGAGTGAGGTTGGCGGTGCACTGTAGGGTGAGAGGAGTGAGGCTGGCGGTGCATCTTAATGTGAGAGGAGTGAGGTTGGTGGTGCACTGTAGGGTGAGAGGAGTGAGGCTGGCGGTGCACCGTAGGGTGAGAGGAGGGAGGATGGCATTGCAGTGTCGGGGTCGTTTCGACAAACCACTTGTCCTCCAGTCACTCCAGATTCAGGCTATGAGCATGGGTTAACCAAAGAATGAGTCAGACAACAGGCTGGTTCAAACTCAGTGCATGCTCTGTACTGCTACCGGCGTCAGTAAGGGCTCAGCAACGTTCTGCCTTTATTTTCCTCTTACACAAGATTAAATACATGGTACATCAGGGTGGAGCAAGGGGTACCTAAAGAGAAACAGTATAGCCATATATGGATATGTATAGTATTCTGCCATCTGGATTGGTCCCACTGTTCCTTCAGCCCAGTCCTTGAATGATGTAACCTTTGGCTGATGCAACTTCTTGGAATTTAGGATCCGGCCCCATTTCTCAGAAATGGGTCTTAGAATTAGTTTCGAGCTGAATGACACGTAGCAAGGAAAGCTTATTGTTTGAATACACAAAATGGAAGCTAGCACATAAGCATCATATAAAAGTACAAAAATATATTTTAACCCTGACAATCCCCCCTAAACACTAAGCTTTCCCTTGCAGGGGTGGCCTTTGAGACTGTCCATGTGTTGGGGAAGGGGAGGTGGATTTCTTCACTTATTTATCTTAGAAGCTGTCCCCTGGTAGGACGCCCCCAGACAACCAAGTCCTACCCTAATAGCACATGGAGTTCTCCCAGCTGTCCCTAGACTAGATCTTTCAGTTGAACCTTGTCATAGGGGGTGTTGTCGGGCTTACTCAATGGAGTATATTTCTCCATGTCTCCTTTCTGGGTGTCATCGTATAACAGGGACACGGTTTCCTGATGTAAGAAAGTTCCTGACACGGGAGCCGCGCTGGTGATGGCCTTTCTATACAGGAAAATTACACAACACAAGTCTATTAGTCCCACCACTAGGGGGCCCCCCCACCAACAAACAGACTTACTGGAGAAATCCCTTCAGTCCTCCCAACCATCCTGAGAAAAAGGAAGTATCTACCCCTGTATTGGATTTCAACTCCTCGACTGGGCCCGTGATCTTTTTGAGAGCCATTATTGTTTTACCATTAACCCCTGAGTTCTAAGGAATATAGGTACAACATTCTTCCCCTATCATCCCACAGACTCCACCTTTTTCAGCAAAAATCATATCTATAGCCAATCTGTTCTGGAGAGTCATCCTTGTGTTGGGCCCCAATTCCTCAACTATGCCTGTTGTGAATGGGTTTGAGATGAGTTCTGAGCAGAGGCTCCCTCTGGTGGTTACAAGCGGTGCTAGTCTGTCCAGTGAAGATTGTGAGGACTGGGAATCAGGTGTTACTGACTGGTCTTATATAAGGGAGTCACCTTCCCATCAGGGTTGCCGGTGATCAATTGTTCTGGTCTGAATCCTTTATTCCAGTTTCCCTTGTAGCCTGCTGTGTCGTGTCTGCATCTCCTGCTAACAGATAAGACATTTTCTTCTTTTGTGTTTGTGCTATATTTTTGCATTTTGTCCTGCACTTCTGTGGGGGCCTTCAGGGTCCCCTACGGGGGCTTCTGCCCTCTCAGTTTTGTTCAGCCTCTGATGTTTGTACTTTTGCTTTTTCCAGTTTTTTCAGTGGCTGCTGTTTTGATTTTGTTACACCAGAGAACTAATTTAGGTGGAAGAGGTCGTGTGATCTCAGGTGTTTTTGAAATTAGTAGAGTTGTTGCTTTTCAGGGTTTTTTGGGATTGCCGTAAGTGCCCTTCCTATCCTTTTCTATTTAGTTAGTTTGGGCCCCAGCGTTTGCTCATACTATTTTCTTTCTGTGTCAGTATTTCATCTTGTCTAACCGCCATTACATGTTTGGGGGCTTTCTATTGTCTTTGGGGTTCTGCTCCGGGGCAGATAGCTTTCCTATATCTATCTTTAGGTGTAGTTAGTTTCTCAGGCTGTGACGAGGCGTCTAGGACCAACGTAGGAACGCTCCACGGCTGCCTCTAGTTGTGGTGGTTAGTCAGGGTACTGCAATCTCATAGATTCCAACTGCTCTGGTGTATTGCCTTTTTTACCTGCACTCCTCAGCTACCGAAACATAACAGTATCACCGGCCTAAAAATTGAAAATTGTATGGTACTCACAGAAGGGAAAAAAGGTTGTCAGAGTTGTCAGAGATATTTTTCTGTTTGTTGCATTTTTTTTTTCCCTCTGTATCTCTGGGTGCTGGGGAGGATCTTTTCTCTCAATGGAGTTTGCACGGTTGTCTGGCCGTGTGGATCAGCTTGCCACTGAGGTTCAGAGTATTGCTGCATATCTTGCTAGGTTGCCTGTTGTGGAACCTAGGATCCCCATGCCAGATTTGTTTTTAGGGGATCGAGCTAAGTTTCAGAATTTCAAAAATAATTGTAAATTGTTTTTTGCCTTAAAATCTAAGTCCTCAGGGAACGCAGCGCAGCAGGTTCAAATTATCATCTCTCTCCTGCGCGGCGATCCTCAGGATTGGGCTTTTTCCCTGATACCTGGGGATCCTGTTTTGAGTGATGTTGATGCATTTTTTCAGGCCTTGGGGTTATTGTACGATGAGCCTAATGTCACTGATCAAGCTGAAAAAGCCTTGTTGGCATTAAATCAGGGGCTTGATGACACTGAGTTATACTGTCAGAGATTCCGTAGGTGGGCAGTCCTGACCAAATGGAATGACGACGCTTTGGCAGCCCTTTTCCGGAAGGGTCTGTCAGATAATGTAAAGGATGTTATGGTGGGATTCCCTGTCCCCTCTGGTCTCAATGATTCTATGTCATTAGCGATTCAAATTGACAGACGTTTGCGTGAGCGGAGAAGTATGCGTGGAGTGGTGTTGCCTTGTGAACCAGCTTCTGAGCCCATGCAGTGTGATGGAGTGGTGTCTGGGGCACAGCATCATGAATTTCGAAAGCGCAATGGGTTATGTTTCTACTGTGGTGATGCCTCTCATGCTATTTCAGTCTGCCCTAAGCGGGGAAGACATTTTGCACGCTCAGTTGTCTTGGGTAGTGTTCAGACTAAGTTTTTATTAACTGTCACTCTGATATGCTCTCTGTCCTCATTTTCTGCTCAGGCTTTCGTTGATTCTGGAGCAGCTATTAACCTGATGGATTATGATTTTGCTAAACGTTGTGGGTTTCCCTTGATACCCCTACAGAAGTCTATTCCTTTACTGGGGATCGATTCTACCCCTTTGGCTGAGAATAAACCCCAGTTTTCTACTCAGGTGATAATGAGGGTTGAACCTGATCACCAGGAGTGCTGCAAATTTTTGGTTCTATATAATCTGCATGACATTATCGTGCTGGGTTTCCCTTGGTTACAGTCTCATAATCCTGTTTTGGATTGGAAATCTGTGTCTGTAACCAGTTGGGGCTGCCAATGTGTTAATACCAACACTCCTGTTTTTTCTGCCTCCCCCCAGGCTGAGGATGTTCCTGACTTTTTGTTTGATTTTTCTGATGTGTTTAGCGAAAGTAAATCTGCATCCTTACCTCCCCATAGGAGCTATGACTGCGCTATTGAATTAGTGCCTGGTAGTAAATTCCCTAAAGGTCGCCTTTTTAACTTGTCTGTACCTGAACATGACGCTATGCGGTCTTATATCAAGGAATCATTGGAGAAGGGTCATATCAGACCATCCTCTTCACCCTTAGGTGCCGGTTTTTTCTTTGTGGCCAAAAAAGATGGTTCATTAAGGCCGTGTATTGATTATCGTCTCTTGAACAATATTACTGTGAAATATCAATACCCGTTACCCTTGATTTCTGACCTGTTTTCCAGGGTGAAAAACGCTACTTGGTTTACCAAGCTTGACCTCAGGGGGGCGTATAACCTTATTCGCATTAAGCACGGGGATGAATGGAAGACGGCATTTAACACCCTGAAGGGCATTTTGAGTACCTTGTGATGCCCTTTGGGCTCACTAATGCTCCTTCCGTCTTCCAGTCCTTCATGAATGACATTTTCAGGGATTTTGTGGACAAGTTTCTGATTGTTTATTTGGATGATATCTTGATTTTTTCTAATGACTGGGACTCTCATGTGAAACATGTTCGGACTGTGTTCCAGATTTTGAGAGAGAATGCTCTGTATGTGAAGGGATCAAAGTGTCTTTTTGGCGTACAGAAGATCTCATTTCTGGGATTCATTTTGTCCCCATCTGTTATTGAAATGGACCCGGTCAAGGTTCAGGCCATCTGTGATTGGGTCCAACCTACTTCATTAAAGGCTCTTCAGAGATTTTTGGGTTTTGCCAATTTTTATCGTAAATTTATTGGTAATTTCTCTGTTATTGTTAAACCATTAACTGATTTGACCAGAAAGGGTTCTGATGTGGTGAATTGGCCTCCTGAGGCAGTCTCTGCGTTTCAGGAACTTAAGCAGAGATTCACTTCGGCTCCTGTTCTACGGCAGCCTGATGTTTCTCTGCCATTTCAGGTGGAGGTTGATGCCTCTGAAATTGGGGCAGGTGCCGTTTTGTCCCAAAAAGATCCAGAGACCTCTAAAAGTAACCCTTGTGCCTTTTTCTCTCGAAAATTTTCTCCTACTGAACGTAATTATGACGTGGGTAATCGGGAGTTATTGGCCATGAAGTGGGCTTTTGAAGAGTGGAGACATTGGCTGGAGGGAGCCAAACATCAGGTGGTGGTCCTTACGGACCATAAGAATCTGGTCTATCTGGAATCTGCCAAGCGACTCAATCCTAGACAGGCCAGGTGGGCCTTGTTTTTCACACGTTTTAATTTTGTGGTTTCCTTTCTTCCTGGCACTAAGAATGTTAAGGCGGATGCCCTCTCGAGGAGTTTCCTTGCGGACTCTCCTGAGCTATCTGATCCCTCTGTTATTTTGAAGGAGGGTGTAGTTCTTTCCGCCATCTCGCCCAATTTGAGACTTGCTCTGGAGGGGTGTCAGGAGGATAGGCCCGAGCGCTGCCCTGTTGGAAAATTGTTTGTCCCGGACCAATGGAAAAAGAGTGTGATGTCTGAGATTCATTGTTCCGCATTGGCTGGGCATCCCGGAATTTTTGGTACCAGAGACTTGGTTAGTCGGTCCTTTTGGTGGCCTACCTTGTCTCGCGATGTCAGGGAATTTGTGCAGTCCTGCGGGACTTGCTCTCGCTCCAAGCCTTGCTCTCGCTCTAGTGGTTTGTTGATGCCATTGCCTGTGCCCAAGAGACCATGGACCCATATCTCTATGGATTTCATTTCCGATCTTCCTGTTTCTCAGAGAATGACCACCATCTGGGTAATTTGTGATAGGTTTTCCAAAATGATACATCTTGTGCCATTACCTAAGTTGCCTTCCTCCTCTGAATTGGTGCCGTTGTTCCTTCAGCACGTGGTTCGTTTACACGGCATTCCTGAGAACATTGTGTCTGACAGAGGAGTCCAGTTTGTTTCCAGATTTTGGAGGACTTTTTGTTCTGGACTGGGTGTTCAATTGTCTTTCTCCTCTGCATTTCATCCTCAGACCAATGGTCAAACTGAGAGAACAAACCAGACATTGGAGACTTATCTAAGATGCTTTGTGTCTGCTGATCAGGATGACTGGGTCTCTTTTTTGCCTTTGGCTGAGTTTGCTCTTAATAATAGGGCTAGCTCTGCCACTTTGATGTCTCCGTTTTTCTGTAATTCTGGGTTTCACCCTCGATTTTCTTCAGGACAGACGGAGGCTTCTGTCTGTCCAGGTGTCGACTCTGTTGTTGAGCGTATGCAGCAGATTTGGGACCAGGTAGTGGAGAGGTTGTCCCTCTCTCAGGAGAAGGCCCAGCGGTTTGCTAACCGGCATAGGACTGATGGTCCTCGGTTTAAAGTGGGGGACTTGGTCTGGTTGTCCTCAAAGAATATTCCTATGAGAGTAGCATCTCCTAAATTTAAGCCTAGGTTCATTGGACCTTATAAGATCATGGAGATTATTAATCCTGTTTCTTTTCGTTTGCTTCTTCCAGGGACATTTAAGATCCATAACGTGTTCCACAAGTCCTTGTTGAAGAGGTTTGTTGAGCCAGTGGTTCCTGCTGCTGTGCCTCCTGACCCTGTTTTGGTTGAGGGCAATCTGGAGTATGTGGTTGAGAAAATATTGGATTCTCGTTTTTCTAGACGAAGACTCCAGTATTTGGTTAAATGGAGAGGTTATGGTCAGGAAGACAATTCTTGGGTGTTTGCTTCGGACATCCATGCTAGGAGACTTATCCGTGCGTATCATAGAACTCATCCTGACCGACCTGGTTGCTCAAATGAGGGTTCGGTGACCCCTCCTCAAGGGGGGGGTACTGTTGTGAATGGATTTGAGATGAGTTCTGAGCAGAGGCTCCCTCTGGTGGTTACAAGCGGTACTAGTGAGGATTGTGAGGACTGGGAATCAGGTGTTACTGATTGGTCTTATATAAGGGAGTAATTTTCCCATCAGGGTTGCCGGTGATCAATTGTTCTGGTCTGAATCCTTCTTTCCAGTTTCCCTTGTAGCCTGCTGTGTCGTGTCTGCATCTCCTGCTATCAGATAAGACAATTTCTTATTTTGTGTTTTTGCTATATTTTTTGCATTTTGTCCTGCACTTCTGTGGGGGCCTTCAGGGTCCCCTCCGGGGGCTTTTGCCCTCTCAGTTTAGTCCAGCCACTGTGTTTTGTACTTTTGCTTTTTGCAGTTTTTTCAGTGGCTGCTGTTTTTGTTACACCAGAGAACTAATTTAGGTGGTAGAGGTCGTGTGATCTCAGGTGATTTTGAAATTAGTAGAGTTGGTGTTTTTTCAGGGTTTTCTGGGATTGCAGTAAGTACCCTTCCTATCCTTTTCTATTTAGATAGTTTGGGCCCCAGCGTTTGCTCATACTATTTTCTTTCTGTGTCAGTATTTCCTCTTGTCTAACCGCCATTACATGTTTGGGGGCTTTCTATTATCTTTGGGGTTCTGCTCCGGGGCAGATAGCTTTCCTATTTCTATCTTTAGGTGTAGTTAGTTTCTCAGGCTGTGACGAGGCGTCTAGGACCAACGTAGGAACGCTCCACGGCTGCCTCTAGTTGCGGTGGTTAGTCAGGGTACTGCAATCTCATAGATTCCAACTGCTCTGGTGTATTTCCTTTTTTGCCTGCACTCCTCAGCTACCGAAACATAACAGGAGTCCAGTTTGTTTCCAGATTTTAGAGGACTTTTTGTTCTAAACTGGGTGTTCAATTGTCTTTCTCCTCGGCATTTCATCCTCAGACCAATGGTCAAACTGAGAGAACAAACCAGACATTGGAGACTTATCTAAGATGCTTTGTGTCTGCTGATCAGGATGACTGGGTCTCTTTTTTGCCTTTGGCTGAGTTTGCTCTTAATAATAGGGCTAGCTCTGCTACTTTGATGTCTCCGTTTTTTCTGTAATTCTGGGTTTCACCCTCGATTTTCTTCAGGACAGATGGAGGCTTCTGTCTGTCCAGGTGTTGACTCTGTTGTGGAGCGTATGCAACTGATTTGGGACCAGGTAGTGGAGAGGTTGTCCCTCTCTCAGGAGAGGGCCCAGCGGTTTGCTAACCGGCATAGGACTGATGGTCCTCGGTTTAAAGTGGGGGACTTGGTCTGGTTGTCCTCAAAGAATATTCCTATGAGAGTAGCATCTCCTAAATTTAAGCCTAGGTTCATTGGACCTTATAAGATCATGGAGATTATTAATCCTGTTTCTTTTTGTTTGCTTCTTCCAGGGACATTTAAGATCCATAACGTGTTCCACAAGTCCTTGTTGAAGAGGTTTGTTGAGCCAGTGGTTCCTGCTGCTGTGCCTCCTGACCCTGTTTTGGTTGAGGGCAATCTGGAGTATGTGGTTGAGAAAATATTAGATTCTCGTTTTTCTAGACGGAAACTCCAGTATTTGGTTAAATGGAGAGGTTATGGTCAGGAAGACAATTCTTGGGTGTTTGCTTCGGACATCCATGCTAGGAGACTTATCCGTGCGTATCATAGAACTCATCCTGACCGACCTGGTTGCTCAAATGAGGGTTCGGTGACCCCTCCTCAAGGGGGGGGTACTGTTGTGAATGGGTTTGAGATGAGTTCTGAGCAGAGGCTCCCTCTGGTGGTTACAAGCGGTGCTAGTCTGTCCAGTGAAGATTGTGAGGACTGGGAATCAGGTGTTACTGACTGGTCTTATATAAGGGAGTCACCTTCCCATCAGGGTTGCCGGTGATCAATTGTTCTGGTCTGAATCCTTGATTCCAGTTTCCCTTGTAGCCTGCTGTGTCGTGTCTGCATCTCTGCTAACAGATAAGACATTTTCTTCTTTTGTGTTTGTGCTATATTTTTGCATTTTGTCCTGCACTTCTGTGGGGCCTTCAGGGTCCCCTCCGGGGGCTTCTGCCCTCTCAGTTTTGTTCAGCCTCTGATGTTTGTACTTTTGCTTTTTCCAGTTTTTTCAGTGGCTGCTGTTTTGATTTTGTTACACCAGACAACTAATTTAGGTGGAAGAGGTCGTGTGATCTCAGGTGTTTTTGAAATTAGTAGAGTTGGTGCTTTTCAGGGTTTTCTGGGATTGCAGTGAGTACCCTTCCTATCCTTTTCTATTTAGTTAGTTTGGGCCCCAGCGTTTGCTCATACTATTTTCTTTCTGTGTCAGTATTTCTTCTTGTCTAACCGTCATTACTTGTTTGGGGGCTTTCTATTATCTTTGGGGATCTGCTCCGGGGCAGATAGCTTTCCTATATCTATCTTTAGGTGTAGTTAGTTTCTCAGGCTGTGACGAGGCGTCTAGGACCAACGTAGGAACGCTCCACGGCTGCCTCTAGTTGTGGTGGTTAGTCAGGGTACTGCAATCTCATAGATTCCAACTGCTCTGGTGTATTGCCTTTTTTACCTGCACTCCTCAGCTACCGAAACATAACATATGCCCTGAAAGACATCTCTACTATAATTTACAAATCTCTGTTCCGTATAATATATATAATTTATCCAATCCACATTTCTATTGATCTATATCGTTGGGATGAGGGAGAGAAAGCCTGCAGTAATCTGGTTCTGGGCTTTGTACTCATCGGGGACCCCCCTAGGCACTCCTATAGAGTCTATTTATATTTCAGCAGCAGATGGAAGGAAGGGAGACACACTAGTCATTACTAGTGGGTAGGCGGAGCCCACACAGGATAGAACACCTCAGATTAAAAAGAGTGTTGACCGGCCCCTCCAGCTCGGGCTCCTCCTACTCCAACTCTCCAGTCTAAAATTTGAGGTCACAGAGGATAGTCGCTGCTGGAGCAGCTCCTCAGAAGATTTTTTATTTTATCGGTCAGAGACTTGGACCCCCGTGGTTTTGAGGTCTCAGGGGTCTCAGCGCTGCTGGACCCCCACCCCTCCCTTGGCAGATCTGTATTACCCTTTAAGGTGGTCCCTGCAGAACCCTGCCGGCCCTGGGGATGAGGGTTGCTTCCCTGGCGGGGACGCAAACCGCGCTTCTGGGGTCACTGCGTTCCCCGCCCTGGGGGGAAGCGATGGGCATAGCGCCACAAATCCCTGGGGGTCCCTGTGGCGCTCAGCTGGGTGAGTACTCAACATTTTTAATGTGTTTGAGTGCTTCAGTGGCTGCTGCGGCAGCCGCTGCTACATGTATTCAGTGTGGTGATGTGTTTTTTTGTCCGCAGGTGGATGCCTGCAGGACATGGGAGCGGGGCAGGAGACGGAGAGCGGAGGAGTCGCGCGCTCTTTTTTTGAAGCCGGCGGGGGCGTGGCTTCGCGCTTTCCCGGTCGTTCACGGGCAGGAAGCGCTCAGTGCGCGATTTTCTCCTGCCTCTCCTTTTCCGGCTTCCCTCTTTCACAGCGCGGCGGCCATTACTGAAGGTGGCAGACTCCTCGGGCTCCTCACTCTCCTCTCCTCCCATCAGACCGAAGGAACACTGCACCGCGGCCAGCTGGGTGAGTCGTTCCTGCCTGTCAGGACAGAGGCTTAACTCCCTCACCCCCACAGCACAGGGCACCTTTCTGAGGCACAATTAGGTGGCAGACTGCGCTGTCCTGCAGCTGTGGCCTCATATAAGAGGCCTTTTTTTGTCTGGGGCTCGCACACCCTTTTCATTTAAAGAGGTTGTAGGGAGTCTGCGACATTAACCCCTTGGCATACTAATAGGCGGTTAACCCTTATTTGGGGGACAGCTGGGGTAGCTCTCTTTTTAAGAGCTTTAACCCTTCAGCGTTTCTTTTCTAGTTTCCTTAAGGAACCACACTGTTCTAGTTACTGACAGGTTTAACCTGCCATATACTGTGTGAGGGCATGTCAGATCAGGGTCCAGGAGGCGCGGACCGTCTCCCAGATCCGCTACAGGATCAGTCTCGCGTATCTGACACGCAGACCTCGACGGCGTCAAGCGCAGCGGTCAGAGGTTTAAGTGATGTCAAAATGGAGGCCCTCACTCGTTCTATTGATGGCCTGTCTGACCTTCTAGGTTATTGGGTGTCAGCTAGATCCTCTCATGGCAGGAAGCGCCACAGGCCGGTGCTATCCTTCCCGCGTAGCGACTCGGAGATCTCTGGTATGGAGGGTTCCCCTTCAAGCTCAGATGGGGAGATGTCCGATTCGGATAAGGAGGATCGGCAGGGACACTCTGCCTCTCTTTTGGGCCGTACAGAGGCTTTTATTGGAGCCATGAGGGAGGCATTGCAGTTACCGGAGGAGGTAACTAGACGTCCTGGTAAATCGGCTCGGATGTTTCAGGAGTCGCATAAGTCGCGATCAGCATTACCATCTCTGGATGAGCTTAATGGGGCAGTGGAGAAGGAACGCCTGTGTCCAGATAAACGTTTTCAGGGACACGGTTTTTTGAGACACTGTATCCGTGTTCGACGGAGTTGATTGATAATTGGATTCCTTCTCCTGAAGTGGATGTCCCTTTATCCCAGCTTAGCAAATCCTCATTACTTCCTGTTAAAGGGAAGGCGAGTCTGCAGGATCCGCTGGACAGAAAAACGGAGATGGCGGCGAAATCTATCTACGAGGCCGCGGGTCATGGATTCAGAGCAGTACTAGGATCCATGTGTGCTTGTAAAGCTTCCCTGAGCTGGTTGGACCGTCTACGGACGGCGTGGCAAGATGGATCCCTGCTATCCGAGGTAGATGGCTTTTCAAGTTGTTGGAGGATGCAGCCCGATATGGCAATGATGCAGGTTTGGATACTGCGTCACTGCTGTCCAGGGCGCAGTCCTCGGCGGTCACAGTCAGGAGAGCACTGTGGCTTAGACAGTGGACCGGGGACGCGGTTTCCAAGCAAGGTTTGCTATCTTTAGCTTACAAGGGTGGTCAGCTATTTGGTTCTGACCTCACGGAGCTGATTGTCAAGGCAAAGGCAAAAGAAACGGCTTTGCCGCAGCGAAGAGCTGTGACTTCTGCGTCTGGCAGGCCTAGTGCCGGTAGTAGTCGGCGGTCCTTTCGGTCCAGGGGACGGTTCGGTCAGCCCTCGTGGGGATCGGGTCGTCCGTCTTTTTCAGGAAAAAAGACCTCTCAGAAATCCCGCACTCCCTGGAAACAGAGCTTCCGTCAAGACAAGCGGGAAGCTGACAAAAAGCCCGCTAAGGCGGACTGACGCCAGGGCCTCACTCGAGGGCTCTCGAGTGGGGGGTCGCCTGCTCCAATTCGAATCGACTTGGGTTTCCCACATTTCAGACGTCTGGGTGACGCGGGTTGTGTCGGCAGGCTACTTCATAGCCGACCCCCGGACAGTTTTTGTCAATCTCGCATTCCGTCAGAGCCCGAGCTATTTGCCGCTCTATTGTGGGAGGTTGATTCCCTTCTGCAGAAGGGTGTGGTGGTACCGGTTCCGCCGGAGGACCGGGGAAGAGGGTTTTATTCCAACCTCTTTGTGGTCCCCAAAAAGGAGGACAAATTTCGCCCCATTCTGGATCTCAAAAGATTGAATCGGCATGTCCGCACCCGGAAATTCCGCATGGAGTCACTTCGCTCGGTTGTGGCGGCCCTGTCGCAGAACGACTTTTTGGTGTCAATCAACATTCGCGACGCTTATTTACATGTTCCCGTCGGAAGGGCCCACCAACGCTTCCTTCGTTTTGCCATAGGTCAGGACCATTACCAGTTTGTGGCTCTGCCATTCGGGGTGGCCTCAGCACCCAGAGTTTTTACAAAAATTCTGGCACCTCTCATGGCGATCCTTCGAAGACAGGGGGTTACGATTCTTCCCTACCTGGACGACCTTTTGATTGTGGCGTCCTCGAAGGAGGAGGCGGTGACGGCTCGCAATCTATCCCTCCAGCTCCTGGAGGTCTTCGGGTGGCTGGTCAATTGGGAGAAGTCGTCTCTGGAACCGTCGCAGTCAATCCAGTTTTTGGGGATGCATTTCGACACGGTACGAGCAGTGGTGTCCCTGCCTCCAGACAAGCAAACAACTCTTCTTCGACATGTACAGGTCATGAAGTCTTCGACAGCAATGTCCCTTCGAAGGTGTATGCGCCTTCTGGGTTTGATGGTGGCGTCGATGGAGGCACTTCCGTTTGCCCAATTTCATTCCAGGGCTCTCCAAATGCTCATTTTGAACCGTTGGGATCGATCGCAGGCTTCGCTGGATTGCAGTGTCATCATCTCCCACAGGGTGCGAGAGTCTCTAGGATGATGGTTACGTCCAGAAGCGTTATCCCTAGGGAAGTCCTTCCTCCCTCCGAGGTGGTCGGTCATAACCACCGATGCCAGCCTGACGGGCTGGGGGGGGTCTGGAACGATCTCTGGATTCAGGGGGTATGGTCGTCGGAAGAGTCTGTCCTGCCGATCAACATCCTGGAATTGAGGGCAATTTTCCTTTGCCTCCAACACTGGACGGTCCCTTTAAGCGGTCTACCAGTCCGAGTGCAGACGGACAACGCGACGGCGGTCGCGTATATCAACCATCAAGGTGGGACGAGGAGCTTCAGGCTTATGATGGAGGTGTCTCGGATCCTAGTATGGGCCGAGGCCAGGGTGCCAGCCATCTCTGCGATTCACATTCCAGTAGTTCAGAATATCACGGCGGACTTCCTCAGTCGCGAAAAGATGGACCCCGGAGAATGGAGTCTTCATCCGGAAGTTTTTGCACTGTTGTGCTCCTGTTGGGGAACTCCCCAAGTGGATTTGATGGCATCCAGGTTCAATGCCAAGTTACCGACGTTCATGTCCAGGTACAAGGACTCGAAGGCTGTGGCGGTGGATGCTCTGGTGGCTCCGTGGGACCAATTCGAGCTAATCTATGTGTTCCCGCCGATATCCTTACTTCCTCTGGTGTTGCGTCGAATCAGACTGGAGAGAGTCCCGGCTATGTTGGTAGCCCCGGATTGGCCAAGGAGGACGTGGTTCTCGACGCTGGTGTCGCTTCTGGCAGCGCCTCCACTTCCTCTCCCTCTTCGCCCGGACCTGTTAACCCAAGGGCCCGTTCGTCATCCGGACCTGAAGTCTCTGCGTTTGACGGCGTGGCTCTTGAGACCGAAATCTTGACCCGTCAAGGTTTTTCAGCCGAAGTCATTGCCACTCTGCGAGCTGCCAGAGGTCCGGCTACTACTAGGATTTATCACAAGACTTGGGAGGCCTTCTTTTCGTGGTGTTCGGGTTCTTCAAGGAACCCGAGGATTTTTTCCATTCTCAATTTGTTGGCCTTTTTGCAGTACGGGCTGGACAAGGGTTTGGCAGTTAGCACTCTGAAGGGTCAGGTTTCTGCTCTGTCCTTGCTGTTTCGGAAGGCTATCGCCTCGCGTAGGGATGTACGTTCCTTTTTTCGCTGAGTAACCCGTCAGTTTCCGCCGCGGAAGGCGCTTGTGTCTCCTTGGCGGCTCAATCTTGTCTTAGAGGCTCTTCAACATGGGCCTTTTGAGCCTATGGATGCTGTTAGCCTTTCTTTGCTCTCTTGGAAGGTTGCTTTTCTAGTGGCGGTCACTTCTTTGAGAAGGGTTTCTGAGTTGGCGGCTCTCTCTTGCTCGCCTCCTTTTCTGGAGTTTTACCAGGATCGCGTAGTGCTCCGCACACGGGGCGATTTTCTACCTAAGGTGGTGTCACAATTTCATGTTAACCAGGATATTGTGTTGCCCTCGCTCTGTCCGGAGCCAAGGAATTCGAAGGAACGGGCCTTGCACACATTGGATTTAGTGCGGGCTTTGAAGTTCTATTTGTCTATTACTCAAAGTTTTCGGAAATTGGATTCTCTGTTTGTGATTCCAGCAGGTCGTCGGCGTGGTCAACGAGCTTCCAAGGACTCTATAGCTCGTTGGATTCGGTCGGCCATTTTAGAGGCTTACCGACTTAAGGGTGAACCTTGCTCGATTAAGATTCGAGCTCACTCCACGAGGGCTGTGGGTTCATCGTGGGCCTTTCATCAAGGGGCCTCGGCAGCTCAGCTCTGTCGGGCGGCGACCTGGCGCTCCGTCCACACGTTTACAAAATTTTATAAGGTGAACGTTAGTGCTTCCGCTGATGCGGCCTTGGGACGTAGGGTCTTGCAGGCGGCTGTAGTTTAAAGTTCTTGTGAACTTGTATTTAGCGCTAGTTGCGCATTTATCTAAGTTGTTGGGAATCTGCCTCTTTTGTTTTTTTTGCCCACCCTTAATTTCTGGACTGCTTTGGGACGTCCCACTAGTAATGACTGTGTCTCCCTTCCTTCCATCTGCTGCTGAAAGACGGATTTTGGTAAGACCTTACCTGTAAAATCCTTTTCAGCGAAGGAAGGGAGACACAGCTCCCTCCCTTGGCAGAAGTGTGTTGTTGTATTTTCAGATGCGGCGTGACCCTTCTCTGATAGCGATTATCTGGGCTGAGGTCGGCGCGCTAAGGCTCTGTTTCCAGCATTGCCAGCTCATCGCAGTGGTCAGGTTCAGTGAGTAGTACCTGGAACTGTGTGTTTTTTTCTGTTATTTGCATAACCTGTTTTCTTGTTTTTTTCTCTGAAGTTTTTCAGAAGGGGTTATGTTGCTCCGCTGGTGATATTTGCTCTTCCTTAGCTTGTGTACGGACTGGAGAGTTGGAGTAGGAGGAGCCCAAGCTGGAGGGGCCGGTCAACACTCCTTTTTTTTTAATCTGAGGTGTTCTATCCTGTGTGGGCTCCGCCTACCCACTAGTAATGACTGTGTCTCCCTTCCTTCCTTCGCTGAAAAGGATTTTACAGGTAAGGTCTTACCAAAATCCGTCTTTTGGGATCCTCAGTATAGCTGGTATATAACTGGTCTAAGCTTCTTCTTTTTCTAGTCGGTTCAGGGGCCGTCTCAGGATCCCAGGGCAAGATTTTGAATTGCATTGCCAATTTCACCAGGGTACACTGACCAGTCCAAGTAGCCGGAAATCTGGACCTAAGTCGCCCATCCCCACATACCCAATACATTGATGGTGGAAGGTTCCATATAGCTGAATGCTGTAATACTAATCGGTGTGCCAAATCTATAAACTTTGAAATATTACTCATCATGCACCATCCGGGCTTTTGTCCTAGTGGGGAACAGTTACCCCAAGAGTTAATCTCTTCCCACGAGACTGGGACTGCAAGAAATGGTAGACTGGTGGATGTCACCGGCGCATGTGTACAAATCCAACAGTTTGCAACAGTTTGGTTTTGTTCTTTCAGTCCATCCACTAAAGCTAAGTGGTGTCTAATGAACCTGTTATTATCACCATCTACACAGCTAAGTCTGTTCCAAGCATCCGTTATTGCAAGGATGCAAGCAAATGTCATTAGTAGCATCATTCCTCTTCTGGAGGTTCTCCAAAGATCTTCTTACAATGAGATGCGTGGATCCAGGTTTCCTTGCCTTGTAGCTTGACTGCGGTACTTGTCGTCAGTAGAACTTGAAAAGGTCCATCAAATCTCGGATCCAGACTCTTTCTCACGTGTCTTTTATTGACTACCCAGTCTCCGGGCTGCAGGCTGTGACTCCCAGGATCCTGGTTCGGATCTGGAAGAGAACTGAAGACATTATCATGTACTTTCTTAAGTCTTTTATGCAAATCCCTTACATATGAGCTTAATACATGGTTACTCATTTCCAGTGCTTGGGGAAAAAAAAACATCCTAAGCTAGGCACTTTGCCAAATAGTACTTCATACGGAGAAAGTCCAGTTCTCCTATTTGGAGTGTACCTTACTGAGTATAGGGCTAATGGTAAACATTCAGGCCAAGATTTCCCTGTTTCAGCCATGGCCTTTTGGATTTTTAACTTCAATGTCCTATTTAGTCTTTCTACTTTTCCACTGCTTTGTGGATGATATGGGGTGTGGAAAGCTTGTTGAATTCCCAGAGCTGTCAAGACTTCATTCATTATTTCACCTGTGAAATGTGTACCTCTGTCACTTTCGATCACCTCTGGTACTCCATACCTGCACACCACCTCCACAAGCAGCTTCTTTGCGGTTGCCGTAGCTGTAGCCTTGGCAATCGGGAAAGCCTCCGGCCAACCTGAGAATAAATCAAAACACACCAACACGTAATCCCATGACCCTGATTTTGGCAGCTGAATATAATCAATCTGCAGTCTCTGGAAAGGATAGAGGGGCCGAGGGGCGTGTTTGGGTGGTGTCTTGACTACCCTTCCCTGATTATGTGTAGCACATACAATGCATCCCTGGATCAAACCTTCTATACAGGTGGAAAAGCCTGGTGCCACCCAATGCTTCTGCATCATGCTCATTACAGCAGTTTTGGACTGGTGGGTTGGCCCATGTAACATCTGGGCGACCGCAGGGTACAACGCCCTTGGAAGGCATCAACGCATCCCTCTTCCCCATACCCCATTTGCTGCATTCAGACATGCACCTTCTTTTTCCCACTTTTCTACTTCCTCCTGGCGCACCTGAGCCTGCATCTGGGATAAGGCATCCTCCGACACAAAGGGATTTTTGGGAGCGCTTACCTGGTGCATCGTTACCCCTTGGAGTGGTCTACTGGCTGCTGTTTTTCCTGCTGCATCGGCCATTGCGTTTCCTTTACTCACCTGATCAGTGCGTCTGGTATGTGCTTTAACTTTTATGACAGCTACTTCTTTTGGTAATTGTAATGCATCAATTAACTGCTGGACTGAGTCAGCATTTTTAATGGGATGTCCTGCTGCCGTCAGGAATCCTCTAGATTTCCAAATTGGACCAAAATCATGAGCTATACCGAATGCGTATCTAGAATCTGTGTAGGTGTTAACAATTCTACCTTCAGCTATCTTACAGGCCTCGGTCAGAGCCTTAAGTTCAGCCTCCTGGGCCGACTGATGTGGGAGCATTGGTTCTGCTTTGATCACTGCATTCAGGGAGACGATGGCATACCCGGTGTGGAAGGTACCTGAGTCATCTTGGTGGCGAGATCCATCTACAAAAAAAAATTCAAAATCAGCATTAAGTCTTTCAGTTTCAAACACTGTGGGTAGGCCTGCTGTTTCCTGTGCCATAAGCTGAACACAATCATGAGGAATCTCCTCTCTTGGATCTTCTTTGTACAATACCGTACCTGACCCCTCCTTTAGATCCGAGAGAGGTAACAATGTGGCAGGATTAAGTGTGGTACATCTCTGCAAAGAAACATTTGGAGGCATTAAAAATGCACATTGCAATCGAAGGTGACGTGCAGCTGAAAGGTGTGCCGGCTGCACCTGGTCCAGTATGGTGTATACATCATGAGGTGTAAGTACTGTCAGTAGATGATCAAGCACGATGTCTGACGATTTGTGGAGCAATAGTCCTACAGCATGTACTGCCCGTACACAGGACGGGGCACCTCTAGCCACTGCATCTAGTCTTCCACTGAAATAGTCTACAGGCCTTTGATTGTCACCATGTAACTGAGTCAATACTCTTGCCGCGCGTCCCTGCTGTTCGTGGAGATACAGGGTGAATGGTAGTTCATAGTTGGGGGTTCCTAGCGCTGGAGCCGCCACCATCCTGTTTTTGAGGGAATAAAAACCGGCTATACCTTCAGGAGTTAGTTTAAAAGGCACAATGGTGATACAGTCATAGAGAGACTGCATGAGGATTGACACAGCATATATCCACTGTCTGCAGTAGGAAACCAGTCCAAAAAATATCCTAAGAGCAGCAACATTAACAGGAATAGGAAAATTCTGTACAGCTTCTTTGCGAGTGCTGGTCAGATGTCGCGCCCCTGGTGTAATGCAATGTCCCAAAAAAATAACTGAAAATTTACAAAATTGCAGTTTATCCTTTGACACTTTACATCCAGCTTGGTACAGAAACAACATAAGTGATATTGTTGCAGTTCGACACTGTTTCCTGGAGGGGGCACAAATCAGTAAGTCATCAACATATTATAAAAATAACATTGACAAAACAATAACTGTGAACCAAGCAGCATCCTGAGATATCTGGAACAAAAGTGTATATATATTGTACCAGCCGATACATAGAGTGTTAAATCTCGTAGTTGAAGGGGGAAGCTGAAGCTGAAGTTTACTGTCAAGGCCACTGGTAAGAAACCTAGCTGCAGAGATGCCGAAGGTGGGGTGTTATGTTACGGTAGCTGAGGAGTGCAGGTAAAAAAGGAAATACACCAGAGCAGTTGGAATCTATGAGATTGCAGTACCCTGACTAACCACCGCAACTAGAGGCAGCCGTGGAGCGTTCCTACGTTGGTCCTAGACGCCTCGTCACAGCCTGAGAAACTAACTACACCTAAAGATAGAAATAGGAAAGCTATCTGCCCCGGAGCAGAACCCCAAAGATAATAGAAAGCCCCCAAACATGTAATGGCGGTTAGACAAGAGGAAATACTGACACAGAAAGAAAATAGTATGAGCAAACGCTGGGGCCCAAACTATCTAAATAGAAAAGGATAGGAAGGGTACTTACTGCAATCTCAGAAAACCCTGAAAAAACACCAACTCTACTAATTTCAAAATCACCTGAGATCACACGACCTCTACCACCTAAATTAGTTCTCTGGTGTAACAAAAACAAAACAGCAGCCACTGAAAAAAAACTGGAAAAAGCAAAAGTACAAAACACAGTGGCTGGACTAAACTGAGAGGGCAAAAGCCCCCGGAGGGGACCCTGAAGGCCCCCACAGAAGTGCAGGACAAAATGCAAAAATATAGAAAAAACACAAAATAAGAAATTGTCTTATCTGATAGCAGGAGATGCAGACACGACACAGCAGGCTACAAGGGAAACTGGAAAGAAGGATTCAGACCAGAACAATTGATCACCGGCAACCCTGATGGGAAAATGACTCCCTTATATAAGACCAATCAGTAACACCTGATTCCCAGTCCTCACAATCCTCACTAGTACCGCTTGTAACCACCAGAGGGAGCCTCTGCTCAGAACTCATCTCAAACCCATTCACAACAGTACCCCCCCCTTGAGGAGGGGTCACCGAACCCTCATTTGAGCAACCAGGTCGGTCAGGATGAGTTCTATGATACGCACGGATAAGTCTCCTAGCATGGATGTCCGAAGCAAACACCCAAGAATTGTCTTCCTGACCATAACCTCTCCATTTAACCAAATACTGGAGTCTTCGTCTAGAAAAACGAGAATCCAATATTTTCTCAACCACATACTCCAGATTGCCCTCAACCAAAACAGGGTCAGGAGGCACAGCAGCAGGAACCACTGGCTCAACAAACCTCTTCAACAAGGACTTGTGGAACACGTTATGGATCTTAAATGTCCCTGGAAGAAGCAAACGAAAAGAAACAGGATTAATAATCTCCATGATCTTATAAGGTCCAATGAACCTAGGCTTAAATTTAGGAGATGCTACTCTCATAGGAATATTCTTTGAGGACAACCAGACCAAGTCCCCCACTTTAAACCGAGGACCATCAGTCCTATGCCGGTTAGCAAACCGCTGGGCCTTCTCCTGAGAGAGGGACAACCTCTCCACTACCTGGTCCCAAATCTGCTGCATACGCTCAACAACAGAGTCAACACCTGGACAGACAGAAGCCTCCGTCTGTCCTGAAGAAAATCGAGGGTGAAACCCAGAATTACAGAAAAACGGAGACATCAAAGTGGCAGAGCTAGCCCTATTATTAAGAGCAAACTCAGCCAAAGGCAAAAAAGAGACCCAGTCATCCTGATCAGCAGACACAAAGCATCTTAGATAAGTCTCCAATGTCTGGTTTGTTCTCTCAGTTTGACCATTGGTCTGAGGATGAAATGCCGAGGAGAAAGACAATTGAACACCCAGTTTAGAACAAAAAGTCCTCCAAAATCTGGAAACAAACTGGACTCCTCTGTCAGACAATGTTCTCAGGAATGCCGTGTAAACGAACCACGTGCTGAAGGAACAACGGCACCAATTCAGAGGAGGAAGGCAACTTAGGTAATGGCACAAGATGTATCATTTTGGAAAACCTATCACAAATTACCCAGATGGTGGTCATTCTCTGAGAAACAGGAAGATCGGAAATGAAATCCATAGAGATATGGGTCCATGGTCTCTTGGGCACAGGCAATGGCATCAACAAACCACTAGAGCGAGAGCAAGGCTTGGAGCGAGAGCAAGTCCCGCAGGACTGCACAAATTCCCTGACATCGCGAGACAAGGTAGGCCACCAAAAGGACCGACTAACCAAGTCTCTGGTACCAAAAATTCCGGGATGCCCAGCCAATGCGGAACAATGAATCTCAGACATCACACTCTTTTTCCATTGGTCCGGGACAAACAATTTTCCAACAGGGCAGCGCTCGGGCCTATCCTCCTGACACCCCTCCAGAGCAAGTCTCAAATTGGGCGAGATGGCGGAAAGAACTACACCCTCCTTCAAAATAACAGAGGGATCAGATAGCTCAGGAGAGTCCGCAAGGAAACTCCTCGAGAGGGCATCCGCCTTAACATTCTTAGTGCCAGGAAGAAAGGAAACCACAAAATTAAAACGTGTGAAAAACAAGGCCCACCTGGCCTGTCTAGGATTGAGTCGCTTGGCAGATTCCAGATAGACCAGATTCTTATGGTCCGTAAGGACCACCACCTGATGTTTGGCTCCCTCCAGCCAATGTCTCCACTCTTCAAAAGCCCACTTCATGGCCAATAACTCCCGATTACCCACGTCATAATTACGTTCAGTAGGAGAAAATTTTCGAGAGAAAAAGGCACAAGGGTTACTTTTAGAGGTCTCTGGATCTTTTTGGGACAAAACGGCACCTGCCCCAATTTCAGAGGCATCAACCTCCACCTGAAATGGCAGAGAAACATCAGGCTGCCGTAGAACAGGAGCAGAAGTGAATCTCTGCTTAAGTTCCTGAAACGCAGAGACTGCCTCAGGAGGCCAATTCACCACATCAGAACCCTTTCTGGTCAAATCAGTTAATGGTTTAACAATAACCGAGAAATTACCAATAAATTTACGATAAAAATTGGCAAAACCCAAAAATCTCTGAAGAGCCTTTAATGAAGTAGGTTGGACCCAATCACAGATGGCCTGAACCTTGACCGGGTCCATTTCAATAACAGATGGGGACAAAATGAATCCCAGAAATGAGATCTTCTGTACGCCAAAAAGACACTTTGATCCCTTCACATACAGAGCATTCTCTCTCAAAATCTGGAATACAGTTCGAACATGTTTCACATGAGAGTCCCAGTCATTAGAAAAAATCAAGATATCATCCAAATAAACAATCAGAAACTTGTCCACAAAATCCCTGAAAATGTCATTCATGAAGGACTGGAAGACGGAAGGAGCATTAGTGAGCCCAAAGGGCATCACAAGGTACTCAAAATGCCCTTCAGGGGTGTTAAATGCCGTCTTCCATTCATCCCCGTGCTTAATGCGAATAAGGTTATATGCCCCCCTGAGGTCAAGCTTGGTAAACCAAGTAGCGTTTTTCACCCTGGAAAACAGGTCAGAAATCAAGGGTAACGGGTATTGATATTTCACAGTAATATTGTTCAAGAGACGATAATCAATACACGGCCTTAATGAACCATCTTTTTTGGCCACAAAGAAAAAACCGGCACCTAAGGGTGAAGAGGATGGTCTGATATGACCCTTCTCCAATGATTCCTTGATATAAGACCGCATAGCGTCATGTTCAGGTACAGACAAGTTAAAAAGGCGACCTTTAGGGAATTTACTACCAGGCACTAATTCAATAGCGCAGTCATAGCTCCTATGGGGAGGTAAGGATGCAGATTTACTTTCGCTAAACACATCAGAAAAATCAAACAAAAAGTCAGGAACATCCTCAGCCTGGGGGGAGGCAGAAAAAACAGGAGTGTTGGTATTAACACATTGGCAGCCCCAACTGGTTACAGACACAGATTTCCAATCCAAAACAGGATTATGAGACTGTAACCAAGGGAAACCCAGCACTATAATGTCATGCAGATTATATAGAACCAAAAATTTGCAGCACTCCTGGTGATCAGGTTCAACCCTCATTATCACCTGAGTAGAAAACTGGGGTTTATTCTCAGCCAAAGGGGTAGAATCGATCCCCAGTAAAGGAATAGACTTCTGTAGGGGTATCAAGGGAAACCCACAACGTTTAGCAAAATCATAATCCATCAGGTTAATAGCTGCTCCAGAATCAACGAAAGCCTGAGCAGAAAATGAGGACAGAGAGCATATCAGAGCGACAGTTAATAAAAACTTAGTCTGAACACTACCCAAGACAACTGAGCGTGCAAAATGTCTTCCCCGCTTAGGGCAGACTGAAATAGCATGAGAGGCATCACCACAGTAGAAACATAACCCATTGCGCTTTCGAAACTCATGACGCTGTGCCCCAGACACCACTCCATCACACTGCATGGGCTCAGAAGCTGGCTCACAAGGCAACACCACTCCACGCATACTTCTCCGCTCACGCAAACGTCTGTCAATTTGAATCGCTAATGACATAGAATCATTAAGACCAGAGGGGACAGGGAATCCCACCATAACATCCTTTACATTATCCGACAGACCCTTCCGGAAAAGGGCTGCCAAAGCGTCGTCATTCCACTTGGTCAGGACTGCCCACCTACGGAATCTCTGACAGTATAACTCAGTGTCATCAAGCCCCTGATTTAATGCCAACAAGGCTTTTTCAGCTTGATCAGTGACATTAGGCTCATCGTACAATAACCCCAAAGCCTGAAAAAATGCATCAACATCACTCAAAACAGGATCCCCAGGTATCAGGGAAAAAGCCCAATCCTGAGGATCGCCGCGCAGGAGAGAGATGATAATTTGAACCTGCTGCGCTGCGTTTCCTGAGGACTTAGATTTTAAGGCAAAAAACAATTTACAATTATTTTTGAAATTCTGAAACTTAGCTCGATCCCCTAAAAACAAATCTGGCATGGGGATCCTAGGTTCCACAACAGGCAACCTAGCAAGATATGCAGCAATACTCTGAACCTCAGTGGCAAGCTGATCCACACGGCCAGACAACTGTGCAAACTCCATTGGGAGAAAAGATCCTCCCCAGCACCCAGAGATACAGAGGGAAAAAAAAAAAAAAAAATGCAACAAACAGAAAAATATCTCTGACAACTTTTCTTCAAAATATTTTTTCCCTTCTGTGAGTACCATACAATTTTTATGGCCGGTGATACTGTTATGTTACGGTAGCTGAGGAGTGCAGGTAAAAAAGGAAATACACCAGAGCAGTTGGAATCTATGAGATTGCAGTACCCTGACTAACCACCGCAACTAGAGGCAGCCGTGGAGCGTTCCTACGATGGTCCTAGACGCCTCGTCACAGCCTGAGAAACTAACTACACCTAAAGATAGAAATAGGAAAGCTATCTGCCCCGGAGCAGAACCCCAAAGATAATAGAAAGCCCCCAAACATGTAATGGCGGTTAGACAAGAGGAAATACTGACACAGAAAGAAAATAGTATGAGCAAACGCTGGGGCCCAAACTATCTAAATAGAAAAGGATAGGAAGGGTACTTACTGCAATCTCAGAAAACCCTGAAAAAACACCAACTCTACTAATTTAAAAATCACCTGAGATCACACGACCTCTACCACCTAAATTAGTTCTCTGGTGTAACAAAAACAAAACAGCAGCCACTGAAAAAAAACTGGAAAAAGCAAAAGTACAAAACACAGTGGCTGGACTAAACTGAGAGGGCAAAAGCTCCCGGAGGGGACCCTGAAGGCCCCCACAGAAGTGCAGGACAAAATGCAAAAATATAGAAAAAACACAAAATAAGAAATTGTCTTATCTGATAGCAGGAGATGCAGACACGACACAGCAGGCTACAAGGGAAACTGGAAAGAAGGATTCAGACCAGAACAATTGATCACCGGCAACCCTGATGGGAAAATGACTCCCTTATATAAGACCAATCAGTAACACCTGATTCCCAGTCCTCACAATCCTCACTAGTACCGCTTGTAACCACCAGAGGGAGCCTCTGCTCAGAACTCATCTCAAACCCATTCACAACAGTGGGGGCTAGGTTTTAACTAAAACACCACTTGCTACCAGTTTCTGCAATCTCTCCTGAAGTGTCCTGGTTTGTAGCACAATTTCTATCCATCTCCTGGCACACGTCTCCCCTCCCTGCTGTTTGCAGGACAAGTACCTACAGCATGTATCCTTGCTCCTCTCTTTGCCTGCGCTAAATCATGTTGTGTCCCTTGTGCTATTCTGGCTAGATCCTCTGCTTTAACTGATCTCCAATCTGGTCTACTTACTTTCAGCTTTTCTGTCACTTCCTTTTTTAACCCATTCATGTATGCACTTGCTAGTACCCTCTCACTAGTCTTGTTTTCCGGGACAAAACCCATTTCTACCCAAGCTTTTCTTAGAGCCCAGAAATAATCTTTTGGCTCTTTTTCCTTTCCCTGCCTGTCTATCTTTACATGCTTTTTTTTTTTTTTTTCTTGTCACTTCTCTAAACAGAACCCCTGCTGCTGCGTCATTGACTTCTGCATTATCAGGTCCGGTCCTACCAACATAACACTTGTATATCTCATCTATCAGTCTATCGTATCTAGCTTAATCTACCAATTTTCCTTCTTCTGTGTTACATATTCCTTCCACACTGAAGGCTGGAGTCTCCCTGTACTGGGTAGACCCATCATCTTATACAGACTCCACATTTTTAACAGCCTTCTTGCCTTCCCGTGATTCAACTAACTCAACAACCCCCACTGCACCTGGTTGCAATTTGTGGGGTCTTTCAGATTTAAACAATCGCATCATGATTAAAACGGGGATAATAGCCTGTCGCGACTCAGACTACCGGTGCCACCGTCAGGCCACCACTTGTCAGCGTAGACAACTACTCAATACACTGACGAGGACGGAGAACACTTCAATCCGTCCTTTCCCTAATCTTAAGTGGTGACTTTACAGTACGGCCCACCGAAATCACCCTAACCTTAACAGCGAGTAACCCCCTTGTGGGATTCTCCCGTATTTAGACAAAGACCAACCTTCAATTTGTCTCGGATGGAATGCATGTGCACCAGGTAATAATGATACTAAAGACCTTCTAACAATCACGGGAGACAACTATCTAAACAGAAACACAGTGACCGGAGGAGGAGGAAGTGGTGTACACACAAGTGCGCGCAGGTACGCGACGTCACTCGGTCTCACGATTGCTGGTTTGGGACGTGGCGCGGGGTCGCCCCCAGTCTCACCACTCGACCGGTCACTCACCCAGACCCAGACAGAAAACACGACAGGACCCACAGTGACTGACACACAGGCAAGTGGGACATATAAATATATGCTCTCAACTTACCGTGCTCGACGGAGGGTGATCAGTCCTCGAATTCAGTCACCGCGGGTACCACCGGGAAATCTATGAGACGGGTCTGGCAAGTAGCGAGCCGCTGGCCACGCCCCACGTTGGGCGCCAATTGTCGGGGTCGTTTCGACAAACCACTCGTCCTCCAGTCACTCCAGATTCAGGCTATGAGCATGGGTTAACCATTCAAAGAATGAGTCAGACAACAGGCTGGTTCAAACTCAGTGCATGCTCTGTACTGCTACCGGCGTCAGTAAGGGCTCAGCAACGTTCTGCCTTTATTTTCCTCTTACACAAGATTAAATACATGGTACATCAGGGTGGAGCAAGGGGTACCTAAAGAGAAACAGTATAGCCATATATGGATATGTATAGTATTCTGCCATCTGGATTGGTCCCACTGTTCCTTCAGCCCAGTCCTTGAATGATGTAACCTTTGGCTGATGCAACTTCTTGGAATTTAGGATCCGGCCCCATTTCTCAGAAATGGGTCTTAGAATTAGTTTTGAGCTGAATGACACGTAGCAAGGAAAGCTTATTGTTTGAATACACAAAATGGAAGCTAGCACATAAGCATCATATAAAAGTACAAAAATATATTTTAACCCTGACAGCAGCATAGGACAAGAGGAATGAGGGTTAGGATAGCGGTGCGAAGTAGGGTGAGAGGAGTGTAGAGTTAGAGGGGTGAGGGAGAGGCAAAAAGCGTTGGGTGGGGTGGTGAGGGTTACCAATATGGCGTCCTGTGCTGCTGCAGACTGCAGTGATGATGTTCCTTCCTGTGACATAATAAAGTATCTGATCTTTATCGCTCATCGTTTCGGTCTAGAGCAGCAGCTCCTGTGCGCGTTATTATTATGCTCACTTATATAGCGCCATCATATTCAGCAGCGCTGTACAGACACCATTACCACTGTCCCCATCAGGGCTCACAATCCACATTCCCTTTCAGTCTTTGGAGTGTGGGAGGAAACACGGGAAGAACATAAAAACTCCGGGCAGATGTCATCCATGAGCGGCACGGTGGTTCAGTGGTTAGCACTGCAGCCTTGCAGTGCTGGGGTCCTGGGTTCAAATCCCACCAAGTACAGCATCTGCAAGGAGTTTGTATGTTCTCCCCGTGTTTGCGTGGGTTTCTTCCCACACTCCAAAAACATCCTGATAGGATATCTAGATTGAGAGCCCCATTGGGGACAGTGATGATAATGTCTGTAAAGCTCTGTGGAAGTAATGGCGCCATATGAGTAAAATAAAATGTTTATACGGCAGTTCTGCTGCACATGATCAGATGACAAATGGTGGAAGGAAACATCATCCGATCAACAGAACTAGTGACCCCAAAGAAAATATAACTGACCCTTAAGTGTCCTGTGATCAGAATTGTGCTCAGTGACTACAGTGTCAGGTCGGTGCCATAATACTGATTACACTGATAAATGTCAGCAGGATTGTGCTCAGTGACTACAGACAGTGTCAGGTCAGCGCCGTTATACTGATTACACTGATACCTGTCAGCAGGATTGTGCTCAGTGACTACAGGCAGTGTCAGGTCAGTGCCGTTATACTGATTACACTGATACCTGTCAGCAGGATTGTGCTCAGTGACTACAGACAGTGTCATGTCAGCGCTGTTATACTGATTACACTGATACCTGTCAGCGGGATTGTGCTCAGTGACTACAGACAGTGTCAGGTCAGCGCCGTTATACTGATTACACTGACACCTGTCAGAAGGATTGTGCTCAGTGACTACAGACAGTGTCAGGTCAGCGCCGTTATACTGATTACACTAATAACTGTCAGCAGGATTGTGCTCAGTGACTACAGGCAGTGTCAGGTCAGCGGGAGTGGAGCGAGCGGCTGCATGTATTTATATGCAGCCGCGTGCTCCACTCCTAAGTGCCGGCGCCAGAGCTGGGATTTCACATGCAAGTGTCGGCCGATTTACTCGCATGTGTGATCCGGCCTTATACTGATTACACTGATACCTGTCAGCAGGATTGTGCTCAGTGACTACAGACAGTGTCAGGTCGGTGCCATT